>VDFB02328375.1:0-316096 GCA_007258455.2 Sequoia sempervirens
TTTTATGATTAGGTCCAATTCATGGCCGGCCTAATACATGATATGTATTGTGAAGATTAAATATATAACGCAAATGTTTGTAGGATCTATTTTAGGTTCATGCTGACCAAAATTATGTATTACATGTCTAATTTGAGTGTGAAGAAGTTTTTGAATCATGTGTGGAGCCAACAAAGCTATTTTGAATTTTTTTTGTCACATCTAATTGGGCCGACCTAATTGATGTATGCGGATGTAATTGGGTATATATATGCAAGACAATTTTGAGTTGTGATGATGAATGAGAAAGTATAAGTGGCACATCAAGTGCGAGAGGTCTCATATTATGCGAACATGAAAATTTAGAGGTGTGAGATCAAAATAAGAGCAAAATTGTTGAGCGACTGCTAAAAAGGGTAGTATTTTGTATTCAGAGCTTCAACGGAACTGAAATTCAGCACAAGGAAGGTGTACTTTGTATCAGTTCACATTTTGGCTAAGTAGCCATCTTTGTTTTGTATCTAATTTTGGCTGTGATCCTTATAAGGACAGTGCGTCCTGGCAGTGAGCCCCTGTAATATACTATATCCAGATATAATATATTGTGAGCTAATCCTCACCATGGTTTTTCCCTTTTTGGGTTTTCCACGTAAAAATCCTAGTGTTCATATGTCATGTGATCTTGTGGATGTTTTATGCTTTCATTCCTTACTTATGTTAATATGTTTTGGTGATTGGATAAGCTGTGTTCAAAAGTTTAATAGAATATTGATTCACCCCCTCCCATTTTGGGTGTTCAACAAACACTTGAAGACAAAGGACTCTCATAAGAACATATAAGAGTGTTAAGGGCAAGAGCAAAGGAAAGAATCAAGTATAATAAGTGGATCCCAAGACCTAGATGATCTAGAAGAACTACATCCACTATTCCTCATGGTATTCAACAACCATCTTGGTCTTTCTACCCAATGGAATAAAGAGAATGGATACTAGTGTCAAGCCATGGAAGAACCCGAAGTTCAAGAAGTCAAGACTTGGAAAGAGAACAACATCGCCTGGACAACTTCTACTAACGCTACATCAAAGAGAATAAAAGAGAAAGCTAGAAGAGAAAAGGACTTAACTGTACAGTCTAAAAAAGAAGAAAAAGAGGATGAGGATTCCCCATTGATCTTGAAAAGAAAAAGCACAAATTCAAAGAGAAAGAATAGATATTATGATACTCTAGATGAAGAGGAAGTTGAAAATGCCCTCAAGCACATGTACACAAGCGTGAAGGAAAAGAAGAAAAATAAATCGATATAGCATAACCAAAGAAGAAAAGAAGCCATCTCTAGAAAGACAACGTGATTCCAATGAAGTTGGACTGTAATTGATGATTTCTTTTAGGTTTATGATTAGAGGGTGTTAGCAATAAATCAATGAAGGATAGAGAAACCCAAAGACCTATCGAGTACAAAGGAAATTAAACAATTAAACAGTTATACCTGTGAATTGAATTCTCCATGATTACCTCCATAGTACCTTCTTACTTGCTGGTTGACATGTTGCCCTCAGATTCGTCGTACGAGCAATCTGCAAATAGATGTCTATGTCCTACACCAAGCTTTGAAGGATTTTAGATATGCCTAATGCCTATGCCTATGACTATGATTGCCAATGCCTAAATATGCTAAGAATTGATCAAATAAAGACAATAATTGCAATGAGAAGCCTAAGTGTGCAAGTGAGTAAGTATGCAATGCCTATAATATGTCTACTTATAAAATGCGCGTGTGTGTAATTGAAAAGTGAGAGGGAAATGACATTTTATAGAAAATGCCATTTTGAACAGACGGGTGAGATTGCATTCTGACCAAAACCTAAAATGAAAGGTCCAGATTAAATCTGAGAATCCCTAATTAGGGTTAGGGAAAATTCATTAATTGAACGGTCAAGATAATATCTCAGAGAATTGGATCGACGGTGGAGAATAAATGAAGAAATATTTTCGAAAATGAATAAGATAAAGACCAGACTGAAGATCAATTTTGGAAGGGTCGAGAACCTGCCCGATTACTTGACTCTTGGCGGAAAGTTACCGATTTGGAATTAAATTAATTCCAAATGTGAATTTTGAGAAATAGTAAATAATCAGTTTTCGAATTATTTACCAAAATGAGCTTGTAGTTAAGAATGAGATGACATTTTAAATGATTTAATTTATTTAAAATGAGAAGAATATCCAATTTGGCAATTAAATAATTAAATTAAATTATTTAATTTAGCAAATAAGACCAATAATTAATTAAATTAATTAATTCATTTAATTATGACAATTAGTGACATATTAAATAAATAATAGAAACTTATTTATTTAATAATCAAGAAGAAATAAAGTGAATAGAAGGTAATTAAATAAATTAAGGGAAGATTTAAACAATTAATGACGTATTTAATAAATAAATAAGATTTATTTATTTAATAATCATGAAGAATAAAGAACATGAATTAATTAAATAATTATGAATTATTTAATCAATAGTCGAATGTGGACCAAGGACATAATTAAATGTCTTAATTATGCTAGGACGAAAGTGGTAAAAATGCTTCGCGATTCAGGTCATTTTAGGTGTCTAAGCACTATGGTTGTCGGGGTTTTGAAGTATTTTAGTGATCTCATCTTGGGTCATCCTCGAGTTGGTGATGTCTTCCAATTTCCCTTCCTCTTGAGGATCTTGTGTTATAAGAGAAAGATCAGGTAGTGGGTTGCTAGGTCCAACAGGATTGATCTCAGGTGCGGTTTGACTTAGGTCGTTTGAAGTTGATGTTTCTTTGTTGTTCTCAATATTCTTCTTGTATTGTGATCTTGTTTGAACCATAAAATAGGGATCAATTTTAAAGAATGTGGTAGATGAATCTCTAATTCTTTAGATTGATCTAACTTTAGGCTAAAAAAGAGAATCTCTAGGATGATTAAGGATCAATGGTGTGATAACACAATGTGTGAAAGATGAATGATATGGATGATTAAGCTCTTAGAAGATCTTGAGGAGGATGCTAGACTTTTGGGACTTTTTGGATTCTTGGATTCTTGGATTTTTGATTTTTTTGATTTTGGATTTGTATTTTGATTCTTTGATTTGGATTGATTTGGATAATGAACAAATGGACCCCAAGATTTTGGATGTTATGTATGGGATAAACTTTCTCACAAGATGATAATTTGGCTAAATGTAGGGAGAAGGATGCATCTACCCACACCTAACCAAACAAGATGTTTTGATGATAATTTGACTAAGCATATGGAGAAGGATGCATCTACACACACCTAGCCAAACAAGATGATTTGATGATAATTCAACTAAGCATATGGAGAAGGATACATCTACACATACCTATCCAAACAAAATATTTTGATGTTTGATTCAAGGATTTTGATTCATGGATTTTCAAAAAAGTCTAGCAAAAAGGATGGTTTCAATATTTTCAAGAGTTTTTGGTGAGATGATTTTGATTTATGTTTGAAAGATGGATGAACATTTTGATTTGATTCTATGTGTACCTAAAAGGAATCTTGTTTAAAATACCTTGGTGTTGAAGAACATGCAATACTTCCTATACAAGATGCTCAAATTGCTGAAAAAGACCTAGATTTTGATAATAGTAAAATGAATGCAAGTTTGGATTGTTCCTTGATGCACATTTGTAGAAATTGAAGGTCATTCTTTCTCTAAATTCATAAAGCATAGACAATATTTTCTTGCAAGATTTTTGAGTGAGACCTTTGGATTTTGGTTTTCGAACTTTGATCTTTCGAGAAATAATTTGGAAGAGTGCATTTGTGAAGTTTAACTGTTCTTTAGATTTTCTTAATGACTTTGTTTTACCATAAGAAATTCTTGATTAGATTCTCAAACTAGATGTCTAATGTCCTAACTTCTTATCATCCCACAAAGTGCTTTATGTGGAAATCAAGGAAATCAAGGAAAAAATTTCCTATTGTTGAATTTAGTGAGCAAATGGAGATATAGATTCAAATGTTTAGAAACCTCTAAGGATAAAATCCCTAGGGCAAGCAATAACACTCAAATTTTGTTAAAGGTATTTTCTCCTCTAAAGGATCTAAAATTTGATGTTCATGTTGAATGTTTGTTTTCCCAATGTTTATGATCAAGCAAAGTGTTTTGTTTTCAAGAACATGCACGACCCTATGGATGAAAAGAAAATATTTGTTGAATCCCCACTTCGATAAATTCAGATACACCTTTTACTGGATTATTAGATGTTGGACCACACAGGCTCCCCTTTACAATGCACTCACTTCTTGGGTCATACAAGCATTAGTACCCATGAATATCCCATGGCATACTTGTCATCACTACTAAAAGCTGTAAAAATGTAGTGTAGCTTTAGAATGACCGCTCTTGCACCAACAAATATATCAAGGATTTTGGCCTTTACAAACAATGTTTCTAGTAGGGGTATTCCATGTAGTGAGAGACCATTTCTACCCTTCTCGTCAAAAAAATCCTTGTGATACTTTCAAGTGTGTTCCCGGTTGGGTCGTTCCCTTGGGTGATTACTTTTTCCCACAAGGTAGGCCCTCTAAGATAAAACAAAAGCGAGAAAACACATCCATAGTTCAATCGATATTTGTTGAGAAAAAAAGAGTGAACACATGTGATATATTCCACTCACACTCACAAGTTTTGTCCAATTTTAAGAACCCAAATGAAGTGTGGAGGCAATCACTTACACAACTTAATATCAGAAAAAGCCTTTTGATTCTCAAGATCTCCATGAGGTGCAGGAGAAGCACATATGTCTTTTAGATGATATGACTTTGGGTAGGTGATTACAAAACATAGAAGCATGTGTTCATTTTAATCCTTCAAAGCAAGAGTGAATTCCTTTTAAGCACTAAAAGTGAAAGTTGCTTGTTCAATTGTTAACCTTTAAAAAAAATCTAGTAAATTTTCCTAGGGTTCTTTTTAATCCTTTTGTCTTGTTCTTTTTAAACCCAAATTGAAATCTATTGAGTCCTAATAGCATGAAAGATAACAAATCCTTAGGAGAGGGATTATAATTTCTGAAAAGCATTTAAAAAAACTTGATACAATGAAGAAATGATGTTATAATTCAAACTTCTCCTTGCTCCTCTCTTGACTCCACCTGAAAAAAATGATTAGTCCAAGAAATACAAAGGCATAAAACAGGTTAATAGCTCAAAATAATCAAAGGAAAAAAGGCACATGTCAAAAATAACTTGAAATTTAACTTTCTACCCCACCCCAGTGGTGCAACCCACATATGCATCACAGTTTGAAGAGTTCAATGATGCCATATGGCATTGCTAAGACTAACAATGGTGCTCTGCAGTAGGGACAAAGAGAACAATTCTAGTGTTGTTTTAGCAAGCTGCGCTGTTTGAAGTTTGGGAACCCAGTGATAGAGAAACAACATAGTTTCAGAGTTTGAAATTTTGAATTTATGTGCAGGAAGACCTTAACAGTGGAGTTTAGAGTTTTTAGTGTTGTTGTATGGCACCGCTGGACTGGTCAGTGTCATTGTATGGCACCATTAGACTGATAGCAGTGCAGTTTCTTATAGACACAAAAGTTAAACAAAAAAAACATAATTTTTGAGAAAAACATGTTGAAATCTTCAAGTTCTCCCTCCTTCTAACACCAAAATGTGAATCACAATCCTAGACCTACAAAAACATAGCAAACAAATACAATATTAGATCCATATACAAGTTAGAGCTAAGATTCCCTATGAAATTCATCTACAATGCTCAAAATAGGAAAGAAATGAAGAACAAAACAAGAAAAGCTATTAAATCCTATTTAAGCATGAAAAATCTCAATCCCATGGGGGAATTGGTGCCAATTTGATCTAGAAATTGGTCCTTTCCCAACTCCTTTGCAAGCTTGATGAAGATTGATCCACTTGATGATGATGAATAATGTGCTTCCTTGGTGAAATCTGTAATAACCTAGCTATGATGATGGAAAAATGCTATGGAAATGGATGAACTTTCTCTAAATATGAAGATGGTAAATTTTCTTTAAGTAGTGGATCCAAAATGAGAAGAAGAGCCTTCTATTTATAGATGAGATTGAGAGAAGAAGAGTCAAAATGGATGAATGTGGGATAAAAGACCAACCAATAGCATTAAGCCACTTGTCAACAGGTGAGTGGACAAAGCTGGAGCACATTTTGATGAATGTGACAATAAATGATATTAGGTGGAATTTGAAATTCATGAAATGAGATGTTGGAGGGAGAAAAGAATGACTTAAATGCCACTTGGCTCAATGCACAAGGACATGTAAGAGATATTGAATGCTTTGTTGGAAGGACAAATCCACTTGGAGTGATTTTCAAATTTGGAGGAATATTCCCTAAAGATGCCATGTTGAAAGTAATTAGGAGATTTATTAAATCAAAATAAATTATTTATTGAGCAAGTGAAAAAATCTAGAGAATTTAGGGGACTAAGATTAATTTAATTGAGAATTGATTAAATTAAAAGGAGATTAGTTGATGTGACAATTTGATTTATATTTTTGGATTGACTTAAATCAAAGTTGACAGGAATATGATTTAGATTTAATCAAATAAAGATTTTGATTTATTTAATTAAAGAGGGATGATGTTAGATTAAATTAAATAAGGTTTAATTTAATAGAAATGACTTTAGAGATTTAATTAAATAACATGGATTATTTAATTAAATAGAGACTATAGGGTTAATTAAATAAGATTATTTATTTTATTAACAAGAGATGACAATTTAATTAGATAAATTTTATTTATTTAATTAAGGGATGAAAGGTGATGAACTTAATCAAATAAGGGTTATATGATTAAATGACTAGCAAAGAAGATCATTTAGGATGAAATGATGTTAGTAATCAGGATCAAGTGTCTCGGTATATTTTCCATGTCTACAGACCCTTGCGGATGAAATGACTTAAGCTTAAGTCATTTGGAAAATATTAAGACCCAACCTTTGGAAAACATTAAAATCAATGGTCAACTGGATGACTATTGTTCTAAGCCAGAAGGGTTGGTTGATAGATGCATACAATGGCTCAAGTAATGACTTAAAAATTGGGAGACCGGTAAGGTAAGTCAACATGGAATTAGAAAGGCTAGGTTTTTAGAGGTAAACACTATCCAAGCGTGTGGATGAGGGTTTAAAGTGCAGATTAAATTCATAGGATCCTTAGGAATTACAAATTTTTTTGGAAGCTCCATCAGACTCCAAGCCCACACTTCTATGAGTTGCATCACACTTGCAATGTGGAGTTGATAGAGATTCAAAGTTGCTCCAATGCTCACAAAATGAAATTGTAGAATGCTGGAGTGAATGAGAATGTGAAGAAGATTGCCAGAGCATGTGAAAGAAGGATGAAATGAAGTGAGAATTTAATGTTTTTGAAGGTGGTATGAGAAGGAATAAGGAATTTTTGAGTCAGTTGGTAAAAGAGGGACGTTACAATTTGGCCACAATTAGGTGTGTAACACCTCTACCAAATCCAAAGGTAGGAATCTATCAGGGATGGCAGTGTGAGGTATAGACATTCATGCACTACACATTTGTCCTCGACAAATATTCTTCCACTGACACAAAGGACAAATGCCAGGTGGATGGAAGGCACGTGGGTGATGTGGAATTTTTCCTTCGAATTTTATTTTCTAAGGTGAGGGTATGTGAAAGGAGAATTTCTACAAGGGGTGCAAATTTTCACCTATAAATTTTTCCCCCACTTTAGCAAGCACAAATATTGATGAGTTCTTAAAAAAGTAGATCAAAGAGTTAGTAGGGTTAGAAATGTATACCTGAACTATCAAAGAAGAAGACCACGATCTGGTGAACTTGAAAGCACAAGGTAGGAAAAGGACTCCACAGGTACTCTCCCTAGGGAGTTTCAAACAAAAGGACTCCATAGCCCTGCAAAACTATGAAGATGCACAAAGTAAACCAAAGGTCTGGAGACTAATGATGGAAAAATACTACAAGAAGAAAGCATCTTATAGGCTCGTAGACCTATAAGAAGGAAACCCCCTAGTTCTCTCTCATGAAGAAAGCCTAGTGAAGTAAGTGCCTTACAGGTCTATAGACCTGCAAGAAGGCAACCCCCAAGTTCTATCTCATCAAGGAAGCCCAATGTAAGGGGACTTCGTAGAGTCATATTGGAAAGCTGCTTCATAGGAACACATCCAAAACATGTTAATATGTAGATAAAACATTCCAAGAAACATGAAGCAGCCACATAGGGAAACAAACAGACAGTCAAAAAATTGATAGACTTTCAAACGGGTCCCTTGGGAACCCTTCAAAAGAAGGGGGGTCCACTCGAGGGATACGTTGTTTGAAAGTGTGCAAAAGAGATTGTTTTTCTCAAATCAATTCATCATCAAGGAATCCTTTCGAAAGATGTTCACTTAATCAAGGAATTCAAAAGGAAGAAGATTCCTCCTCATGAGGGGAAGGTAGGGGCTTCTCCCATAGGAAAAGGATGCTACCACCTTGGAGGAAATTTCTCAAGATCTTTCTTTATGAACCCATGATGAAGGAAACACATTCTATTAGGAGTCCAAGTTAAGAATGCGATCTTTGAAAGAGCTAGTAATAATTTTCAAGAAAAGATTCATTAGAAATGAATGTGTTTTCTAAAATTTGAAACATTGTGAAAGTAACGTTGTCACACATATGAGGGAAAAAAAAAGCAAAGAAGAGAGAAAGATAAAAGAGTGAAAGAGAAATAGCACAAACAAGAGACACAAGGGTGATCTAATATTTTGAGGTTAGAGCTGCTCATAAATATATATATAAGTATAATAATATTATATAGATGAACTATCATCAACCCCCTACTATATTAGAGCATGTGAGCAATGCACGAGAAAAAAAGTTGAAAATAAAATATTGGGTCAACATGGAATGAAATCCTAAATGTCCTAGCACTTTGCATCATCCCCAATTTGTCAAAAATTAAAACACATAATAGAGGAAGAATGATGATACAAATAAAAGAAGGTTTATGACAGAAAATCACTTCTATATCCAAGCACTAACAAGGGTGACATGGTTCATCCAAAACACATAACACAAGCATGGGGATACACATCACAACACACACACACATATAATTTAAAGGAGGCCTCCCCCTAACACTCATCCACCAAGAGAGCATCCACTTCCAAATCTAGATCATTGTAAGGGGAAGGAGAATAAGCCTGTAGTGGTGGAATATTAAGGGGAGGTGCTTCCAACCCTTCCACAACAAGGGCTAAGGAAGAAGGCTCCACAAGGTCTTATTTTCTCAACTTTTGTGGAGCTATGGTTAGTGACTTCACGAAGATCATTGAAAAGGCCAAAACTTCATCTAGAGTGTTAAACATGCACTTTCCAAAAGTGCCATGTCATACCTCAATGGATGGGAAGGACAATGCTCGAGATTCACCGCTTGGCTCACTGAGTGACTCAGGAGTTGTGACAAACTCAGAGGAAGCTAGAACTTGTTTTATCACTAAAATAGAGAAAACTAGCATAGGACTACCCTTTAAAGAAGGTAGGCTCTTATTATGCCCTCCATTGCTAGAAGGGCCAACCTCTACCTTCTACTTCATTAGGGGATGTGAACTCCCCATAGATGAGGCAAGAGATTCAAAGGAGGAGGAGAAAACTGCTGTGGAAACCACTGAGGTATTTGGCATGTCCACAAGTTTAGGGAATGGTAGGATGTCTAGAAGGGACATCAAGAGGGGAAAATCAATCGAAGGAGTGATAAACACCTACACCATTTTATGGTAAGGGACACTGATACTCATAGTAGGAGCTAGAAGTGAGACTAAACTTGATTGAATGAAAGTAGATGGGAGGAGAGAGGAGGATGCAGTAGGAGGACTTGAATCAGGGGCGGTTGTATCCTCTTCCTTTTTCTGCAAAGTAGCCTACTCAACTTCCAAAGCTTTTTGCTGAAGCTTTTCCTCATGTGTAAGGTAATTTATATGAATCTTTGACGTAGAGGCTGAGAGTTGTGAAGGGATAAAAGGCTCATACTCAGCTACATGAGTTTCCATCATAGGGATCTCTGGCAAAGTGACAAACTCTTGAATGGGAGCAAGAGGGAGAGTTTGAGAGACAACAGGGGGATTCAGCTCTAGCACTTTGATGGTGGGCCTATTCCCATTCACTACTCTTGGAACAAGAGTGGTGGGAGGCCATGAAGGCTAAGACATAGAGGATTCCCTATGGGACTCTTTCTTCTACCATATTGAATGGGCCTAGGCTGCATAGGCAGAAAAGGAAGCTCAAGCACATGACACTTGGTCTTTCAAAAAATGGGCACCATAGGGTTCTCCTGCAAACACAAAATAGAATTTGATGATGTGGTAATAGGGAGAGAGAAAGTGTTAGGTTGAATAGTGGAAGAGGAAGAAGAGGGACCCTGAGAGGGCTTCTCTTCTTCTCTTCTACAAACCTTGGTAGCATCATCGTCAACTTATAGGAATGCCCTATGCGAAACAACATAAGGTGATGGAGGGTACCTCACTCTAGGTGTTAAGATCCCTTGTACTTTTGATAAGTTTGGTATAAGAGGTCCTTTCTAGGTAGGAGAGCACCAATGGGTGTAGGCCAAAAGTGATCTAAAAAATAGCTACCATGTGCAACCGGTGGTCTATAACCAGTGTCATGGATCACATGTACTGAACTATCTTGAATAAACTTCAAAAATTTGTGTACAACTAAGGGAACTGCATTCATATCTACTAGCCAAGTGATACCCAACTTCACTCTGAAGAGTTCAAACCCCGAGATTATGTCAAATAGCAGGTTTATAGACTTAATTCCAACAAGGACTAACAAAATGATACTATCAAGGGGAGGTACAAAAAGTCCATTATGTGTATGGATGGTGCTCATAGGTGTGTCATACCCATCTTTATGGAGGAAGTTAATTAACATAATCTCTTTGGTTATGATATTCACCTAAGACGTTGATTCAACAAGAACATTTGCTACAATGTTCCCATTGATTCGTGTAGGGATATAAAGAGGAGATGGTTCTCTATTAAAACCCATCGACAGGTCATGCGAGGTGAAGGTTATTCCTGGGCTACCACTTGTAATTTGTGTAGAGGGGATAAACAGATGCAGGAAAGAGGCCATCACACACACTAAACAATACTATCATAAAGCCCCCCAAAGTTTTGAAATAGGGCAGTGAACCAGTTAAGGTTTCATCTCGCAACACTTAAGAAACCTTCCAACTATGCTGACTAGAGGTCATAGGTTGGGCTGTAAGGTGAAATTCCTCACAACACTCACACCTACAATGCTCCTAGAATGCGAGGAAAGTGTTGGTTTGTGGCGACTGATCATGCTATACTATACACCCTGGCATGTATCCTCTTTGTAGAACCCTACTCTAGATGCTTCTAAGCTTGTTAAAAAGGGGTTCAGATGGGGGTTATAGTATGATGAAAAATGTGATTATTCGCAAGATTGTAATAGGTTTTTGCACTAGATAATAAAATAATTGGACGGCTGTGGTTTGGTGGATGTAGCCCAGATTGGGTGAACCACGTTAAATTCTTTGTGTTATAGTTTATTCTATGTATGTTTTTGTTTCTCTGTTTATTAATTAAATCTCCATTTAATTGTTAGATATCTTCCTTTCTAACCCTAACAAGTGGTATCAAAGCAAGTTGTGTTTTGATTATCATTTGTAGGAAGGTCTCATGGTTGAGTGGGAGTAATGGCAGACAAGGGTAAGAAGGTTGAGAATTTTAATGGGTAGAACTATCAATTATGGAAGATGCAGATGGAGGACTAACTCTATCAGAAGGGTTTATGGAGGCCATTGGAAGGGAAAACAAAGAAACCCTCAACAATGTCTGATGAGGACTGGGATATTTTGGATAGAAAGGCTCTTGGTAGTATTTGTTTATGCCTGGCACAATCGGTGGAGTTCAATATTACAATAGCAAAGACAACTCAAGATTTGATGGAAACTCTAGTGAAGTTATATGAAAAGCCTTCTACTTTGAATAAGGTATTTCTTATGAAATATTTATTTAATATGAAAATGGTAGAAGGTGGGTTAGTTACTGATCATTTAAATGAGTTGAATATGGTAACTAGCCAATTAACTTCTGTAAAAGTAAACTTTGATGAAGAAGTTAGGGCTCTTTTGATTCTGTGTTCTTTTCCTGAAAGCTGGAATAGCTTAGTAATGGATGTTAGCAATTCTATTTTTGGTTCAAATACATTGAAATTTGATGATGTTGTTGGTGTTATTTTGAGTGAGGAAATTCATAGGAAAAGCTCAGGTGGAACATCCACATCAAGAAGTGTTTTGAATGCAGAAAGCAGGTGCAAAACAAAGGAGAGGAAACAATTTTGGAAATTTTGGGAAGTAACAAGGAAAATAAAAGGATAGAAGGTCCCAATTTAGAGATAAGAGGGATTTTTGGTACTGTGGTAAGTTGGGTCATTTAAAGAAAGATTGTTGGTCTTAGAAAAATAAAGGAGACAAAAAGGAAGGAAGTAAAGAGGAAAATGTGGTAAGGGGATTTTGGGCTAGTTTATTTAGGAGATAACAAAAATTGTTAGATTGTTGGAAAGGGAAGAATCAAGATTAAGTTGTAGAATGTGAATCATTGGCTACTACATGAGGTAAGGCATGTTCCAAAGTTAAGAAAAAATTTAATTTCAGCAAGGCAACTAGATGATGAAGGTTGTGTTGTTACATTTAGTGATAAAAATTGGAAGGTGACAAAGGGTACCTTAGTGGTAGCAAAAGCTGTGAAAGTAGGCACCTTATATATTTGTATAGGTCATACTATTCCTTCTACTTTAATTGTTACAGAAAAAAGTCAATGTTTAAGAACAGTTGCTAAAGTTCAGCAGGTAGAAGATCATACAGTTGTTGTGGACTCTAAATCAGCATTGTGGCATAATAGACTTGGGAATATGAGTGCAAAAGGTATGAAATTACTTCATTCAAATAATGTTTTACCAAGTCTAAAATGTGTTAATATGGATTTTTGTGAAAGTTGTGTGTATGGAAAACAAAAGAGAGTAAGTTTTCTCAAGGATGGGAAGCAAAATAAAGATGAGAAATTGGAGCTTGTGCATATAGATGTATGGGGATCAACTCAGGTATCTTCTCTCGGTGGCTCTCAATATTATGTTACATTCATTGATGATGCAACTAGGAAGGTATGGATTTATTTCCTTAGGCAGAAATCTGATGTATTTGAAACTTTTAAAAAATGGAGAATCTTGGTTGAGAATGAGACAAGTAAAAAGCTGAAATGTCTCAAATCTGATAATGGTAGTGAGTATTGCAGTAAAGATTTTGAATATTATTGTTCCTCTAATGGTATTCGTAGGAAGAAAATGGAGTGGCTAAGTGCACGAATAGAACAATAATGAAGCATGCATGGACTATGAGATTGCATGTTGGGTTGCCTTTAAAAATGTGGGTAGAGACTATAAACACTGATGTTTATTTAATTAATAGAGGCCCCTCTAATCCTTTGGGTTGTGGTATTCTAGAGGAAGCATGGCAAGGTAAGAAGGTGAGTTATTATTTTCTCAAAACCTTCAGTTGTGAAGCATTTGCACATGTAGATTCTAAAAATAGAACCAATCTTGATAAAAAATCAAAGAAATGTATATTTGTTGGATATGGCATTGATGAATTTGGTTATAGGCTTTGGGATTTTGAAAATCAGAAAATTGTAAGAAGCAGGGATGTCATATTCAATGAGAAAGTGTTGTACAAAGATCTGTTGTTGCAGTATGAGAAGAAAGAAAATTATTATGTAGTGTTGGATTATATTCCAAACAATGATGTTTCAATGGTTCCTCATGCTCTGCAACAACGGCAACAATAAATACGACAAACTATTGTGAATGTTAGATGATCTTCAAGGATAAGTAGACCTCCAAAAAGATTCTCTCCCTCTTTGTATACTATTTTGTTAACTGATGCTGGTGAACTGGAATATTATGATGAAGCTATGCAGGTGGATACCAAGGTTCAATGGGAGCATGGAATGGAAGAAGAAATGGACTCCTTGCTGAAAAATTAGACTTGGAAATTATGCAAGTTTCTTGCAGGTAAAAAGGCTTTACCAAACAAATGGGTTTATAGGCTGGAAGAGGAGGATGGAGGTAAGAAGAGATTTAAAGCCAGATTAGTTGTAAAGGGATTTGTATAGAAAAAGGGTATTGATTTTGATGAGATTTTTTCTCCAGTTGTTAAAATGACTTCTATTCGTATTGTTTTAAGTATTGTGGCTATTGAAGATTTGCATTTAGAACAGCTTAATGTTTAAACAACCTTTTTCCATGGTGATTTGGAAGAGGAAATATATATGGAACAACCACAAGGTTTTGAGGTCAAAGGTAAGGATAAACTAGTGTGCAAATTGAAGAAAAGTTTATATGGCTTGAAGAAAGCACCTCGGCAATGGTGCTTGAAATTTGATAGTTTTATGGCTGAGCAAGGTTATAGAAGGTGTAATTCTTACCATTGTGTTTATTTTAAGAGGTTGGATAATGAAAGATACATTATTTTATGTTTATATGTTGATGACATGCTTGTAGCAAGGTCTAACATGGATCATATAAGTGAGCTAAAACAACAGTTAGCAAAAAATATTTTGCTATGAAGGATTTGGGGGCAGAAAAATGAATCATTGGTATGAAAATTTGTAGAGATAGGAAAATTTTTTTTTTTTTATCTTAGGTTGATTATGTTGAAAAGGTTTTGCAGAGATTTCATATGGAGAATGCAAAATCTATCAGCACACCTTTGCCTAGTCATGTTAAATTGACTAAGGATGTGTGTCCAAAGACGCAAGAGGAGGAAGAAAAAATGTCCAAGGTAACATATGCTTTAGCTATAGGCAGTTTAATGTACGCCATGGTATGCACGAGACCACATATTGCACATGTTGTAGGAGTTGTTAGTAGGTATTTGAGTCATCCTAGAGTTGAGCATTGGAATGCGGTAAAATGGATTCTCAGGTACTTAAGAGGTACATCGAATAAATTTTTATGTTTTGGGGGATCTAATACATATTTAAAAGGCTATGTTGACTCAGATTTGGCAAGGGATATAGATACCAAGTGGAGTATGGCAGGTTATGTATTTACAGTTGGTGGGACAGCAGTGAGTTGGATTTCTTGATTGCAAAAGGTGGTTGCTTTATCTACCACAGAGGAAGAGTATGTTGATACAACACAGGAAAAAAAGGAGATGATATGGGTACAAATTTTCATGGATGAGTTGGATGAACAATAGGCTAGAAATTAATTGTTTATAGATAGCCAGAGTGATGTACATCTTACAAAGAATTTGTCCTTGCATTCTAAAACAAAACACATACAATTGAGATATCATTTCATTCAGTCGGTGTTGGAGGATGGATAGGTCAAGCTGGACAAGATACATATAGATTCCAATCCAGCGGATATGTTTATGAAGGCAATTACAAGGCAGAAGCTGGGCTCCTCTTTATCTTCGATAGGCCTTCAAGGTTGAATTCAAGTATAATAGAGCAGTAGGGTCTAAGGTACTTATTTCTAGTGGGAGTTGTAAGTGCAGCAGTGTCATCCAAGATCAGTCTCCAAGTGGGAGATTATGTTGGTGTGGAGCCTAATCAGTCTCCAAGTGGGAGATTTTTGGTTTTTCATGACTAGTCATGGTATACTATACACCCCGGCATCTATCATCACTAGGGTAGAAAAAATTTTCTCCTACTTTTTCGCGTCATCGTCGAAAAAGGAAAAAATCAACAAAAAAAGAAAAAAACTAACTTTGTAGAACCCTAATTTGGAAACTTCTAAGATTGTTAAAAATGGGTTTGGATGGGGGTTATAGTATGATGAAAAATGCAATTATTCGCAAGATTGTAATAGGCTTTTGCACTAGATAATAAAATCATTGGATGGTTGCGGTTTGGTGGATGTAGCCCAGATTGGGTGAACCACATTAAATTCTCTTTGTTGTGTTTTAGTTTCTCTTTTTATTAATTAAATCTTCATTTAATTGTTAGATATCTTCCTTTCTAACCCTAATAGAAAGGACCCTTTATTACTTCCAAACATAACCAAAATGGTTCATGTCAGGTTCACCAAAAATGTAAAAGAGGGGGACCAACCATGTCAATGATCTAGCTCATGAAGATCTGGGAGTAGAGGCTGCCCTAACTTACCTCACTCTAAAATAATAGGGATCAAGAATGAAGATCACTCTATAGTACTTTTGTCACTCTTTAGACCCAAACTTTAGGTTTAGTCTAGGTGAGCTAGTTTTTGGAGTTGGTACTGCACTTCAGACAACTCTTTTTCCAAGGATGATAGTGCAATTTTGGGATGACAACATGGTGTGTTGGTATTTGTACAACTAGAAAATAAAAAATATAGTACAAACTACCTAAAAACATACTAAAAACCTAGCTAGTTGATTTTAATGAGGTAAACAGAATAATGAAGTATGAGAAATAAAGATGGTGATGGTGAAGCAAGTAGATAAAGGATAGGAAGATGAAGATAATCTCATAAAAGCACCTATTTTCTAGCTAGTTCCACGCATACATCCACTTAATAACAAGAAAGAGGGAAAATTCTTGGGGCTGTATAGGGGCCTTCCTCAGTCAAACCCCCATTTTGGTTTTTCCACCTCCATGGACAACCAAAAAGCAACGAAGTAGAATATCTAATAAACAAAGTAGAAAGAAAGATAGATTGTAGTGAAAGCTACAAAACAATACTATGCTACTCTATCAAATCAAAAAGGAGAGGAGTGAAGCCTTACCACCTCCACCCAAAAGATCACTAGCCAATGGAGGAGAATGCAAGGTATGGAGTTGGAAAAGTCACCATAGCCGGAACGGTGATGAAGGGGAGCTCTCGCAAGACTCCATGCCCACACCTCTATGGCTTGTCTCACACTTGCAATGTGGAGTTGATGGAGCTTCAAAGATGCAACAATTCTCATAAAATGAAGTGCTAGAATGCTAGAGTGAATGAGAATGTGAAGAAGATTGCTAGAGCATGTGAAAGAAGGATGAAATGAAGTGAGAATGAATGTTTTTGAAGGTTGGCTGAGAAGGAATAAGGCATTTTTGGGTTGGTTTGTTGAAGAGGGATGTTACAATTTAGTACCAATTAGGTGTGTAATGCCTCTACCAACTCTAGATGTAGGAATCCATCAGGGACGGAAGCATGACACATAGACATCCACACATTGTGCATTCATCCCCAAGAAATATTCTCTCACTAAAAAAAAGGACAAATGCTAGGTGGATGGAAGGTACGTGGGTGATGTGAAATTTTTCCTTCATATTTTATTTTCAAAGGTGAGGGTATGTGAAAGGGGAATTTGTACAAGGGCTTCAAATTTTCTCCTATACACCAATGTATTAGTTTATGGGAATTTTCCATGATCAAGTGGTCTATGAGTATGCAAGGTATTCATAGAGCTTGATGGTTGGACTTACATTTCAATCTATGCAAGGACACTTTTCCACTTCATAGAATCATTTAAGTTGTTGAATTTGTGGAGAACTACACACTACAACAATAGAACAAGGTGCAATCACAATACTACAACTCCACAAAGGTTGCTATATTTGTGCATATAACATTCATTCATGCAAATGATAGTACAGAGGATAACATGAAGGTAGTGAGGGAGTATCACTTTTACATCAATGATGATCACACACATTCTATAGAGTTTGTACAAGGTAGCTTTCATATGTTCTATGTTGATCTAGCTAGCAGGGACATATCATTCAACAAACATATCACATGGTCATATACCTGTACATCACAATTCAAGAACTCTAGAATGTTTAACTAGTTGAACAAGATGTATAAGATTGGTGGTGTTCACCATATGTGGAAATTCTCAAAGCTTGGGCATGGAAAGGGGGAGTATGATGGAGCAGGTGCATGTATCAAAATATCCTTAGCATGAGAAGAGTTAAAGTACAAAGAAAGTGTAAAGTTTATACTTGCAACATCAATTGTCGAGTGGTGCAATCATGCAATGGGTCTAGGTAGTGAAGGTAATTCTTTAGTTCATATATTTTTTCATTTAGTAGATGATACTAACATTGAAAAATATGAGGATTTTTGTACACTAACATGATCAAGTGAGCTACACTCTTTTAGAAGCTCTAATATAGGTACATGGACTATCTATATGTGGAAGATGGCATGATTTTTTTTTGCATGTACAATTCAAGCATGGAATGATTGTGACTCAAAAGAGTGGGTTGATGAATGGTCTATAAGAATTCTAACCCCACTTGATACTTATCAACTCCCGACGGCTCTACAAATCACACAGATGCAATCATCTGTTGAATTTGATCATGTATCAAACCTACTAGAACCAAGTAATATATCTTACTTTTTTGTTGTATTTTTATGTTCATTAAATACATCTAACTAGATGAACATATCAATGCAAGGCATGTTTATGTGGTGATTGCAGATGAAGACAATGAAGAGGGAATAGATTATTTCCTATGTTGTATCAAGGCCAAAAAGAAATTGGAGGACCCAGTTATAGATGGAGAAAACATAGAATATCCTCCAATTTTGTTGGTTTTTACTAGAACATGGATTAGAAGGTACCCAGTTAAGAATGTTGTAGTTTGGTTGTTTGAGGAATTCGACACGCATCAAAAAATTCTTCACTACTCAAACCTTTTTGTCACAACCAATGTTCATTTGATCAAATATAAGGATAGAACTGTGAACAAAGAATTTGTGGAAAGTGTGTGAGTATGACCATGAGGATATACTTGACAAAATAAAGAGTAGAGAAAACCCATATGGTTCCTTGGATTGATTTGTAAGTATGCACATTGAATTTGTAAAGTCGTTTTATTGATCACTATTTTCTTTCAAGCATTTATGTTTGATTGTAGAAGGGTTTGCAAAATTGCATTACTGTTAATTTGAAAAATGACATTATATGCTACTCTCTATTGACTACCTTTAAGTTGGTATTCTCTATTGGTGTTTGATGTCATATGCATTCAGGACTGTCATTGATGCATTTGTGACTCTCTTTCCACCCACTTATTAATTATATGTTTGCTTTAGTGAATATATATGCAAGACTAGTGAAGGAGAAAAAGGGAAAGGCTTCACTAAAGATTATCAACTTAAGAAAATAACAACATTGGTTGCTGGTGCAAGTGTTCAATGGTATGAGAAACATTATTTGTTGGTGCATTTTCTGGTTTTCAATCTTTTCTTTCTTTTCCATTTCGTAGATTTGTTGGATTCTTATAGTTACATGTTTTATGTTAATTATGTTTATATATTCATGAGATTTATACCTAGGATCATTAAGAGATGAGAAAGTAGCGAAAGACGGGCCACATCACCATTGTAGGACCTTTTATAGATCTACTTATAGAATGCATGAAGGTGATAATAGATGTTGTCAGAAGGTGTATGTCTGAAATTATTTAGTTATTGGTCTTTTAATGATTTTTATGTGGCTTCATGTCTAAAATTGTTAGGCTTTTGCATATTTTTTGTCGACCAAATTCTAGTGAGAGTACACAAGCAAGGCGAGGCTACTACCCATGTGTTTCCAAGGGAGCAAGGGATGTGCACATTTTTTAAAGCATTTTGGAATGAAAATAACTAGGCCACCTAAGGTGGATTAGAGAAAAAAATTGTGAAACAACTCCTTTTGTTTCTTCTTGTACAAGATATTTCATGGTCTGGGCTGCAAATGGGAGGATTATTTCCCTGAATGTATTGCTACAAGTACTGAGAAATGGGAGGATTTTCAAGATTTTTTTCCATAGCTATTGTAATATTTATTATTGTAAATGTGTATTTTTTTGAAATACAAAATTATGAGAAATTAATACATGCAAATGAGTATATTCCTTAATATGCCTCAATTAAATGTGTATATTACATTTAAAGCTAGTTGTAATGGTTTATGCTTCACAATTAAAGTTGTCTTGAAGGAAAAGCATGTGGATTTATGATAAAATCTGAAACAATGCCTTCTATTGTACAAAGGCATATTTTCTTGCTCTTCTATAAACCCTAGAACTCCTTCCATAATCATTATTTGACATTTAAACTTGATCAACCCTTTCTTGTTTAGTATGCTTCAACTTGAGGCTAAAGTTTGCATCAAAAGGATTTGAACTCACCTTTCCAATTAATATGTCCCCACTATATATAAGTCTGAATAAAAAAAAGGAAATCCATCATTGTCAAGCTTATGTACTCTCATGTTTTTTGTGTTTGTCTTTCCAAAATTTACTCTAATATTGGATGAGTTTTAGAGTCATTTTCATAATGATTTGTCTCTTTACATAATCTCAGTCACCCTTCATACACATCATGGTGTAGAGCAGGGGCAGATCTTAACACAATATGACTATTTCAACACACTTCTTCAAGGGCTTCATTGGAAAGCGATGCACAAGACATCTTAGTACACCTTTCCACCATTGAAAACCTAGCCTAGTCGACATCCAAGGAAGGAAAAACACACCAAAAAGGGTAGAACAACATGAATAGTGGGGACATCAATGTTTCAATACCCTCCATCACCTTTGACAACTCCCAAACATTCTTCAATGAACCAATCTCTCCAAATAGTCACTTGGCATTTGGTGCTCTTGTCAACTTTGGTGACATAATCAATTGGCCAATAGCACAAACAAAGGATGAAATAGAATTAGCACATACCTTGGGTTTTCTTGGGTTATTAAAAACATATCACAATGATTCTCAACCATTTTTGGACTCAAACTTCCATGATACAACATTACAAGGCACAAATCAACATTATGGTTTATTGACACAATGCATAAATGATGCACTATTACTCAACCAACATAAGAACAACTGATCAGATGGAAAAATTTCCCTACAAAAGCTCTAAATAACATAGAATAATGCTCTATACCTAGACAACATCAAACAATCCATGGATTTATCAAACCCTAGATTAGAGGGGTGTGTGATGATTGTTTTACGATGGAAAGAAGCAAACTGTTAGGATTGAACTTCCATCCACTAGGAAGAAATGAACCCAAACCTTGCAAGGATGTAGATCAGGTCAAAACAAAATTTTCCACAAAATTTCAGTATTTCCCCATGTTGGAATCTCGAGTTATGGCATTTTTTCATAAGTTTGAAACCCTAGTTAGGGTTTAGAGTAGTTTTCACAAGAATTCTCCTATCTTACTCAAAACTAAATGTATTTGAGTCAAACAAAAATCATGAAAAAGGTGATGAAGCCCTGCAACTTTTATAATCAACATATGGTCTTTACCAGCAAGTACAAAGCCACACAATGTGAAAGAATAGTCAAATTTTGAAGAAAATGTAGTTGAAAATGTGAAAACTTGAAGTTTTCTTCATTCCAACTTCAAAAAACCTTGGATTTCATGTTTTTGAGACATATTTATGCTTCTACAATAATTTCCAAGCCCCCAACCAACCCACAAACAAATTTGCAAATTTGTCATTACAACATTGACAACTTTTTATCAACTTTTACAATATTTGCCTAAATTTTACCTAATGACCAAAAATGATCCTAAACCACTTAGGATGGTCTCAAATGACCTTATTTACATAAATCAAAAATAAAATTAAAAGGAACCTAAAATTGGATCAAAGTGTATCAGGGTGCCCCTGCACCACATCATGAAAATTTGGCTTTCCTTCATTATGCATCATGATCACCCTTCAATCACTATAATCATCATGTGGATTTCCCCATTATACATCAAAACTGGTTGTCAATGTGCTATGGTTTCAATAGGGAATTGGAATTAATTTTTCAACTTGAAACATGTCAATGCTCACTACCAAGTCTTTAACTTACATGAAAATGTAGGGTTTGCTTTAGACTGCCTCCTCATGAACCACACTTACACATAATGATTATACCTTGTTGCTCTACATCCATAAATTCCACTCACATCAATATTTGACAGTGTTGCTCTGAATGATCTACTACCTCTCATTGTCACTTCAAATATGCTATCTAAGCTTATATGTCAAAACATGGCATTGTCTTCTCATATCATTACACAAAGAAAATAGTGAGACCAATTATTGTACCTATATCAATGGGCTACCCTCCAAACTTAAAAATCAAAGATGAAACTTAATCCCTTTTCACTCGTGCATGTGAATATCATGAAAATAAGCCCCATGAAATAATTAAAATGCCTTTTCAATGCTTTTTTCATAAAATAAAAGAACTTTTACTTAAATATTTTATGGTTGTTCTTTGAGTATTTCCTTTTCCTCTATGTATAATTTGATGATCCTTGCATACTTTATGGTGGTTGTCTATTTATTGTCATTTACTTTAGTGTAGTAAAATGCATACCCTTGCATTTTTAGACTTGTTTGGGCCTGCCTTGCTTTTTTATCCCTATTTATGTCTTAATTGGTCCTATTTTGCATCCATAAGCCCTATGAATTATATATTTTAATGGCTAATCTTGAGAAACATTAATGGATAAATGATGATTTACTGATTCTATCAATGTGTCCTTGATTTTTGGATAGGGACTAAAATGCCATTGAGGGCATCCTTTTCCTCCATGGGTCTTGGGACCCTAATTTTGAATGTACCTAAGAAAATCCCTTGTTATATTCTATTCCCCAATATTTGAGTTGTTAGTCCTCAACTTATTTTCGAGATTTAATTTCAAATTTTGGCGAGATTTAGCCTCCTTTAATTAATGATTTATTATGTTCGCTTGTTGTGGTGTAATTTTGGGATATTAATCATGAATACATATAAATACAAGGTTCCTCCACTCATTTTCATAACAAGCATTAAATTATTCATTCATGAGGAAAGTTTATGCATTTAAGAGAAATTCATCAAGCATTTGGAGCCATCATCAAGATTCAAGCATCATGTTAAGGTTTTAGTGCATCAATTCATGTTGTTGAGCCAAGATTGTGGATGTAGAATTGAAGATCCATTTGCAACCATTGTTCGCATCATATCCAAGGATCGAAGGTCTACATTCTTCATGTCCACTACATGGTAGATTGCAGATTTAATTCACAAGACATAATATAGGGTGATATCATTTACACATTTCATATTTCATGCTTCATTTCATCATTTGGTTTAATTACCAACAAGGGGTTTGACCAAGGAAAACCCCCATTCACTAACAATCAACAAGTTTTTCTCCTCTTGAATGTATGTGATTGTAGATTTATGGTTAAAGACTTGAAGATCATTTGGAGTGCAAAGCTACAAAGTTGCATGATAAATTTGTCATCTTCACGAAATCTCACCTGCAAGTCAGATCTAGAAGTTTCCCCACCTCAGATTTGAGGAGAAGAAAGTACAGACCTTAGAGCTAATGATCACATTTAGAAATTTTAGAAATCCAAATTGGGACTAAGAAAACAGTAAGGGTAACTTAGTCCTACAGGTGGAATTTTGTATAGATTCTTTCAGATCCTATTTTGCCATCTGAAGATTCCACATATTCCTCAAAAAATAGCAGCAGGACTAAGACAATAGTAAGGGCATCTTAGTCTTACATAGCACTTTCTGATAGCATTTTTAAATTTCTAGAATCCTCATTACATTTCCAGACTTCCCAACTACATACGTACTAACTCCCTATTGCATATTTTCATTATTTGCATTCTTCATTTAGCTTGCATTGTTAAATTTGTGAGTTGAATGCTTGATTATCTTTTCCAAGCATTTTCTTGATGGTGAACCCCTAAAATCTGGAAAAGCCCCCTCCTAGGTCATCCTTGTTGTGAATTGACCCATCTTGTGAGGTTGATAGTCAATTCAATTAGGAATCCTAGGACATTATTGAATGATAATAGGAGAATAGTGGTGTTCTATGACCTAGGTTATAAAGCACCCACTTTCCTACATGTAATTTTGGTGAACTTGTCATCTTGAACATTCATTTTCTTATTTGGAGTCCATAAATCCCTAGATCTAGGTTGCGTTCATTGCATATTGCATTAGTGAAAGTATATCTAGGGTTTCTTGCATCTTGCATTAGTGAAAGTACATCTAGGGTTTCTCACATTTGCATTAGTGAAAGTGCATATAGGTTGCATTTTTGCTTGCTTGCATCATTTTATCTCATTAAAAAATTGAAAAGTGCATTGTTTATCACCCTAATTGTATTTAGAAACATTGTTATTGCATCCAAAATTAAAAACATTGCATTCACTTTTTCATCCAATTGCTTCTCATTAGTTACTTTTTCTTGCAATAATTTGCATAATTTTAGGCAATCTAGGAACACTAAAATCACCTCAAATATTTCTATCTTTTTGATAAAAACCTCTCCTAGGAAAAAAACACCCTTATTGGCATCTTATTCCCTCTTAGGTATTTTTCCTCAGAATCCTATCTAAGTTTATTGCATTCTATTTGAGTTTCTGGAACCTTCAAATTCCTTTAGTAGGACCAAGATGCCCTTACTAGCATCTTAGTCCCTATTGAGTTTGAATTTGTAGTTTCCAAGGTTTAAATCTTCTTTTCTGTGCTTTTGTTTGCTGCCATTGGTTACCTATTTCAATGAGTTGAATTTTTGTTTCATGCATTTCACTAAATCTAGCATAATTTGGCTCATTTCATCCATTGCTCAATTCCAAATTTTCATTTACAACATTTAATTTTTATATCATTGCATAGTATAATCAAAAAATTATCTTGCTTGAAAACTAAAAATTGCATTTCATTTTAAGTCCTTACATTGCATTTTAAGTTTGCATAGATTACCTTTCAAAAAAATGTTAGTTTTGGTCTTCTCCAAGTTTGCAAAGAAAAAGTTACTCAATCAACATGTTATTCATTCATTCAATGCATTCCCTAGTTATGAGAGTAGACCTCTTAGAGCAAGAGAGTGAAAATTTCAACGTTTTCCTTAAACTTACACCCCCTCCTATCTCTCCTATTTGTGAGAATGATGTGTTAGAAGAGAATACAAGCATAGATAGCCATGATGATCATAATTGTACTTCTCTCGTAGAATACAAGCATAGATAGCCATGATGATCATAATTGTACTTCTCTCGTTACCTTTTCTTTTACTGATGAAGGTATCTTAGCCAAAGAAGGTACAATCATTAAGAATCATGAATGTCGTGTTTTCTCTTCTCAACATCCACCTTGGGAAGATAGTAAAACAATAGAAGATGAATTCATTTCCACCACTTTACTTAGTCTCCATTCATCTCCCAACACCTCGCCTATTTGTGAAAATGCTTTAATAAATAATGATACAATCATGAACAATCATGAAAAACACATTTGTGAGGAGGATGTGTTGGTACCAAGAGATCCAATGATTCAGAGACCATTATTTCTCTCTTTCCTAATGTTCCTAACATTTGAAAGGGTCTATTTGAACAAGAGGATCCAATCCACACATGAAAATCATAGTTTTCGTTTCCTTGATGTCTCTCATATTTGTGATGCAATTGATTTACAACATCTAACCATGAAATGTGATGAACCTCTTGTTTGTCACTTTCCTAAAAGCTCTCCTACTAGGGTAGAAATTATGTCACAAGAGAATGAGACCTTAGAGAAAAAGGATAAATTCATGAACAATTATAACAATCAAATAAATCCTTCTCCTAATATTCCCACTATTGACGAACAAGAAAATTCAACCATTGATTATTCCCCTAATTGCAATGAAGTCATTTTGGAAGAACCAATCCTTGAATTTCAAGAACATTTGATTTGTCGTTCTCCTAGAAACTCTCCTACTAGGGAAGATATAATAGTGGAACAAAATGAGAACATTGAAAATAGTAATTCCTTTGATGAAGATGATGAAGTAAAAAATAGAATCCTCTTCACTAAGAGATCATGAAAATAACGATAAGACTTCTGAGGTTATGCACATTAGATACCCCTTGGAATACTCTCCTAAACCTAAAATTATCATTTATCCACCCTCTCAAAAATGACAAGTTCAAAACAAATCAGTCCTTATCCTTGAACCACCTAAGAACAATGTTTCACATAAATTGAGTTACAATACTGTTGCTCATACATAAAACACTAGGAACAATCTACAACCAAGAAAAACACTTTTAACATCCTTACCATTGCCTAATAATATATTGACTAGTGCCCTTCGTTTTCCTTTGAATAGTGGAAAGGATTATGAACTTGTTGAACAAATTAAGAATACTCCTGCAAATATATCCCTATGAGACCTAATCTAGAATTTACCTAATTATCACACCATGCTTCAAACAACCTTGCAACAAGTTCTCGTCCCTTCTAATGCACAACCAAATGACATAGCAACCATCATTCAAGGAATAAATGCTTACATTGTTTTCCACCAAAGTGAGCTACCTGCTTTGGAAGTGCAAAAATAATATGATACTTTCATGATGATAGCTCAATACAATACCACAAGGATAAAGCAAATCCTTGTTGACAATGGCTCAGCCTTAAATGTGTGTAGTGTAAACCTTTTAGATAAGCTTGGTGTTGATAAATCAAAAATTCAACCCGAGTCTTTATCTATTAAGGGATTTGATAATGTTGGAAAGAAATCACTTGGAGTGATAACTTTACCTATTACAGTTGGAAAGGCTACCTTACAAATGGGTATGTGTAGGATCATCATGGAAAAAATAGGCCCTTGAGTGGTGAAAAATTTAGAAAAATCAGAGTTAGGCAACTTGACCTAAAAATTTGAATAAGTTATCCATATTATTTCAAAAATATGTAAGAATAGAATATGTAGTAAATTGAATGTAGTTTCTAAACTACTAAGTTTATTTTAAAATATATATATATTTGGTAAAAATTTGAAATTTCAATGTAGTAGTATTTAAATTTCAGGGAAAAAATAAGTAGGTGTTTGTCTGACCACCCTAACCACAATAAAATGATAATATTTTTTTTATAATATTTTAGATATAAGTAGAGGACTCATGTCCAGATGTGATGCATATTTTTTTGTAATTTTTTTCCAAGTAAATAATTAATTATGAATTTTTTATTACAAATTTTAAAAAATATAAAAACTTGTATGTTTGACCACCTTAACTTGGTCAAAACTTCATGAAATTCATTTTATTTAATCGTATAGTATGGAATGTGATGCATGTTTTAGATTCAAAAAATGTTATATCATTTGAAACCTATAGATGTTTTTTAATCAGCCTATCAATTAGGACTTTAGTCATAATTGAAATAGAAAATGAATAATAATTATTTACTAAATTCAAAGTAAAGCATAATTTATATTGGTGGAAAGCTGAGAATGTCCTTTAAAAACCCTTTTCATTTCATCAATTTTGGATAAAAGAAAAGTCGTCAGCCACATACCCTACACATACCCATCATATTGCCACTTTTTGTCCAATCACAATCTTGCACATACCCAAACCCCTATTCATGTTATGCCTCATGATATATCATATAATCTTCTTTTGGGAAGGTCATGAATTCATGAGATGCATGCAATCCCTTCTACCCTTCATTGTAAAATGAAGTATGTCTACAATAGCCAAGTGTACACATTGGATGTTGATAATGAGCCTTATAACTTGTTTTACAAATCAAGAAAAACAAGGAAAATCCTTTGAAAACATTAACACCAACCACACAAGTGGAACCTGCACATGAAAAAGACAAAGAAAAACACATTGAAGAAGTCAAAAAGCTATTAGAAGATGATTGGGGTTCCTTAGATTTCAAACATACATTCATGGGAGAATACAAGATCATAAACAAAGATTTAGACAAGGGAAAAGAAAAAATGGTAATTTCAACAAAAAATTCAAATGACCCTTTGAAAGCATCCATCTCAACCACTTGAAAAGAAAAGACAACCAATTACACAAAAAACTTCGAAGAAACTGACTATCAACAACCGTCGAATCCTAAAGAAATGAAAAAGCTTTAAAGAAAAGGTTATGATCTTATGAAACAACTTGGATATAGTGGAAAATGATTTGGTGCTCGAGAACAAGGTATCTATGTCCCTTTAGAGCCTAACACGCAAGAAACAACTCATGGACCGGTTTATTGTCATTTCATAGAAATCAATCCATCAAGAAAACCCTCACTTATCAACACTCTTACAAAAGATTCTTGTAAGCCAACCTTGACAGTAGTGCATCCTGAAGTAATAGACACTATTGGTCTTAATTGTTATCATTTGCAAGAAACAAATAAATCTTCACTTAATTTCAATGTCATCTCACAAAACACTAATGATTTGAATTCGTTAGATTTTACACCCTCCTATAAAGGAGAGAACAAAATATCGCATTCTAGAGAGCCTTGTGTAGGTATTACAAATTATACTAAGCAATAGATATCTTTGTCGAAAAACAACACAACATCCTCTACTTTTGATCAAGAAATTATATTTTTGAGACTCCTCCAAGATCGTTTGATATCCCTCCCTCAAATAAAATGAAAAAAATCTTATTACAAGAGTTCATTTCGTGCATATCATAGAGTTCATGGTCATGCTACTAATAAATGTAAGGCTTTAAATAATTGAATTAAACATCTTAAAGACTATGGTGCTCTCCCTTGGGTTGAAGCACCTAGTTCCTCTTTTCATTTTGGCTCATCCTTGTCCTGTACTAAGTGGGGGCAAGCGGTTAGATAGCCTTGTCCTCATATGTCACCTATCATTTCCTCTTCTGGCTAGTTCATCACCTTTCATGAACATATAAGAGCAAGCTTGCAATGTGGACGACATGCCTTAAGTTGGCTTGCATGTGACATACTGAGTTATACATTATTTTCCCTTTTTAGTTTTGTCTACTTTAAAGTAATTTATCACAGCATGTCATTAGCAATTTCATAAAAAGTGGGGGCATACATTGGCATTATTTTGGCATGATTTCATTTGCATTTGTGTTCCTTGTGTTATTTTCTTTCTTCTTACAATGCATTCTTTCTTGGCGGTGTCATTGGGCCTGATTTCCTCCAATAGGTTGATATTTCTTTGTGCTTCTCCTATCTTAGAAACATTAGCCACAATGTTCCCTAAGAAGAGACCTTGCACGAACTAGGAAAAATCCCTTTGAACACCTCTCTCTTTCTTGTTATGTTGCATTTTCTTTTGTACCTTATTAAAGTGATGGAGGTATGACTTTGATATGGTCCCTTAGGGCTCACTTAGTGAGCACCTAGCTTCAATAGACCTTGTGAGCATGCATTTTCCTTTTTGTCCTTATCATAGTCATTGGGGTATGAAATTGACATGGACCTCTTGAGGCTCACCTAGTGAACAACTAGCTTTAGTAGCCCTTGTGCGCATGTGTTTTGTTTGCATAGTGGAGAGCACATTCCACTTGTAAACCTTTTTGGACAAATAGCCTAGACTCTATCCACTACATTGGATGGCCAGCCGAAGTTTGATCCATTGCATTCTTCATTTTTCCTTTTTCTTTTTCCTTATTTTTCTTGTCTTTGATGGTGTATGTTTGCGATTTGGTTATGGCTACATATATCACTCACAAGTGTGTTCCTTTTTTCCTATGTTGGTTTGTCATTGTATCTTGATCCTACGGGGCTTGATCATCCCTCTTGATCATTTTCATCCTATCTTTCTAACAGTTGTACATTTGAACCCCTCTTGATGGTGTGGTTGGCTACTTTAGTGTGAGTTTGAAGCAAGTTCATCCTCTCACTAAAGTTGGGGCTAAATGTAGTGTAGTATAATGCATACCCTTGCATTTTCACACTTTTTTGGGCCCGCGTTTCTTTATTTATCCCTATTTATGTCTTAATTGGTCCTATTTTGCATCCACAAGCCCTATGAGATATCTTTTTTATGGATAATCCTGAGAAACATCAATGGATAAATGATCATATAATGATTTTGTCTACATGTCCCTAATTTGTGGAGAGGGTCTAAAATGCCCCCTAGGGCATCTTTTTCCACCATGTGTCTTGGGACACTGATTTTGAATGTACCTCAAAAGGTCCCTTTTTGGAGTCTGTGCACCAAGATTTGAGCCTCGAGACTCAAATACAACCTAGGGTGTCTTATTCATCCTTGGCTTATTTTTGGGATTTAATTTCAAATTCTGGCAAGATTTAGCCTCCTTTAATTAATGATTTCCTATGTTGGCTTGTTGTGGTGTAATTTTGGGATATTAAGCATAAATAAGAATAAATACAAGGTTCCTCCACTTATTTTCATAACAAGCATTCAAATATTCATTCCTAAGGAAAGTTTATGCATTAAAGAGAAATTCATCAAGCATTTTGAGCCATCATCAAGATTCAAGGATCATGTCAAGGGTTTAGTGCATCCATTCATGTTGTTGAGCCAAGATTGTGGATGTAGCATTGAAGATCTATTTGCAACTATTGTTCACATCATATCAAACAATCCAAGATCTACATTCTTCATGGCCACTACATGGTAGATTGCAGATTTTCTTCACAAGACATAATATAAGGTTATATCAATTACATATTTCATATTTTAGGCTTCATTTCATTCATTTCATCATTTGGTCTAGTTACCAACAAGGGGTTTGACCAAGGCAAACCCCCATTCACTAACAATCAGAAAGTTTTTCTCCTCTTGCATGTTTGTGATTGCAGATTTAGGGTTGATGACTTGAAGATCATTTGGAGTGCAAAGTTGCAAAGTTGCAAAGTTGCATGTTAAATTTGTAATCTTCACAGAAACTCACCTATAGGTTAGATCTATAAGTTTTAGAACCTCAGATATGAGGTGAAGAAAATATAGACCTTAAAGCTTAGGATCACATTCAAAAAATTTAGAAATACAAATTAGGATGAAGACAAAAGTAAGGGTGTCTTAGTCCTCTAGGTGGAATTTTGCAGAGATTCTTTCAGATCTTGTTTCGACATTTGAAGATTTTGCATCTGCTCTGAAAAATAGCAGTGGGACTAAGACAACAGTAAAGGCATCTTAGTCCTCCATAGCACTTTTTGACAACATTTTTACATTTCCAGACTTCCTAGGTACATACCTCCTAACTCCATGTTGCATATTTTTATTATTTGCATTCTTCATTTATCTTGCATTGTTATATTTTTTGAGTTGAATGCTTGATTGTCTTTTCCAAGCATTTGCTTGGTGGTGAACCCTTAAAAGCTGAAAAATCCTCCTCCTAGGTCTTCCTTGTTGTGAATTGACCCACCTTGTTAGGTTGTTAGTCAATCCAATTAGGAATCCTAGGACATTATTGAATGATAATAGGAGAATAGTGGTGTTCTATGACCTAGGTTATAAAGCACCCATTTTCCTATATTTCATTTACCTCACATTATGGTATTGACCTCCATGCATAGTGAAATTTACACCTTATTGTCCCTACAAATTTTTAATGGCATGACTTCCCATTCTTTGTAGAGTAACCCCTCTTTCTTATTGGCATTGTCTTACAACTAACACAACCTTTTATTTCTCTCCATGGAAATGTGTTTGTTTAAGTGAAGCTAAACAACAAACTTAAGTGATAGAAAAGTGGTACAACCATTAAAAGTGTGTGTTTTCCCAATTAGAGTCAAACCCTGGTCAATGGAAAGGATTTCCAAGTGAATATTTCCAATACACTTCATTTGAAGCAAGGAGATTTTCAAATTTTACAAGGATTTACATGTGTGGTAATAAATAATTTTTCAGTAACTTTTAGCTTATTTAGGTGAGGCACTCATTTTTGCTCCGAGCTACATGCAACTGGTTGAATCCCTTAAGTTTCCAAAGTGAAGAATGGATGGAATATTTGACAGGTTGTTACTTAGATACTGCTACATTAACCTCTCTTATTTTTTGCTATCTCAGAGGCATTTTCCTGTGGTGGAGACTTTTCACTTAGGGAAAAAGTTGTCAAATGCGACCAAAGCAAAGTTGCAACATAGTGAAACTTTCATTCTACAACTCGTGTGACCAAATGAACTGCTCTAATACATAAATATGGGTATTTTTATGTTAGGCATGGTCCTATTTCACACCCAAACATGTTGAATTCCTCTGAGCTACGTTCAATCGGGAAAATCCTTCAAGAGTGCAAAGTGAAAAATAGATGCAATCTTTGACGGGTTGTTACTCAGATATTGTAATGCATAGAAACTTCCCATTTGAGCCTAGAGGATCATGTTGGGCCCCTATACAATAACCTCTCTTAGTTTTTTTCTATCTCAGAGGTTTTTTCCCGTGGTGGCAGATTTTCACTTGGGAAAAAAGTTATCAAATGCAAGTAGTGTAAAATTGCAAAGTGGCGCAACTTTCATTTTGCAACTCTCATGACCAAAAAAATAGTTCCAACATGTATAGGTGGGTATTTTTATGATTCGAATGGTCCTCTTTCACACCCAAACATGTTGAATCACTCTGAGCTACGTGCAATCAGTTGAAACACTTAAGAGTCCAAAGTGCAAAATGGCTGCAATATTTGACGGACTGTTACTCAGATACTGTGATGCTTAGAAACTTTGCGTCTAATCCAATGGGATTTTTTTTCACCCCTCTACAATAACCTCTCTCATTTTTTCCTATCTTAGAGGTTTTTTCTCATGGTGGCGACTTTTCGCTAGGGGAAAAAGTTGTCAAATCCAAGCACTACAAAGTTGTAAAGTGGTGCAACTTTTGTTCTGCAACTTGCATGACCAAAAGAGCTATTCCAAAGTAGAAAAATGGATAAATTTATGCTATAAATGGTCCTCTTTCACATCCAAACATGCAAAATCACTCTGAGCTACATTCAACTGGTAGAGTCCATTAAGAGTCCAAAGTGAAAAATGGATGCAATCTTCAATGGGATGTTACTTCGATATGGTAATTCTTAGAAAATTATCGTCTAAGCATATGGGATAATGTTGGGCCCCTCTACAATAACCTCTCTCAGTTTTTTCTATTTCAGAGGCATTTTACCATGGTAGCGAATTTTCACTTGGGGAAAAAGTTGTCAAATGCAAGTAATGTAAAGTTACAAAGTGATGGAACTTTCATTCTGCAACTCATGTGACCAAATGAATTGTTCCAACACATCCAAGTGGGTAAATTTATGCTAGGAATGCCCCTCTTTTGCACCCAAATATGGTGAATCACTTTGAGCTACGTTCAATCGGTAGAATCCCTTAAGAATCCAAAGTACAAAATGGCTACAATCTTTAACAGGTTGTTACTCAGATACTGTGATGCTTAGAAACTTCTTGTTTGATCCTATGAGACCATGTTGAGCCCCTCTAAAGTACCCTCTCTCATTTTTTTTTTCTTAGAGCAATTTTACCGAGGTGGCAACTTTTCACTTGGGGAAAAGGTTGTAAAATGCAAGTAGTGTAAAGTTGCAAAGTGGTGCAACCTTTGTTCTGCAACTCACAACCAAATAAAATATTCCAACACATTTGTGTGGTTATGTTCATGCTAGTAATTTTCTAGTTTCACACCCAAACATGCCAAATTGCTCCAAGCTAGGTTCAATCGGTAGAATCCCTTAAGAGTCCAAAGTGCAAAATGGATGCAATCTTCGACGGCTTGTTACTCAGATATCTTGATGCATATAAAATTTTCATCTAAGCCTATGGGATCATTTTGGGCCCCTCTACAACAACCTCTCTCAATTTTTTCTTTCTCGGAGGTGTTTTCCTGTGGTTGTGACTTTTCATTTAGGGAAAAAGTTGTCAAATGCAAGTAAAGTTACAAAGTGGTGCAACTTTCATTCTGCAACTCACATGACCAAATGAACCATTCTAATGCATTCAAGTGGGTATGTTTATACTATGCATGGTCATCTTTTACACCCAAACATGTCGAATCGATCTGAGCTACATTCAACCAACAAAATCTATTAAGAGTCCAAAGTGCAAAAGTGTTGCAATCCTCAACAGGTTGTTACTCGAATATCATGATTCTTAGAAACTTATCGTCTATTCCTATAGGATTTTTTTTGGGGCCCTCTATAATAACCTCTCTCATTTTTTTCTATCTCAGAGGTATTTTCCAATGGTGGTGACTTTTCACTTAGGGAAAAAGTTGTCAAATGCAAGTAGTGCAAAGTTGCAAATATGTGCAACTTTCATCCTGTAACTCACATGACCAAAAAAATTGTTCGAACAAGTCCATATGGGTACATTTACGCAATGAATTATCCTCTTTCACATCCAAACACACTGAATCACTCTAAGCTACATTCAACTGGTACAATCCCTTAAGAGTCCAAACTACAAAATGACTGTAGTCTTTGACAGGTTGTTACTCATATATTGTGATGCTTAGAAACTTTTCATCTAATCCTATGTGATTTTTTTGGTCCCCTATACAATAACCTCCTTTATTTTTTCTATCTCAGAGGCATTTTCCCATTGTGGTGAAATTTCACTTGGGGACAAAGTTGTCAAATGCAAGTAGTGTAAATTTGTAAAATGGTGCAAATTTTGTTTTGCAACTCATGTGATAAAATGAATTGTTCCAAAGTGTTTGGGTGGGTATATTTACACTAGGAATGGTCATGTTTTGCATCCAAACATGCTGAATTGCTCCAAGCTACATTCAACTAGCAAAATCCCTTAAGAGTCCAAACTACAAAGTGGCTACAATCTTCGATGGGTTGTTACTTAGATATTGTGATGCTTAAAAACTTGTCCTCTAAGACTATGGAATAATTTTGGGTCCCACTACAATAACCTCTCTCACTTTTCGCTATCTTAGAGGCTTTTTCCCATAGTGGCAACTTTTCACTTGGGGAAAAAGTTGTCAAATACAAGTAGTACAAATTTACAAAGTGGTGCAACTTTCATTTTGCAACTCATGTGACCAAGTGAACTATTCCAATGTGTCTGAATGGGTACATTCACACTAGGCATGGTTGTCTTTTGCACCCAAACACGTCGAATTGCTCCAAGCTATAGTCAACCAACATAATCCTTTAAGAGTCCAAAGTTAAAAATGGATGCAATCTTGGATGGAATATTACTTGGATACCATGATGCTTAGAAAATTCTCATCTAAGCCTATGGGATTACGTTGGGTCCCTCTACAATAACCTCTCTCATTTTTTGCTATGTTGGGGGAATTTTCCCATGATTACGACTTTTCAGTTGGGAAAAATGTTGACAAATGCAAGTAGTGTAAAGTTACAAAGTGGTGTAACTTTTGTTCTACAACTTGTGTGACCAAATCAACTATTGCAATGTGTTTGGGTGGGTACATTTACTCTAGGAATGGGCCTCTTTCAAATCCAAGCACGCCAAATTTCTCCAAGCTACATGCAACTGGCTGAATCCCTCAAGATTCCAAAGTGCAAAATGACAGCAATCTTCGATGGGTTGTTACTCAGATACCATAATTCTTAGAAACTTCTCATCTGAGCCTATGGGATTGCATTAGGCACCTCTACTATTGTACTCAAGCAACACTGAGAGGGGGGTTGAATCAGTGTTGAACAATTTTAACTTTTGTTAATTTGTCCTTTCAAGTGCTTAAACCATTCAATCAAAAGAAAGATGCATGAACATGAAACAATAAGCCATAACAACATAACACAAGGATTTTTACGTGGAAACCCTATTAGGGGAAAAACCATGGTGGCATTCAATCCATAATTTGAGTACTCAAAATATAGTGTATAACAAAATGGGAATGCACTTGCATTCAAACACACTGCCTAGAGCTCACTACTCAAAATAGGAAGGCTCACTACCTTACAAAAGATTTGGATCACAATCAAAAGATTGAATTGAGAAGATAGCATCTACAAATGCTTGGTTACAGTTTTGGTTAAGCTCATAGATCAAATTTTGGACCTTTTGTCTGATTCTACACTTCGCTCTGCTTTGCCTTAATTCGCTTCACAAAAATCCTCTTCTACACAAATGAGAATCAATCAACTACTCTTCTGATTTGCACACATCTACACATATCAAACACCACACACACATCATTGGGTATGTGTAGGATCATGATGGGCCAAAAAGTGGCAATATGATGGGTATTTGGTTGGCGACTATTTTTTTTACCCAAAATTGATGAAACAAAAAGGGTTTTTAAAGGAGATTCTCAGCTTTCCGCCGATATAAATTATTCTTTACTTTGAATTTAATAAGTAATTATTATTCATTTTCTATTCAAATTATGACTAAAGTCCTGATTGATAAAAGTCCTAATTGATAGGTTAATTGAAAAGAAAATATATCTTTCAAATGATATTATATTTTTTGAATCCAAAACATGCTTCACATAATATAGGATTAAAAAAAGAAAAATTGAATTTCATGAAGTTTTGACCAAGTTAAGGTGGTCAAACATATGAGTTTTTATATTTTTAAAAATGTTGTAATAAAAAATTACAAAAAATATGCATCACATCAGGGCATGAGTCCTCTAATTATATCTAAAATATTCTTTAAAAATATTATCATTTTATTGTGGTTAGGGAGGTCAGACAGACACCTACTTCTTATTGTTTTCTTGAAACTTAAGTACAAATGCATTGAAATTTAAAATTTTCACCAAATAGATTTTTTTTTTTAAACAAACCTACTATTTTAGAAATGACATTCAATTTGCTACAGATTCTATTCTTACATATTTTTGAAATAATATAGATAAATTATTCAAATTTTTACTTCAAGTTTCCCAACTCTAATTTTTCTGAATTTTTTGCCACTTAAGGACCTATTTTTTCCATGATGATCCTGCACATACCCCATTACAAAATGAATTTACTGATCTCATATATATATATGCTACCAAGATTTCAATCTCTCCATGTCAACTTTAATAAAATTTAAAATATCTTCCAACTATGATTAAGATCAAGCTGTTGTTCTTAGATGTCTAGTTGATAATCTAGATGAGAGATTCTAGAATTGTGATTGCCTCTTCTAATATCTCTCTTTTCCTCATAACCTCAATTAACTGCTCCAGTCTACATTTGGTTAAATGCTTCACTTTCCAAAAGGTGTCCACAAGGTTGTTTCTAATGAAATGAACTTTTGTATGCTCAGACTGCAACTCTTGAATACTTTTCTTGACTACACCCTCCTAATCTTGAAACATGTTATAATCCTGACCAATCTTGTTTAGCTCAGTTTCAATCTGCTCTAGCTTATCTTGGTATCTCCCAACTAGGTATGTTTAGGATCATCATGTAAAAAGTAGGCCCTTAAGTGGCAAAAATTTCAGAAAAATCAAAGTTAGGCAACTTGACGTAAAAATTTGAATAAATTATCTATATTATTTCAAAAATATGTAAGAATAGAATGTATAGAAAATTGAATGTAGTTTCTAAACTACTAGGTTTATTTAAAAAATAATAATCCATTTGGTGAAAATTTGAGATTTCAATGCAATAGTACTTAAATTTCAAGGAAAAAATAAGTAGGTCTCTATCTTACCACCCTAACCACAATAAAATGATAATATTTGTTTATAATATTTTAGATATAAGTAGAGGACTCATGTCCTGATGTGATGCATATTTTTTTTTGTATTTTTTCCGAAGTAAATAATTAATTATGATTTTTTTATTACAAATTTTAAAAAATATAAAAACTTATATGTCTGACCACCTTAACTTGGTCAAAACTTCATAAAATTCAAATCTTTTTTTAATCCTATAGTATGTGAAGGATAGAATGTGACACATATGTCGGATTCAAAATATATGATACCATTTGAAAGCTATAGATGTTTTTCAATCAACCTATCAATCAGGTCTTTAGTCGTAATTCAAATAGAAATGAATAATAATTATTTATTAAATTCAAAGTAAAGAATAATTTATATTGGTGGAAAGCTGAGAATCTCCTTTAAAAACCATTTTTGTTTCATCAATTTTGGGTAAAAAAAAGTCATCAGCCACATGGGCCATCATATCAATTACATATTTCAACTTTTTGGCCCATCATGATCCTGCACATACCCAACTGTATGAGGCCAATGAAGAAAATAGTTGTAGATGTTATTTTTTGTATTTATGCATTGCCTCAACACATTCATTTTCCTTTTCAATTTGGTAAGAGATAATGTGAACTACTCCTTCAGATGTAGAATTATTTCTCCCTCTTTCCTGTCCTGGGACTTAGAGACCATGGCTTCCTTAATGCATTCAATCATTTGTTTAGGAAACACATTATCCAAAATCTTCAATCCAATGTTATTGTGCACAAAATAAGTACTTAGTGTGCGCTCGATCAGGTCCTGCTCATATGAGGGTCTATCAGACCATATGTCAACAATTTTCTTTATCCCATCTTTCTCTTGAACAAGTTGTAGTATCTTTACTTTGGATAAAACACCTTCTTCTTCACTTCCTTCTACCATTACTACATTCGGTTCAACGAATTCTAGTTCTTCCCTTGGAGTGTACTCATCAAATTCCTCATCTAGTATGTCCAAAATCACATGTTCTTTACCTTTTCCTTCAATTTTTGGAGTCTTGTGTGCCAAAGGAGTGTAATCATCAATCTCTTGTGCTCTTTTCTTCTTCCTCTCCATCTCACCAGAAGAGGATCCAACTTCAAGTTCTCTTACTAGAATGGAAATTTAAATTGCTCCAAACTTCCCTAGCAATTCTTTAAAGAAATTTTCATACTCTTGCTTACAATTTGTGAAAGTATTAGAGTGTTTAGAATTCTATTTACAAACTGGTTCATTCTCTTTCCATACAACATTATTGATGTATGGCAATAAATTTAAAAAATACATCACAAGAAATATGACCAAGGTACCAAACCTGAAGGGGTAATCTTCCTCCTTTGTTAGTTTCACATTTTCCATCAATTGATATTTTAGCAATCCACACAGGTCAAAATCTTGATCCTTCATTATCATTTTATGAGAGATGTAAACTGCACCTGCTGAAGTTGCACCTTCCCTATTTATGGAAAATATTTTTTATGAAATTCCATGTGTAATGTACCATGTTATCGGATCTTTGATAGTCAATATTATCAAATCCCTTTGATCTCTAGTTACTCCAGTTAGGTTTTCGACTTCTTTATTCTGAATCGACTTCTTTTTTTGGTATATCCCCAACATTGCATAATCCAGTTAGATTCCTAATCACCTCTTCCAAAATGAGATAAGGTTTATCTAGACTTAGAATGTCATCATTCAATTTGTTTAGGATAAACCTAACGACTTCCACATTATCAAGATAGGGAAATTCACTCCAAATGTCCATACTTTTATGTTTCACACCTTCAAGCCATTTCAATGCATCGGTTGACAACATATTTCTCACATCCCTAATCTTCTCACTACTATATTAATCTAAATTCATCATTCATTTAATTTTCTCCATTTTCCTTTTCATACCGAACAAGTTTCTACTAAGCACCAAATTAAGTGAGAACTCTACAAGCAACTGAAATACTTGATGATTTCGCTGTCGAATTGACTTTACTCCAAAAAAATTCTATAGAGACTCTCCTATTCTTCTTCAATGCAAGGTGACAATTGAGGGTTCTAAATACCCTTTTATAACTCACACACCTAACCTTTTTACCACATTAAATGTTTTTCCCTAGGTGTTCTAGATACTCTATTTTCTTAGATATCAAAAGAAGGATTCATCTACGAACCTTCTACGTCTCCAATTTTTGCACAAGTGATCAGTGATACATTTGTAAACTATTAGCACAACTACTAACAATTTCTTGCATTCTAGTGCTAACTACCAATAGGGGGACAAAGGATTTTCTTGAAAAACTCCCCCTAGGCCAATGGCCTAAGATCAATTTATGAAGGAATTACCAGAAGCAGATTCTGGTAAGGGCTTATTTCCTTCATCAGACTCACTCTTCCTTACCCATGTTTTCTTCATTTGATCTTTTATTTCTTCCATAGTCACTTTCCATTTCCCTTTATCATCTTTCTGTTAAATTCTACCCTTGTATACCAGACCTCCTCTATCCATGTTTTTGTTCCTATAGAATCTTGCAATGTGACCAAATTTGTTGTAATTTTAACACATAGGATTTCCTTGTTCAAACCAATCATTCCATTGATTTCTTCTTGATCAGCATTGATTAGCAATATTCCCAAATCTTCCATAGGTATAGTATTCTAATATTCCATAGGTATAGCATTCTACTTTCCTTCTATTGATAGAGTTTTTGGATAAATTTTTGCACTCAATTGACTTATGACCAAACTTGTTCCAATTGAAACACTAACCAAAAAATGATGAATCTCTTGATTTCATTTTACTTCTACACTGAGTAGCCATATAACCAAATTTATTGCATACAAAATAATATCCATTAAAATTTTGTGCATTAGGCTATCTTACCGGATGCCTTTTTTATTTTTCCATCTGATTTCTTTGCCTGAGATTCCTTTGTCTAGATCTGAAACTTTCTCCTTTCCCATATCCAAGGCCTCACTTGTCATTTGCATTCTTCTATCCTTGAGTTAGCTAATCAAGCTTAACTAAGCTAATCTAGAACTTCTCCTTGTATTCATTTGCAATAGTTAGTTCATCTCTAAGAATAAAAATCTATTTTTCCAGCTCTTCTTCATTGTGTTTGGATTGTTGTAGTTCCATCTCCTACTGAATACATTCTCTATTAATTCTATTACATTCATCAGTTCTCTCTTTTAGGTTCTTGCCAAGTTTTTCGTCATTCTTCTTTCTTTCTTCAATCTCGTTAGTCATCTTCATTGCCATAGATTTCATCTCATTCTTCAGGGTAGCATTGTATCTGTTATCAATTAGATTTACACCCTGCTAAATATGAAATTCATAAATCTAATGACACATGGAAACCTTCTTCAGATGTGGGTGATCTGAGCGAAGAAGGAATCTCCAGAGTGAGCTAGTTCTCTGAATGATAATCCTATTCTAAATGATTCTTCTGAGAAAAGGGATAAAGAAAGATGACTAAAATAAAATCTATGATTCAAAATGATTTTCAAGACTTGATAATAATTTAATGATGACTCTGGTTTTTCCCCACAACAACCTTCAGAAAACAATAGTATTTCACAATTCCTTGTGAACACTAAATACATAAATAATTTGTGTGAAGATTTAAGTTTAAACAAAACATGCAAGCTGTATTTTTGAAATTTTGCACCAAGATTACAACTCTAGGACATAATAAGGATTATGTACAAGCAGAAATCACAATATAACATCGAACTAAAACTCCAAAAGACACAAAATTAAGGAATAGGAGTGTTGCTTTATTCAACTGAAGGAGTATGCCATAATATGAAACTAAGTACAAAATAAGTTTACAAGCTCAAAAATTTGTAAGAGCAATAAACTAGAATCTCCACTTTGAAAAACACTAAGTTTTTCACAAGATATATCTCTCCAAAACCCTAATCTGAGCTCAAGAAAAAAAGCTTAAGAAAAGGTATCAAAACTGCCAAAATTTTTGCACAAAAGCATAAAATACACACTTTTTTGCAAATACATACTATCCAACCTCTGAAAATAGGCTAAATCTACTTTTAAAGCAAATAAAACAACTTATCCACCTAGCAGGAATCTCAAATCTGACCAAGACAGTATTCTAAAAAATATGCTAAAAATAGCGAAGAATAAAGCAATTTATAAGATATCACTTTAATCCTGCTTTACATGGCTTGCAGATTTACAATTAGATTTATTTTTTTGCATTTAAACATTTTGAAAATCTTTTACAAAATAGTCACTTATCTCTCCAATTACAATGCTTGACTTTCTTAAAAATCATAAAACATATCTCTTATCACTATCCATAATTTATTTCTTCAAAACCAATTTGAAAATAAAATAAGCCCTAAGTCATAAGTGAAATCATTTTACAATCTTTAATTGATTTCTCACAAAATCAATTACAATCATAGATTTCCATCACTATCCATTTCTTACCTAAAGCATTATTGATCACAATCCTAAAACCCTAAAGCCATAAAATATTTGATTGAACAAGCTTAAGGACTTAGGTAAAAATGAAATGAGGGAAAATTGCTATAATTCTTCGACCTAAGGTATGCATTAAATTGTATTCACTAACATATATACCCCCAAGTAAAATTAGGGTTGGGAAAACCCTAATGAACCAAACCAAACATTCCACTTATTTCGCTTCATTTCGAGAGAAAGGACTTTGAAGAAAATGGCTCTGAGCCATCACCAAGTATGAGCTAGGGTTTCTATTGAGGATGCTTGGAACTAACAATTCTTTCCTTCAGATTGGTTGATTATTTCTCTACAAATCATGGGTAACTCATTTTCAAGTTCTTGTGAGCTCTTTTGCTTCATTTCTGAGCCATTTTCTAGCCTTGAGGTTGTGGCATGTGATGGTCATCTAATGAATTCTTTATATTTATGTGTCTATTTACTAATTCCATAACATTCAACCACCATACACAAGCTCGACCTGGGGTTATTCTCTGGATTTTGTAAAACTTGAATGAGGGTTCCTTTCCAACACCATGGGTAAGTTTCATGAACCATTCATGCTTTATTCTTTGAGCCTTTTTTGAGAATTAAGGCCTCATTGGCCATAGCTATAGCAAGTTGTTTGATACATTTACTCATTTCCTATCCTTGTTTTTGTTATCTATGTGACCCTTTGTACCCACTGGTTGCCATATATGAGCTCGAACTCTGTATTTTTAAATTATCCATGAATGCTTTGGCCACGGCTTCTTAATCTTCAACAAGCAACAATGGTAAGCTTTTGTTTTTTATTTTCTTTTCACTCCTCACAAAGCTTGCAAAAGTTTGAGAATATGACAGGTCACGGCCACTCATGCTCTTACTCAACATTTGGAAACTCTATGGGCTCGACCCATGAGATCATTTGTATATCTATTGCTTCAGAGACAAAAAAGCCCATATGGGTATCTGTCATTTTAAAGAAATCACCCTTATTTTGTGACTTTCTCTTATGGAGCTCGACCCATGATGATTTCTCTCTATTTTCTATTATTTCTTATAAAAACCCACACATGGGTAATTCTGAAAATTGGGGTATCTATCTTTAACTTCAAAACCCCAAAGTGGGTATATGAAAATAAACAAGAATCTGTATATTTTGATATTCATGTAAAACTTAGGGTTGACCCATCGTGGTGTTTCTATTTCCTTTTGTATTCATGCCTAAACCTTTACATGGGTATGCTGTATTTTGAAAAATATGCTTATCTAGAAGCATTTCCTATTATCTTCCAGCTCGACCATGTGCACTGCATAAAGTTTTTTTTTTTTCGACAAAACCCCACCATGATAACTGATATTTAAAAGAAAAAAAAAACACTTATTTTGCATTGTTGTTGAAAAGCCTCACATGGGTATCTTTTATTGTAATGAAAACATTTATCTTGCTATCCCTTCTAAAATACCCATGTGGGTAAACTGGGAAAGGAAAAGAAAATTGTATGCTTTGATTGAAAACCCCAATGTGGGTATGTTGAAAGAATAAACAAGAATTTGTATTGTTATTTATTCAAAAGTTGGGCTCAATTCACCATGGCATTTTGTAGCAGCATTTTTTGGGATAAAACACCTATGGGTATTCTTGTACAAACTTCATTTTGGCTTTGGCTATTTACTTTCATTTCCTTTCATTTCCTTAGAATCAGCATATATAATTTTGCTCCATTCTCTTTACTTCTTTCACCTTGATTATATAGTACCTCAGCCTTGTAGATTTTAGTTTCCTACCTTCATACGAGAAGAAATAATAAAACCCAGGTGGATTTTATGAATGAATTTGTTGTTTATAGGATCAAAACTAACTGAACAACATCAATCCTATATTTTTCAAAACTTTTCATCTCAAAACAACATATTGAGCACATTCCTTTCTACAAAAGTTACCATCTTTCACACAGGAATTTCTTAATTCTCACCTACAAACAATTGCTCACTTGCTTTATCCTTTTATACATTAATGTGATCTTTATGTTATTTTATATTGTTCCAGCTTGCATCACTAAAACTCCTTCATGTTTTGTCATTCTCAACTAATTTTGGAAACCCACTCCACATTGTAACTCTTATGCAATCCATCTATATTTGTCTCCCTAACACTGGTCAATTATTCTTTTTAAAATATGCTTTATTGACAGAACAATTGAATGACAGAACAAAACTCCAAAACAATGTACTTTAATTTTTATTTTTTCTAAAAACAGTGATGCATAAAATTTACTTAAAGCAACATTTGCACCCTTAGCCAAAAATGAAACTAGTTGTCCCTTAAATGTATGCTCTTTTAGCTGGCACTCTTCATACATTTTTATGTTCCATTATGAAAAATTTCATATGCCTTGCTCTCTTCTAAAATGAAAATATATAACAGTTCTCTTTATTGAGGCATTATGTATGCCTGTTCACTATCATTGATTATGAGCTAGAACATTGTTGTAGTAACATGAAAAAAGATGCATAATAACACCCACGGCAGAAAAATGAAAACTATTCAGCAATACCTGTGATTTAAATCATGAAAATGATGTACTCAGTTGAATTGATTGAGCTCACTTAAACCTGTTGTTCACCTATAGCTTTCAGGAATCATACTTGATTGTTATGAGTGAACAATCAACTTAATAACTTGATGGATGAACTTTGTTTTACTTTTTCAGTTGTATATTTCCTTTCTTGATGAACATGATGATTGCAATCTCCTTCTTAGCTCACTTGTAATGTATAAGGGGCAGCCTGCCAAGCTCTACCCTTATGGGAGCCCATTTTTTCCCCACATGCTTGGTCTTCAAAAAAAATAATCAGCTACATGACCTTTCCTATACCTGCACAAGGAAACAAATGATGTTAGCATAAAAAATATATATGATGATGATATTTCCTTTTCAATTCATGTTTATGCTCTTTCCTTTAGTTGATTCCATGCATTTCAAAGAGTGAATTATATGTCTATTGGTAGAGATTGTTGATAACTCATATCTGGAGCTCTTAATTGACACCCCTCTTAATCTCTTGTAGGCACACTCACGAGCGGAAGCAGGATAGAGCAGGCAGTAACATCTCAACTGAAGATGAAGAATTAGGCAATGATGGATAAGTCTTCTGCTATTTGCTTTCTCATTTCTTTTACCTTCAGCTGTATAGTTTACTATCTGCAATGAATGGAATTAGCTAAAACCACAGCTTGTGTGGATATTTAACTTTTGTTCTTTCATTTCCATTCTGAAAGAAAATGAATTGAAATGCAAAGTTGTACTTGTCATTTGCATTCTCGCAATCAAATGAACATATGTAATGTGAATCACTTCATGAAATAAATTTGCTTTATCATTTGTATATTCAGTTTTGTGCTCCATTTGATTTTGTAAAAACATGAGTAATACTTCTGAAATTCAATTTTCTCAAAACACTTGCATAACTGTCACTTGATGAATAATGAATAAAGTGAAAACAACACTTAAGCATAATGTAGAAATAACTATAATTTTCACTTAAGATATAACAATATTTTAACCAGCTCCACCAATTAAGCTGTAGCGAAAGAATTGGTAACATTTTGGCTATTTTTGTTGAATGCTTGCCAGCTAAGAATTAGATCAATTTCCTTTAAAAACTCCATTAGGCACGACATCAAATCTGCCCCTTCATGAAACTTAGAATTTGAACTACAACACTCCAAACAGTAGCAAAACAAAACAAAACAAAACAAAGTAAAAAGTAAACTAACAGGCCATGATGGCCAACAGAACATGCATATCAACACTTAGAGAAAAGAAAACTACTAAAAAGAAATGTGCATAACACACTTATTTGCACTACTACTCTACTTATTTACAAGATAGAACTTATCTCAAAGGAAATTCTTGAGGTGGATCCCATTAACTGGGATAGACAACACCTCTCCAGTCAGCTTGGAAAGCTGAAAAGCGTTGTGCTCCTTGCACTCCATGATTACATAAGGCTCATCCCAAATTGCATCGAATTTGGAATTTCGTACAAGTCTACTCTTATATTCATTCCACTTGAAGACCAAATCACCAATAATGAACTCTCATGGTCTTGCCCTCTTATCAAAAGAGCTCTTCATCTGAGCTTGATGTATCTCCAGTTGTCTTAATGCTTCCTTTCTGGTTTCTTCGAGCTCTACCAGCTATACAAATCTCACTTCAAGAGGCTATTCATTCAACAATTCCAGCTCTTTCACAAAACTCAAAGTAGGAAACTCAATAGAAGTCGGTAACCTATCCTCCTTTCCATAAGCAATTACATAAGGAGAACAACCAGTGGCCCTTTTAGGGGTCACTCTGTCGGCCCAAAATACCAACTTCAGCTTTTCATGCCATGTCCATTGATTTTCCTTAATTGTCTTCTTAATTATCCGAATGAGATTCTTATTTGTAGATTCTGCCTGGCCATTGCCCTATGGATAATAATTAGAAGATGTGTTCAAATAAATGTTATTCCTAACTGACCAATCAGAAATCCTTAAACTAATAAAATCCAAACCATTGTTAGAGATTATTGAATCTAGAGTACCAAATCTCGACACTCAGTCCTGATAAAAGTTGAGCACAGAAGTCTCGTTTGCTTCTTTCAAAGCAACTGCCTCGATCCACTTGGTAAAATAATCTGTGGCAGTAAGTATCCATTTATGGCCTGTGCTTGAAGGCGGGTTGATTGGCCCAATAAATTCTAAGCCCCACTTGGAAAAGGGTTGTTCCACTTGAATCAAATGCAGAGGAAGAGCTGCAAGCCTCTATTTTCTAGAAAATAAAGCACTTTTTTCACATTTTCGAACCCAAGCAATAGCATCTTTAAACAGATCCGGCTAGTAATAACTAGCTCACATAATTTTTCAGAGCTGTTGTTCCTACAACAAAATGGCCTCCTGAAGGCCCATCATGAAATTTTGCTAAAATCTTATCAACTTGATCAGGATGAATGCACCTTAACAAAACACCTTGAAAGTCTCTCCTATAAATAATTCCATCAATGATTGCAAAAGGAATAGCCTGCAATCTATAATACCTTCTCTTTTCTCTGTCTAAGTCTTCAGGGCACTCACCAGTTTGTAAATAGTGCATCATTTGGTGCAGCCAAGTAGTAGAAGAAACTAAAACAACAACTGCATCATCATTGTTTAGCACTCTATCAACATTTTTAGCTTCTTTCAAGCTACTGTCCTTATTTCCTACAATCTCTTCACAAAAACCCTTGCCTCTAATGAGCTTGGTTACCTTAATATCAATGTCAAATTCCATCGCTTTGGTTATCCAACCAACACATTTATCATTAATATCTTTGTTAAGTAAGAAATCCTTAACAGTTGAATGAGCAACCAACAAGTGAATCTTACCATTGGACAACATATGCCTAAAATTTTTTAGGCTTCTAATAGTAGCAAAAAAATGCTTCTCGACAAAATAATACTTCACCTCATAGTCATGTAATACCTGGCTGAAAAATGCTACATGTTGCTTCAAGCCTTCATCATTTTGTTGGTATAACATAGCTAAAATTGTATCTAGTCCTCCAAAGGAATACAGAATGAAGTCTTTGTCAAAATTTGGATTAATGAGAGTAGGAGTAGTTGTAAGGGCTTCCTTTATCTGCTTGAATCTCCTCTTACCTTCCTTGGTCCAACTGAAAGGCATATTCTTTTTAAGCATAAAGGTGAGAGGTTGCAGGAAAGCTACAATATTCGGTATGAACCTCCTCACAAAATTTATTCTTCCAAGAAAGCTTTGAAAGCATTTCTTGTGAGCTGGTAGTGGTAATTCAAGAATTGCAGAGACTCTTTCAGAATCGATAGAAATACCTTGTTTTGAAACAATGTCTGAGGAGTTTACCCTCGTGTACAAAAAATATACACTTCTTCGAGTTGAGAGACACTGTGAACTTTCTGCATCTCTAGAAATTTTTTTCTAAATAATCAAGATTCTCTTTAGCATTTTTGGAAAAAATAGTAATATCATCTAAATATACCAGAATGAACTTGTTCATAAGGCCGTGAAAGGCCATATCCATTGCTCGCTAAAAATTTGCTCCAACGTTGGATAAGTCAAAACAAATATTTTTGTAGGCCATCATGCCCCACTTAGTTATGAATGTTGTCTTGAATTGATCCTCTTGCTTAACCAGAATCTGGTTGTAACCTGAGTAACCATCTAGCAAAGAAAATCTGTCAAAACTAGAAACTACCTACAGAATTTGCTCCATGGAAGGGAGTGGGTAGTGGTCTTTCAATGACACTTTATTTAAATCTCAGAAATTGACACACAGTCTGATTTCCCCACTTTTCTTCCGAACTGGAACTAAGTTTGACACCCAAGAAGTATGCTTGATAGGAAAAATAATACCACTCTCAACTGGCTTATTCAACTCAGCCTTCATAAGGTGTTCTAATTTGGGATTAAGAGGTCTATGTTTCTACCTTACTAGTTTTGCATCAGGTTCTAGTTCAATAGTATGTTGGGCTAGTTCGGGGTCAAAAACTTTCAAATCCTTGTACTCCCAAGCAAAAACATCACTAAATTTCTAGCATAACAAAATAAATTCTTGTTGTTCCTCTTTACTACATATCTTTCCCAGCTTGAGAAGCTTTCCTTTGAAGATTTCAATCACTTCATAGTGTTCTTCTTTAACAGTCAAGCTGCACTTGTCTTTCTGTACCTGGTCATCTGAGTTGAACACAAATTCCAAGGTCACCAAACCTTTTGGCAGCTTGTTTGTCTTCAACTGCACAATCTAGTTGTCATACTGCTACTACCACTTTTACTGGTTTCCATCTGCAAACTCAACTTCAACAATTAAGAAATTTACAATTTGCTCATCGCTATCAAAAACCTGCCAACTCACATTATTGTCAGGCACAGAAGGTTTGACCACTATTTTTACATATTTACATGCCTCTACTTCTTGAATCTCATTGGGAATATCAAACTGGGCTCCTATGGTAGCGAGCCTATTAGCATGCTTATTTTCATTTCTAGGAACTGAAATAATGTAAAAAGCATCAAAATCTTCTATTAAATCCCATACACGGTGCTTATATTTCTTAAGAAAATATTTTTTTGCAGCATTTAGATTTCTGACCTGGTTTACTATTAACTCTGAATCACCATTAACTTGCAAGCATTTGATACCTCTCTTTTGATCCCATTTGAGGCCATGCACCAACGCTTCATATTTAGCAGTGTTGTATGAACAACTGAAAGCAAATCTCCAAGCTAAAAAATATTTATCACCTTCTGGTGAAATCAACATAGCTCCACCTCCGCAACTATACTGCTTCTCGAACCATCGAAGTAAAGCTTCCAAAGCTCATTTTCTATTTCTCCAGACGGTTCCTCCTCTTTGCAAAGATTAGGCATATTAAAATCAGATTCGCGAGTCATATAGACTCCTAATCCTATCTCATCTGTGTGCTGAAAAGGATCTACCTCGTGATCTTTGGCTGCCCATTCATCTAGATTCATATTTTCTATAGGGGTACTACAGTTTGAGGTCATGGTTTGCTCCTCCAGTACAGAGGTGGTGTAGAGGTTAGAATTTATAGGATTCAGGAAATATGGTTTGATATGGTCTTTGGCTAGAGGCTCAGACTTTATAGTCACTTTCATACCATACCTTGTTCTAAAAAAAAAATGAGACCAATTAGAGGACAAAAACCCACCTAACTTGGTTGTAAAATCCCTTGAGAGGCAAATGGTGAAGTGCGGTGGTAAATCAATGACATGTATATCCTGATGAATAGAAAAACTCGGGGATGCATGCAAGGTAAGTGCCAAGTTCTTAGTTATACCAACAATTTTAACAATAGACCCATCTAATTGCACTACACCTTTTTGGGGGTTATGCTCATAAACAAGACGTAACCTATTGGCTAAACTCTTAGGCATGACTGAACTATTGGCACCAGAATCAACCATATAGTTATGAACAATTTTATCACCAATAATCAGGCTTAAGTAAAATGGGGAAGGCTTTACCTCTTTATTCTTTTGGTCATTCTTAACCTCCAGATCATTTGCAAGCATGACTTTAACAACTCCTTGATTAGTATCATCAAAAATAGACAACTCAGCTAAAGCGTCTTGCAGCAAACTTTTCTAACCTAGGATGTGTAAGGCATCTAATATAGACATGCTGATAGTAGCTATTCTGAGGTGTTCAACAATATTGAAAGAAGTAGGATTTACCTTCTACTGGTTTTTTGTGACAGCAACATCATTTTTCTTCTACAAAGGTTGCAAATGCATCTTTGACTACTCCTTGCCAGGTATCTCTTGGCCTCTTTGTAGAATCTGCATTTTAGGCTGCATTGTAGCATTAACATTTGATGGACGAATGGGCTGCTTATCTTTTGTAGGTTGCTACTGTGAATTTCTAGCTTGCTGTCCTAAATCCATAGCTCTCTTTTTTGATATAATATTGGCTGAAACAGGAGAGCTTTGTTGATCCTAGTTGTTCACGCCATAGAACTCAGAACTTTTCCAGTTTGGAAAGGCAACTTCCACATTATCTTGTTGTTCTTGATTCTGATCTGCAACATTTTCTGAAGCAGGATAGCTGTTCAAGACCATTAAGGCCTAATTTATCATGCCATTAGCACATGTTGATTGGTTATGGGGTTGATTGCATGGATAACACCAATCACAATCCTAGGAAATATTATTCTGAGGCACGAGTTCCTTTGACGAACTGGCTATGTTGGGGTTGTATGGCTGGAACAATATTGGGTTAAAACTCTTTCTTTGGCCTTGATAATCATTCTAAAAGGTAGGCCTATTTGGCTGGTTTTGTTGATAAGTGGCTTGGTAAGGCTTATGTTCATGACCTACTTTCTTTTTAATGCTCACAAGATCATTCCCAAAGGTCTTGAGTATACTTTTAATCTCTTGAAATTCTTGGTTTTGGGCTGGATCAACAATATCTCGAGCTATGTTATGATAACCTATTGCTGGAACAAGCAGGACAACAGCTAAGGGAGGCAAAGCAACAGGGGTAGGTGGCTATATTTTAGGAAACAAGGGCATAGGAGGTCTAGGGGCTATATCCCTAGCTTGAATGAGATAGTTCTCAAATCTAATGGCTATGTTGTAAGCATTAGGGAGTGTATGCCCACCCATAGATTGAGTCATGACTAAAATCTTACTATTCAAAGATTTTAAGTAAAATAAAAAAGCATGTGTTGGTAAAGGTTTTACGATTGCAGGGATCCTATCTCATATTCTCATAAATCGGTAGTTGAAATTAGCCAAGTGTTCGTGTGGCACCCTCTGAATGGTGCTCAATTGCTCTAAAAAATACAAATTATCATATTTATTAGTAAAAAATTAATACAGACCATTACCTAATGCATCCCATGTCACGATTGAATTAACTACGAGACCTTTGAACCATTGCAATGCCTTCCCCTTGAGTGATGTAGCCAAGAGCCTTAACGTGATTTTCTCTTGCATGATGTTGTGAATCGAGCATATGGTAGCCGCATCATGAATATGCTCAACCGGTGTTGTGAGATCCTCCCTGGTGAAATATGGCAGACTTCTAAGGGTTGCAACTGGGATGTCATTATGTTGAGCAATGTCTAATGGACTGCCTCCATTAAAAGGCACAAATAGGTGTTTCCTTGGCACTACTATTGGCGGTGCTTGTGATATTGGAAATGGTACTCTTGGTGATAAAACCAAGGAGATGAAAATAGGAGGTGTTGATTTTGACCTTCCAGGAGTTTCAAGTAGCTTCCTTGTTGTTCTGCCTCTTCTTCGTGGTGGGGACAACTGTCGATATTCGAAGGGTGCAGAACTTGACATAGTTTGAACTTTTTTCATGAGCACACTGCACTAATTCTGCATGTAAAAACAGAACCGAAGTCACCAGGTATATTGAAATGGGCCCCTTAAAGGCTAAATAACCCCTACATACACCAAATAACAACTTTAAAACATTAAAAAACTTCTCTAAAATTGATTTTCAGGGTCCCACCGGGCGTGCCAAAAACTGTTATCAATTAGATTTGCACTCTGCTGAATATGAAATTCAACAATCTAATGACACATGGAAACCTTCTTCAGATGTGGGTGATCTAAGCGAAGAAGTAATCTCTAGAGTGAGATGGTTCTCTGAATGATAATCTTATTCTAAATGATTTTTAGGACTTGATAATAATTTAATGATGACTCTGGTTTTTCCCAACAACAGCCTTAAAAAAAACAATATTTCACAATTCCTTGTAAACGCTAAATACATAAACAATTTGTGTGAAGATTTAAGTTTAAACACAACACGCAATCTGTATTTTTGAACTTTTGCTCCAAGATTATAGCTCTGGGACATAATAAGGATTCTATAAGCAAAAATCATAATATAACATCAAACTAAAACTATAAAAGACACAGAATTAAGGAATAGAAGTGTTGCTTTATTCAACTGAAGGAGTATGCCATAATCTAAAACTGAGTACAAAATAAGTTTACAAGCTCAAAAAAGTGTAAGAGCAAGAAACTAGAATCTCCACTTCAAAAAACACTAAGTTTTTCACAAGATATATCTCTCCAAAACTCTAATCCGAGCTCAAGAAGAAAAGCTTAAGAAAAGGTATCAAAATTTCCCAAAAGTCTACACAAAAGTGGAAAAACAAACATTTTGCAAATACATACTATCCAACCTCTAAAAATAGGCTTGTTGATGATGTTTTTTGCGCAATAACAACTCAAATACAATATGAAATCCTATATCTCTTGAAAGGTAAATCTCTATCAGCAAGCCTCAAGGGATAACCCCAAGGTATCTAATGTCAGGTCTTGACAATGCATAAACAACTCAATGATAAATGTGAAAATGTTGGTAATCATAAAGGGACCTTACTACAAGAAAATTTTGAATCTTTAACTTATCAAATCTTGCAATATAGTGATACTTCAACCTAAATCTAACTCATATGATAAAGAAATAACAAAATATTAGGGTTTCAAAGAGATTACTAAATTTAACTATGCCTAAGATTAACAATGTAAATGATGAAATACTTGAAATGGACCAATCCCTAATAAACTAATTCCTACTTGACCAAGATAAATCTATAATCTTATAGAAACAGTGCAATATTCTAGGGTATTAAATATTTTCAGATCATGAACATTCATCCAAGACAACCCAATTGCAATTGAAATGAATAAAATTCACAATTGAACTAAGTTCAATGAATATAAGGTCTAGGCTAACTTTGCAAAGAAACTAACAATTAGCTAACTACGAAAAGTATCGACCAGGGATTGTTGTAACACTTCAAACATTAAACCATAAACATCATTGAATCAAATCTAAATATAAATCTAACATATATCTAATAACCTCGAGCAATTTGAAAGATAGAAGCATAAGAACCATGCAAGATAATTCAACACAAAAGAGATCACTAGAAAATCACAATGTCTTCAATTGTATTGAATCACCGAATTATAGCAACAATTCCAATGTTCTATTATAGCACTTGCTCAGAAATTGACTAACTTCTAACCTAATTTTCTCTTGTATCAACTATCTCTATCTATGTATGTATTCTATCTCTATTCTATATGTTACAAATGAGGAAAAATGCCCAATTTATAGGAACCTCCAAAGCATGTCGGCCCAACCAGGATTTACAATAATAAAATAGCCACAAACAAGTCATCCCAACTAATGATTACAATAATAAATGACCATAAATAGGTTAGCCCAAGGAGAATTCAAAATAAAATAAATTAGCATTAAATACTTGAACTCAATCCAGGTCGGCTTGGGATCTTCAATACAATTCAAATTAAACTACCCTCTCCAAGTTGGCCAAGGGTGGAAATATTTGAATTTCTTTCACAGATTTAACTTCATCTCCTGAGTGCCCAGCGACCTCAAAATTCTGTCTGCACTCAGTAAAAACCACCGTCAATAATATCTAAATAACATGAAGATCAACATTAGCCCATCATAAATAACATTTTTATCATTCAAACAAATCTAAGGAAAGATCAAAATCAACCCAGAAACCTCATTAAATCACATTCTACATAGTTCAGGATTTCAAGCCAACCGCGAAATCTAGGCCAAGAAGGAAATTTTGGGAAAATCCGGCCCAAGTAGATTCTACTGAAAAAACATGAAAACACCCATAAGTAACATAATCTGATCCTTATCAACCAAGAAATAGCATGAGAGATCTTAAAATAGCTCAAATTAAACATAAAATGCATAGTCATTCATTAACAAATCATGTTATCTCATATTCCTTTACCATCCACCAAATTCTAGAGAAATCCACATTGGACAAATTTTCGCGAACAAAGCAAAAGTCAGCAGATTTTAGAAAAACAAAGGAACAAAGGACTTTCGGGAAAAACCAGAGGGAGAGGAAATTTGCGAAGCATGCAAAACTCTGGAAAACTACAAAATTCAAGAAAAATAGGAGAAACCAGAAAGTTGGGAAAATCCGCCAATGCAGGAAAATCCCGAAGCTGAAATAAAACCCGAGTATCAGCAATATCACACAATCTCACTCAAATTGATCAAAGATCACAAATTTGAGGACCCTGGGCATGGAACCAGTTTAATCTGAACCTCCTATAGATCTTCTTTGAATTCTAGGTTCATTCGAAAGCAAATCAAGACAAAATGGTGATGCCCCATGCATGAAACCCTAAAATTTAACCATGAATGCATAGAGCAAACAAAAACACCAAAGCACCATAAGATCAAATATCAAAACTCAATAGGACACCAATGATAAGCATAATGGCAAGAAAATCTCAAAAATCAATCATGTTTGGAAAACCGACGACAAGATGGAATTCTAGAAAAATTCAACCCAGACAGAATTTCGCGAAGGTCAGAAATCTCTAAACCACAGTGTAAAGCAAACCGATTTGGACTTCGAGTGCAATTCAGGAATCCGGATGGGGTGGAAAATCCTGAACCTGGGTAAAAACCCGAACCTAGCCCAAAACTTAAGATTTTCAATATGCAACTTAGGGAAAACACTTAGGAAAGCAAGATAAACACTTAAGCTCATGCCAAGGCAAGGTAATCAACAAAATCAAAGGGCCAAAACACCAAAAATCAAAGTGAAAGAGGGTCCCTGCTTTTAGCAGGGTGTGTGTGCAAAAACTGCACAACAAATGGTGACTTTGCTAGGAAAATGCTCTAGAGCATTTGATGATGAACAAGAATCATGAACCCATAATCTCTAGTTTTGATCCCACTATTAGAGAAACAAATCAAAATATAAGATCAAAGAATCAGAACCAAAAGTAGACTGAACCTTCCATAGATTAAGAATCCAAGTGTGTGCACATGAGTTCATTTCCTTCTTTGAGGTACTACAAAAGCAAAGTTCAATCAGGTCAGGCTACGTAAAGATTCTAGCTTCAAAAGTAACCTGGATATAGCCTTGTTGCCAGTCAGGCATCTATAGCCCCGATGAGGTTATCGTTGTGACTTTCTCGAACATAGCTCTACTGCTAGTCAAACATCTATAACCCCGATAGAGATATTTGGATACCCCTAATAAGTTGAATTCATTCTTTTGATTTTCAATATTTTCTCTTTTCTTCTTTCTGATATTTCTTTTCTTTTCATTTTTTTTCCTTTTCAACCTGTGAGCAATGAAGTTCACACTCAGGGATGAGAACCACAATGGCACTGAAGCAAAAATAATATTTTTCACCTGACAAGACCTCACAAGGATCCTACCATAACTTTAGGATTCTTAAGATGTATGAAGATATAAGATTTCAGAATACTTCAAATTCAAATCAAATCAATGACTCATCCTCTTTAAATCAGACATTTAGACTGTGTGATGATAACAAATACCTCAACCATCCATTTAAGACACATAATCAAAGTCATCAAGGAAATACTCAAAACAATCCTAGACAAAAGAATATTTGCCATGCAGGTGCAACACATCTAGAAGAAAACAAAGAAAACCTCCAAAGAAAAAGCGGAACACCAAACTGAAAGCAAACCTACACTAATGCCACCTAATCTAAAGAAAGAAAGAGAAAAAGAAAACTTAAAGAGAGTAGAGCAATCTGCATTTATTCAAATCAAACTATATACAAAGAAACACCAAAATGACTTATCACTAAACATGATAAACTGAGGCCTACACCTACTTGACTTTTCAGGGAATGAACAAGCAGTAAGGTGAAAGTAACAGTCCTCAAGAATGAAAATTTATCTTTGTACTCAACAAAGTAAACCTCAAAAATGCAACATTCAAATCCAACCTCATAATCAGAAATAATCAATAATTGAGGCAACTCATTGAAACCATGATCAACCCATATACAAGCTGTCTTTCCTAAACTTCCATAATCGAATCGATAAGCTTCATAATTTGCAATAAAGAAAGAAACAACCTAATCTTGTATTGTTGTAGACCGGATATAGTATTCATCATTCTTCAATTGTGAAGAGATGATATCTATGTCATCAGGAGGTCTCCACTGACGATATAACAATCCTCTTGTGTTGGAAACATGCAAAATAGTATTGGAGGAACCACTATGTAATGGAAAGTGAAATTTAGGTTGAACAAATCCAAAATTATCAACATGGAACTTTTCACCTATTAGAGTTTCTTCATGAGGTATCAACGACGAATGTGGAGAAGTATTGTCGTGTACAACAAATTTCTCAACGGGATGTTCAGTAGAAGGCATCACAAACTGATCCTTAAACAAATTTTCTCCTACAATAGTGTGATCCAGCTCATCAATAATGACTACAACATTACTTTCTCCAGCATCATTCAAATTTTCCTGCATATCAATATGAAACATTAGCAATCTCATCATTGATGCATAAAGTTTGTAAATGTTCAATGCTCAATTCAACAACAGACAAAGGAAAGGAAGGATTAGATGAACAAGAAAACTCCTTGAATTCTTTTATTGGCACTGGTTCAGACTCTCGATCACAAACATCAGGAATGTTGACCGCCCTATTAAGTGCTTCCTCATGCTTTTCAAGGCATTCATCAACAACTTATTGAAATTCTTCCATTGGAGCTTTTTGTGTATCCCTCGCATGTTGTGGCAATTGTATTTGTTCTTCCACCTCTTTTATGGCTTCTTGGCACTAGAAGCATGTGAATTCTAAATGCTCTTCCTCATGTATCCTATACCATGCTAGTAACAAAAATTCCTCTAGGTCAATTCCATAACTCAAGCTTGACCAATCTTTTGTAATCCTGGTAGCAAACTCTTCGTATCTAGTCTGTATTGGATCCCTATTCTGAATGGGAGGAACTTGCATGGTAACTCCTTGTAGCTCATCCTCCACTATATTTTTCAGGAATCTGACTAACTTCTATAAGAACATCCTCCTTGATCTCCATAGGTAACTCTAACGCCTTAGATTTCCATTCCTTGTATGTTGTAAGGTCAACAGGTGTTGTGTGGAATACAAGGAATTCTTCTGCATCTGACTTCTCAAAAGGAGCTACAAGCACATAATTCCCCCTACTTACCTCGAATATTAAAATTTCATTAGAGGTATTCTAATATTCTATAATCATGTATCTCATCCTAGGTTCTCTTTCAATTCTAATCTGGTTTGGCATTCCCTTCCAAGGAAGCCACATATGAGAGTGATCAGTTGATACATATCCATTCAAGGCTCTAGTAAAGTCTCTTCCCAAAATCATGCCATAAGCATCATGTATATCAACCACTTGTATATTAATAACCTATTGAATCCTAGGATCAGAAGCAACCTGCATATGAATCATGTTTAAATCCCCTACAACATTAACTTCAGTTCTATCCAATTGTGTAACTTTCTTCTTGGAATCAACAAGAGTAATACCCAAAGCTTGACAGACACCAAATGGCATCACATTGGTGGAAGCACCTGAATCTAACAAACAATTATGTAAGTTCTTACCAAATATGCAGACATAAATTAGGAATGGAGGAGTCTCTATTTTCCCTTGAAACAGAGTTAAGGGAGTATCCAATTCAGTAACCTAAGTTCTATCCTTCTCTTTTCCCTTATCTACAGGAGGCACCTGAACTTGATCATGAGTCTGATTTTTCCTTCCTACTGATTGAGAACTAGATGCCTTGTTGACACTTTCACTAACTTGTCTATCTTATGATATGGAATTTGCAATATAAGCTCCTAAAACTGCATTCCTAAAGGTTGGAACTCTCAATAACTCAAATTCAGAGAGGCTTACCTTAAGTTTCTTGAGTTCTTCTATGACATATATGGCCAATTGTTCTTCATTTAGATCAGTAGGAGTCTCTTTTGGATATTCCACCATCCTGTCTTTGCTTACTTCAACATTCTTTCCTTTTGATAGATCCATTTGTGCTTGATCTTTAGAGAAGTATTGCCTAGACACTAGAGGATATGGCGGATTATTGCTGGCATTAGGATCTGGAGGTGTTGTGAAGTTTTTTTGTGGAATGGAGGTGGTGAAGGGACCTCCATCCTGTGGATGTCTATGTGGCATGTCCCTCAAATTATACTTCTTGGCAGGCCTCTGGAAAGTCTGTGCTTCTTCAACATAAGCTTATCCTTCATCCATGGGTCCATTGTCATTCACTAGATTTTCATCAAACAACTATGAAATCTCATCTCCATTGCACACTTGGTCTACTTCCTTGAGTTGGTATGATTCTTCTTCAGGAAAATTTTCCTTGCTCTGTGGAAAAGGAGTATGATTAAAGACCAACATTTGTGAATCATAAGGAGTAGATGGCACCATTTCCTTACCACTTTCGTTTATCTCCACTTCATACTGAAAATTTGAAGCTACTATCTGGAACTCTTGACAATCTAAATCAGAATGCTAACTTGTTTTATGGAGCCTACACCATCCTAATAGTGCAGCCTCAGCTAAATATACACCATTTGAAGACTTCTCTTGATTAACTAGCTAATTGACTAGTTGATCCAATGGGGTTGGGACTCCTCCATTGTTAGGCCTAGTATTCCAAGTCCTATCCTATCTGGGTGGTTGTCTCCTATCGAATCCTTTTCCACCAACTTGCCCTCTATCAAAGTTATGACCAGAAGATTTTCCTTTATCATAATTATGTCCTTGGTCATTATTGTACCCTCTTTCATTGTTATATCCTCTATTGTTGTTGTATCCTCTTCCAGGATGTTTCCCTCTATCAAAATGTTGTCCTTGTTGATTTTCTTGACTTTCTCTACTATAATTAGACTAAATATTTCTCTGAGCATCTTCAACTGGCTATTCTGGTTCCTCAGATAAGTCACCTCCATGTTCAGCTTCTTCACTTGTTCAAAAAATCCATCTAGTCTCTCCTTGTCAGAATTTCCATATGGAGGCTAGTTCACATTATTTTGGGGATATCCTGTTGCAACGCTAGTATTCAATGACTAGATCAAGACTTCAAAATTATATAGATATGGGGTATACCTAGCATGAGATTGTGGATGTAGAGGCTGGTTTGCATTTTGTTGGGGATAGCTTACTGTGGGTGGAACTTGACTCATAGGAGGTCCTAGGTGAGGGACTAGAGGCAATTGAGGAGTTGGGTTCATGATGGGAGTGTGATTAGCAAGATCCTGGTTGAGAGTTGGGACTTTCCCTAGGTGTGCAACAGGTCCTAATGATGGTAAAGGGCTAGACAAGTGTTTCCTTAAAGCAGTGCTAACATTTACAGCCTCAGCATATGCATCAAGTAGAGTAGTAGGAGGGTTGTTTCTCCATTTCATGAAGCTGGTCATTAGACTATCAAGTCCCTCATAATAGACTTCTAAAGCAGTGGGAACATCAACAACATAAGGGGAATGCAATCTGGTATAGGCACGATGAAACCGGTTGTTGAAGGACCCTATAGGCTCATGGACTTCTCTCTTAACATTAGTGAACTAATGGTAAAGCTCACTAGGACTGATGGGAATCCTAAAATTCTCCAAGAATGCAGTCTCTAGTTCAATCCAATTCTAAATAGATCTAGCAGGAAAATGATTGTACCAATACAATGCATCCTCTCGTAGGGAATAAGGAAAAATCCTACACGCTACATCTTGATGGTTTATTCCTCTATCCTTAAGGCAATTATGAAAGATCTTAATGTCTTCCTCAGCAGTTCTGTTGGGATCATTAACATGGAATTTTAAACAAAAGTGCTCAGAGTTCTTGGGCATGACATTGTAATTGGTGAAAGTTAATGGAGATGGGTTATAAGCTAGGAAAGCCATTGGTGGATGTGGGGGTGGTAATGGCTGATTTAGGGCTGGCTGAGGTTGTTGGATGGGAATGTCCTCAAACTCAAATGAAAATGAACTTGATGAAGATGAGAATGATGGAGATGATGGAGGTGATTGGATGGATGATGATTATCCCCTTATGCTAGTCCTTCTTGACCTAGTAGGGGCTGGAAATTCTTGAAATTCCTCCTCTTGGAGTAGATCTAGCTCTTCTTCTGAATCTTTCAGGAGAGATAGAAAACAAAAATCAATCCTGCTTAGCTTATTCAGGCCCTCCTTCTAGCGCTAATCTGTTCATGATGTTTTTTGCACAACAACTCATACAGAATATGAAATCCTATCTCTGTTGAAAGGTAAATGTCTATCAGCAAGCGTCAAGATATAACCCCAAGGTCTCTAATGTTAGGTCTTGACAATGCATAAACAACTCAGTGATAAATGTGAAAATGTTTGTAATCACAAAGGGACCTTACTACAAGAAAATGTTGAATCTTTAACTTATCAAATATGGCAATATGATGATACTTCAATCCTAAATCTAACTTAGATGATAAAGAAATAACAAAAGATTAGGGTTTCAAAGAGATTACTAAATTTAACTATTCCTAAGATTAACAATGTAAATGATGAAATACTTGAAATGGAACAATCCCTCATAAACTAATATCTGCTTGACCAAGATAAATCTAGAAGCATAAGAACCATCCAAGATAAGTCAACACAAAAGAGATCACCAAAAAATCACAATGTATTCAATTGTATTGAATCACCGAATTATAGCAACAATTCCAATGTTCTGTTATAGCATTTGTTCAGAAATTGACTAACTTCTAACCTAATTCGCTCTTGTATCAACTATCTCTATTTATGTTGTATTATATCTCTATTATGTTTGTTGAAAATGAGGAGAAATGCCCAATCTATAGGAACCTCCAAAGCATTTCAGCCTAACTAGGATTTACAATAATAAAATAGCCACAAACAAGTCGGACCAACTAATGTTTACAATAATAAATGGCCATAAAGAGGTTGACCCAAGGAGAATTCAAAATAAAATATCTTAGCATTAAATACTTGAACTCAATCCAGGTCAGCCTGGGATCTTCAATACAATTCAAATTTAAACTACCCTCTCCAAGTCAGCCAAGGGTGGAAATATTTGAATTTCTTTCACAGATTTAACTTCATCTCTTGAGTGCCTAGCGACCTCAAAATTTAGTCTGCACTCAGCAAAAACCACTGTCAATAATATCTAAATAGCATGAAAATCAACATTAGCCAATCATAAATAACATTTTCATCATTCAAAAAAATTCGAGCAAAAATTGAAATCAACCTAGAAACCTCATTAAATTGCATTCTACACAGTTTGGGATTTCAAGCCAACTGCAGAATCTATGCCAGGAAGGAAATTCTAGGAAAATTCGGCCTAGGTGGATTCCAATGAAAAAACATGAAAACACCCATAAGTAACATAATCTGATCATTATCAACCAAGAAACAACATGAGAGTTCTGAAAATAGCTCAAAATAAACATAAAATACATAGTCATTCATTAACAAATCATGCTATCTCATATTCCTTTACCATCCACCAAATTCCAGAGAAATCCGCATGGGACGGATTTTCATGAACGAAGCAACAGTCAGCAGATTTCGGAAAAAAAAGGAACAAAGGACTTTTGAGAAAATCCGGAGGGAGGGGAAATCCACGAAACATGTAAAACTCTGGAAAACTGCGAAATTCAGGAAAAATAGGAGAAAATAGAAAGTCAGGAAAATCTACCAGCACAGGAAATTCCTGGAGCTAAAAGAAAAATGGAGTATCGAATCTCACAAAATCTCACTCAAATTGATTAAAGATCACAAATTTGAGGACCCTGGGCATGGAACTAGTTTAATTTGAACCTCCTACAGATCTTCTTTGAATTCTAGTTTCATTCGAAAGAAAATCAAGACAAAACGGCGATGCCCCAGGCATGAAACCCTAAACTTTAACCATGAACACACAAAGCAAACAAAAATGCCAAAGCACCACAAGAGCGAATATCAAAACTCAATAGTACACAATGATAAATCATGATGGCAAGAAAATCTCAAAAATCAACCGTGTTTGGAAAACCGATGGCAAGATGGAGTTCCAGAAAAATTTGGCCAAGGCCGAATTCCATGAAGGCCAAAAATCTATAGACCATAGTGTAAAGCAGACTGAGCCAGACTCTGAGTGCAATCTGGGAAAATCTGGATGGGGCGGAAAATCCTGAACCTAGCCCAAAACTTAAGATTTTCAATATGCAACTTAGGGAAAACACTAGGCATGCAAGATAAACACTTAAGCTCATGCCAAGGAATGGTAATCCACAAAATCAAAGGGCCAAAACACAAAAAATCAAAGTGAAAGAGGGTCCCTGCTTTTAGTGGGGCGTATGTGCAAAAAATGCACAACAAGGCTAAATCTGCTTTTAAAGCAAATAAAACAACTTATCCACCTAGCAGGAATCTCAAATCCAACCAAGACAGTATCTCTCAAAAATATTCTAAAAATAGCGAAGAATAAAGCGATTTATAGGATATCGCTTTAATCCTGCTTTACATGGCTTGCAAATTTACAATTAGATTTTTTTTTTGCATTTAAACATTTTGAAAATCTTTTGGAAAATAGTCACTTATCTCTCCAATTACAATGCTTTATTTTCTCAAAAATCATAAAACATATCTCTTATCACTATCCATAATTGATTTCTTCAAAACCAATTTGAAAAAAAAAAAGCCCTAAGTCATAAGTGAAATCATTTTAATATCTTTAATTGATTTCTCACAAAATCAATTAAAATCATAGATTTCCATCACTATCCATTTCTTACCTAAAGCATTATTGATCACAATCCTAAAACCCTAAAGCCATAAAATATTTGATTGAACAAGCTTAAGGACTTAGGTAAATATGAAATAAGGGAAAACTATTATAATGGTTCGACCTAAGGTATTTATTAAATTGTAGTCACCAACATATATACCTCCAAGTTGAATTAGGATTGGGAAAAACCTAATGAACTGAACCAAACATTCCACTTATTTCGCTTCATTTCGAGAGAAAGGACTTTGAAGAAAATGGCTCTGAGTCATTGCCAAGTATGAGCTAGGGTTTCTATTGAGGATGCTTGGAACTCACGATTCTTTCCTTCATATTGGTTGATTATTTCTCTGCAAATCATGGGTAACTCATTTTCAAGTTCTTCTAAGCTCTTTTGCTTCATTTATGAGCCATTTTATGGCCTTGAGGCTGCGACATGTGATGGTCATCTGATGAACTCTTTGTATTTTTGTGTCTATTTACTAATGCCATACCATTCAGCCACCATACACAAGCTCGACCTGGGGTTATTTTCTGGATTCTGCAAAACTTGAATGAGGGTTCCTTTCCAATGCCATGGGTAAGTTTCACAGACCATTCATTCTTTGTTCTTTGAGCCTTTTCTGAGAATTAAGGCCTCACTGGTTGTGGTTGTAGCAATTGTTTGATACATTTACTCGTTTCCTGTGCTTGTTTTTTTTATCCCTATTTCCCTTTGTACCCACTGGCTGCCATATATGAGCTCGAAATCTGAATTTTGAAATTATATGTGAATGCTTTGGCCACAACTTCTTAATCTTCAACAAGCAACAATGGTAAGCTTTTGTTTTTTATTTTCTTTTCACTCCTCACAAAGCTTGCAAAAGTTTGAGAATATGATAGGCCGCGACCACTCATGCTCTTACTTGGCATTTGGAAACTTTGTGGTCTCAACCCATGAGATCATTTGTATATCTAATGCTTCAGAGATTAAAAAACCCCATATGGGTATCTGTCATTTTGAAGAAATCACCCTTATTTTGTGACTTTCTCTTATGGAGCTCGACCCATGATGATTTCTCTCTATTTTTTGTTGTTTCTTATAAAAACCCTCACATGGGTAATTCTGAAAATTGGGGTATCTGTCTTTAACTTCAAAACCCCAACGTGGGTATATGAAAATAAATAAGAATTTGTATATATTGATATCCATGTAAAACTTAGGCTCGACCCATCGTGGTTTTTCTATTTCCTTCTGTATTCATGCCTAAACCTTTACATGGGTATGCTATATTTTGAAAAACATGCTTATCTGGAAGCATTTCCTATTATATTCCAGCTCGACCATTTGCATTGCATAAAGCTTTCTTTTGACAAAACCCTGCAGTAATAACTAATATTTAAAAGAAAAAATAACAGACTTCTTTTGCATTGCTATTGAAAACCCTCACATGAGTATCTTTTATTGTAATGAAAATATTTATCCTGCTATCCCTGTTAAAATACCCATGTGGGTAAACTGGAAATGGAAAAAAGAAATCAGTATGCTTTGATTCAAAACCCCAATGTGGGTATGCTGAAAGAATAAACAAGAATTTGTATTGTTATTTATTCAAAAGTTGGGCTTAATTCACCATGGCATTCTGTAGCAATATTTTTTGGGATAAAACACCTATGGGTATTCCTGTACAAACTTCATTTTGGATTTGGCTATTTACTTTCATTTCCTTATATTTCCTTAGAATCAACATATATAATTCTGCTCCATTCTCTTTATTGCTTTCACCTTGATTATATAGTAGCTCATCCTTGCAGATTTCAGTTTCCTACCTTCATACGAGAAGAAATAATAAAACCCAAGTGGATTTTATGAAGGAATTTGTTGTTTATAGGATCAAAACTAACTGAAAAATAGAAATCCTATCTTTTTCAAAACTATGCATCTCAAAATAGCATATTGAGCACATTCTTTTCTACCAAAGTTACCATGTTTCACATAGGAATTTCTTAATCCTCACCTACAAATTGCTCACCTGCTTTAGCCTTTTATACATTAATGTGATCTTTATGTTATTTTATATTGTTCCAACTTGCATCTGTAAATCTCCTTCATGTTTTGTCATTCTTAGATAATTCTGGAAACAACCACTCCACATTGTAACTCTTGTGCAATCCATCTATATTTGTCTTCCTGACACTGGTTAATTATTCTTTTAAAATATGCTTGATTGACAGAACAATTGAATGACAAAATAAAACTACAAAACAATGTACATTGATTGTTTTTTTTCTTAAACAGTGATGCATAAACTTTACTTAAAGCAACATTTGCACCCTCAACCAAAAATGAAACTAGTTGTCCCTTAAATGTATGCTCTTCTAGATGGAACTCTTCATTAATTTTTATGTTCTATTATGAAAAATGTCGTATGCCTTGCTCTCTTCTGAAATGAAAACCTGTAACAGTTCTCTTTATTAAGGCATTATGTATGCCTGTTCACTGTCATTGATTATGAGATAGAACATTGTTGTAGTAACATGAAACAAGATGCATAATAACACCCATGGTAGAAAAATGCAAACTATTCAGCAATACATGTGATTTAAATCATAAAAATGATGTACTCAGTTGAAATGATTGAGCTCATTTATACCTGTTGTTCACCTTTAGCTTTCAGGAAGCCTACTTGATTGTTATGAGTGAACAATCGACTTAATAACTTGATGGATGAACTTTGTTTTACTCTTTCAGCTATATATTTCCTTTCTTGATGAACATGATGATTACAATCTCCTTCACAGACCACTTGTAATGTATAAGGGGTAGCATGTCAAGCTCTACGCTTGTGGGAGCCCGTTTTTTCCCCACATGCTTGGTCTTCAAAACAAATAATCAGCTACATGAATTTTCCTCTACCTACACAAGGAAACAAATTATGTTAGCATAAAAACAATATATGATGATGATATTTCCTTTTCATTTCATGATTCTACTGCTTCCTTTAGTTGATTCCATACATTTCGAAGAGTGAATTATATGTCTATTGGTAGAGCTTGTAGTATAACTCATATCTGGAGCTCTTAATTGACACCCCTCTCAAACTCTTGCAGGCACACTTAGGAGCGGAAGCAAGACGAAGTAGGCAGCAACGTCTCAACCGAAAATGAAGAATTAGGTAATGATGGATATGTCTTCTACTATTTTCTTTCTCATTTCTTTTACCTTCAGCTGTATAGTTTACTTTCCACAATGAATGGAATTAGCTAAGACCACGACTTGTGTGGATATTTAACTTTTGTTCTTTCATTTCCATTCTAAAAGAAAATGCATTGAAATGCAAAGTTGTACTTGTTATTTGCATTCTCACAATCAAATGAACATATGTAATGTGAATCACTTCATGAAATAAATGAAAGCAATTTGCTTTATCATTTGTATATTCACTTTTGTGGTCCATTTGATTTTGCAAGAACATGAGTAATACTTCTTAAATTTTGTTTTCTTAAAACACTTGCATAACTGTCCCTTGATGAATGATGAATAAAGTGTAAACAACACTTAAGAATAATGTAGAAATAACTATAATTTTCACTTAAGATATAACAATATTTTAACCAGCTCCACCAATTGAACTAGAGTGAAAAATTGGTAACAATATCTAGCAATATTTTCACATTCTTCAGTTAATTTCTTCAAGGTTTGTTTCAAATGATCGCCATCCATCCTTTTGCTCTCTTCAATAATTTTTCTTTCTTTTTGATTTATCTGATCACAAAGATCCTTTCTCCTTTCCCTAGATTTAATAACCTGATCCTTCAACTTTTGAATGAATTTCTCAGCATCCTTAAGATTTCCCTTCAATTCCTAGAATTTCTCCTTAGACTAGTCAAGATCATCAAGAGCCACCACAAGTTGCTACTGAAGAGTACCAAAGTCCATTACATTCCAATATCTACCTTAAGTTGTTAAAATTCTTCAAGGAAATTAGTTCTAATACCAATTGTTGGACTCAAGCAACACTGAGAGGGGGGGTTAATCAGTGTTGAACAATTTTAACTTTAATTAATCTACCATTTCAAGTGCTTAAACCATTCAATCAAGAGAAAGATACATGAACATGAAATAAAAAGCTATAACACCATAACACAAGTATTTTTATGTGGAAACCCTGTTAGGGGAAAAACCATGGTGGAGGTCAATCCACAATTTGAGTACTCAAAATATAGTGTATAACAAAATGGGAATGCACTTGCATTCAGGAACACTATCTAGAGCTCACTACTCAAAATAGGAAGGCTCACTTCCTTACAAAATATTTGGATCACAATCAAAATATTGAACTGAGAAGATAGCATCTTTAAATGCATGGTTACAGTTCTGGTTAAGGTCATAGATCATATTCTGGACCTTCTGTCTGATTTTGGACTTCACTCTGCTCTACCTTATTCGCTTCACAAAAATCCTCTTCTACACAAATAAGAATCAACTAACTGCTCTTTTGATGTTCGCACACATCTACACATATCGAATACCACACACACACCATTACAAAATGAATTTATCGATCTCATATATATATCCACTACCAAGATTTCAATCGCTCCATGTCGATTTTAATAAAATAGAAAATATCTTCCAACTGTCGGCTCAAATCATGAATAACTTTTGATACGCATCACAAGAGTCGGCCACAACATAGCTAGGACCCAAAAAAAAAAATTTGAACACAAAGATACTTCAAAAAAAATTTCCTTAAGCATCCCAAAACCTAATATTCATTTAGTCAACCTTCATATATTGATGAACATAAAATCAAATGACCAGATCTCCCAACTCATACACCAGTTGATGTGACAGCAAAAAACTCGAGAGTAATATATCTCATATACCCAGATATCTTCCATGAGATCCACAACGAAGACTGATAACTTGGTAATGTAGACCACTTGACAGATTCAACCTTCTACTGAATACCCTGTTCTTCACTCTACCTTCTAGTATAGTCAGATACTATAGTGTAGACTAGATCAATGACAATACTAGAAGCCATTTTCCAACATCTCAATTTTTTCTATCTCAGAGGAATATTCTCGTGGTGGAAACTTTTCTTTGGGAAAAAAATGTCAAATCCAAGCAATTTAAAGTTGCAGAGTGTTGCAACTTTTTTTTTGCAACTCGTGTGACCAAACGAACTAATCCAACGTGTTTGAATCACTATATTTACACAAGGCATGGTCCTATTTTTCACTCAAAGGTGTCAAATCACTCTAAGCTATGTTCAACCGGTACAACCCCTTAAGATTTTGAACTGTAGTTGTTGTCACTAAATAGTGCACCCTTGCTGAGATGCAAAACTTAGCCTACTAGTGAAACATTCAATCTGTATATTCAATATCTATGACGTATGGTTTTTCGTTCTCTAGAGTTATAAAAAATGATGTGTCAATAGTTATAGGACCATGTTTACCAATTATTTTTCATGTTATTTCATGCATATAAAATGGAAGAAGGTTTTTTAACTTATTTAAGTGATGAATATGGGAGGAATGTGATAACTGCACATGGGTGATGCATCCAAAAATCAATCTTATATTGTTGTTCATACAAATATAATATCCTCATAATACCATTAAAATAGACCTGTGCATTGATTTCATTTAATGAAAATTCAAGTTTTGTGATATTAGTGGGTATGTGTAGGATCATCATGGTAAAAACAGGCCCTTCAGTGGTGAAAAATTCAAAAAAATCAGAGTTAGGCAACTTGACATAAAAATTTGAATAAGTTATCTATATTATTTCAAAAATATGTAGTAATAGAATCTATAGAAAATTGAATGTAATTTCTAAACTACTAGGTTTATTTAAAATAAAAAAGTCTATTTAGTGAAAATTTGAAATTTCAATGGAGTAATACTTAAATTTCAGGGAAAAAATAAGTAGGTGTCTGTTTGACCACCCTAACCACAATAAAATGATAATATTTTAGATATAAGTAGAGTACTCAAGTCCCGATGTGATGCATATTTTTTTGTAATTTTTTTCCAAGTAAATAATTAATTATGATTTTTTATTATAACTTTTAAAAATATATAAATTTGTATGTCGACCACCTTAACTTAGTCAAAACTTCATGAAATTCATTTTTTAATCCTATAATATGCAAAGCATAAAATGTGACACATGTTTCATATTCAAAAAATGTGATACCATTTGAAAATTATAGATGTTTTTCAATCAACCTATCAACGAGGACTTTAGTTGTAATTCAAATAGAAAATGAATAATAATTATTTATTAAGTTCAAAGTAAAGCATAATTTATATTGGTGGAAAGTTGAGAATCTCCTTTAAAAACCCTTTTCATTTCATCAATTTTGGGTTAAAAAAAAAATTGTCAGTCACATACCCTACACATACCCATCATATCACCACTTTTTGGCCCATCATGATCCTGCACATACCCTAGTAGATGCATATAAATTTTATTAGTTGGATAAACAACTATCATGTGTTTTTTATGCATGATCATACAAGTTCATATATATATATGCCCATGAGGTTTCAAATATCCACTTTTTTTATAGATGTAAAGGCAATGATTACTAAGCTTTAGAATCATAACCATTAGTTTTTGGATGCCAACCTCAACCATGAATTAAAAGCAATAAATTTAGATATGATATTTTTTATGGGAAGGAGCTCTTATAGTTCATTTGAAACATTTTGGTGTTAAAATCCTTGCCACTAGACAACAATAGAACTCAAGAAGCATGGAGAATACACACAAATACATGAAGTATACACATGAATCATGAAGAATACATGTGAAAACATGAATTATACATTGGAAGAATGAAGAATACATGTGAATACATGCAATATACATGATGTATAAATGTGAATAAGTGAAGCACAAGTAATGGAAGCATTGCAAAGGATAAAAACCACTAGGAATGGAGCTCATTTACACAATACACATTAGATGGAGCTTATTGAGAAATTGACAGTAATCATTTAAGCCTTAGATGTAAACAAAAACCATTCCTACAACATTCAACCATACAATATACACAATACACATGATAACATCATTCAAGAATGGAAGTAGCAAAATAAGATTTTCTCTAATAAAAAATTTGTAATGCTATACAAAGATATATATTGATAAAAGTATATACAATATATCCAAAAATGTCATACAGGATTACTACAAAAGAGCCATATGGACATAAAATGTCACATATATATCAATAGTACAAAACATATGTTCCAAAATGCCACATAGGCATAGAAAAAACAAACCTATCACATAGTCATTTCCCTCTAGGGGAAGGAAAAAGATCCCATACTACCTTCAACGTTTAGTTGGATGGAGTGCCTATTGGTTCTCTTGAATTTTGAACATGCTCACTATTCCTCCTCTCTAGACTCCTCTAGAGCTACATTTGATACAATAAAAAGTATAGATGTTAATACATAGAAATTGAATTATGGAATTAAATTTAACAAAATATATTCACTTATTGCATACAAATAGTCATCATGCACATTTACAACATTACCACATCCATGATCTGGAGTGATAGCCACTTGTAGCAACCATTAAGATAAAAATTAAACTACATACAAGTATCATGAAAAATTTTAGTAGTAGACCATAAAAGAGAAAATATAATGTCAAATTGACTAATTTGTTGCATACCTCTCTCAAAGGATCAGAACTAGCTATTGTTGCAACAACTCCATGGTCCATCATGCCACTAACATCACTAGGGTTGTTTGATGTCAACATCTGAAAATGAAACAACATATCTAACAGTCATATAAACAAGTTTAGGTAGTCCCTTTATAGCTATCATAAATGAGAAGAAAACAAAGATGAAAAGAGCAACAATATGACTATCATAAATGAGCAAGAATTAAAAATGTAAAAGTGTTGCAAATTCATAGATAAAAATATATAAAATTCATGCATCATGAGTGTAACAACTTTTGAAGGAAGCTAGTCAAGAATGGTGATACTGATAACAAAAATCAATACAAGGTAAAGGTCAATGAAAGGTGAAATAACTTAAAACACAATGTTAAGAAAACTTTGGGAAGTGAGCATAGTCTATGCAATAGTATAATCCCTATTGGTGGTAGTGACCTTGCATTAAAGAGTAAATGGTTGGCCTCAGTTGATACTACATTATAGTGCTTATAGAACACAAAATGGTGAAAGTACTAAGTCTACTGGGATAGTCCAAACTCTTGAAAATTCCCAAGTTAAGTGCTCATTGAGATTCAAATTGCATATGCTAATGAAATAATGTTAGTGAGGGCATGTTGTCAACATAGTGATAATGCCACAATGAAGTTCACATGAATGAAGTGAGAATTACTATGTTACTAGCAGCTTTCAAAGGGATAATGGAACATACGATGAATTAGGATGTGTCTAGGGTTTTACGATAGCACATGAAGTTGGTTGTTGAGGTGTGTAGCAGTAATGGAGAAGAAAAATTTGGTCAATAATGAGTGAAAGGAAAGATTCCTTGTAACGATACGTGTATAGGATAAAATTTAGATGGAGGTGCTATATCATAGAAGGGATAAAGAGACAAGATCAATAGGGGATAATGGAAAATATGGTGAAATAATAAAGGGTACAATGGGATGGGAGTCAAAGGCGATAATGGAACATAAAATGGACTAGTAAAGATTAATGGGATGGTCTAAGAGGGGATCGTAGAACGTAGGGTGGACTATTAGAGGTTAACGAAATGGGATTGGGAGGGAATAAAGGAAAATAGAGTGAATCAGGGGAAGATAATGAGACAAGACCAAGAGGGGATAATGGAACATTCGGTGAAATAAAAGAGGGTAATAGGATGGGAATAGAAGGGGTTAATGGAACATAAGATGGAATAGAATAGATTAATGGGATGGGCTAGGATGGGATAGAAAAATATAGCGTGAACTATTAGAGGTTAATGGGATGGGATTAGGAGGGAATAAAGAAACATTGGGTGAATTAGGGGAGGATAATGGGACCAAACCAAGAGGGGATAATGGAACATATCGTGAAATAAGAGAGGGTAATGGGATGGGAATAGAAGGGGTTAATGGAACATAGGATAGACTAGTATAGATAGATGGGATGGGCTAGGATGGGATAAAAAAATATAGGGTGAACAATTAGAGGTTAATTGGATGGGATTAGTAGGGAATAATGGAACATAGGGTGAATTAGGAGGTGTCTAGGGTTTGACTATAGTACATGAAGTGGGAAGTTGACATGTGTGTAGTAATAATATAGAAGAGTTATAGGATAAAATGTGGATAAAGATAGTATAACATAGAATGGGTAAAGGAACATAGGGTGGAACATAGGGGATGATGGAACATAGGGTGAAATAATAAAGGGTACAATAAGATTGGAGTAGAAGGAAATAATGAAACACAGGATGGACAAGTAGATATTAGTTGGATGGGCTAGCAGGGGATCATGGAAAATAGGGTGAACTATAAAATGTTAATGGGATGAGATTAGGAAGGAATAAAGGAACAAAAAGTGAATTAGGAGAAGATAATGTGACATGATCAAGAGGGGATGATGGAACATAGAATGCACTAGTATACATTAATTGGATGAGCTAGGATGGGATAATAATTTTTTTTTAAGGTGAACTATATTAGAGGTTAATGGGAAGTAATTAGGAGGGAATATTAGACCATAAAGTGAAATAGTCAGTGTCTAAGGTTTGAATATAAGACATGAAGTGGGAACTTGAGGTGTGTAGTAATAATGTATAAGAGATTTGGTCAATAATGAGTAGAAGGAAAGTTTTCTTGTAACAATATGTGTATAAGATGAAATATGGAGAAAGGTGATATACTATATAAGGTGTCAAAGATTGGGATATGTTATATAAAATGGTTAAAATATGTGTGATGATAGGAATGGAAGAATTTGATGGAGGTTGAATGGTAAATATAATTAGGATCTCACAAGACCAAACAATGTTTTTGTTTCTCATCAATTTTTTAGAATTATATACACATTATGAAAACTAACATTGTTTTACAAAACCATTAATAAATAAAGGCTGCCTGATTGAAAGTTATTTGAGGACATTGATAGTGAGATGTGGAGCTCGAAGGTACACTAGGAAACTATTTGACATCTAGAGCATGTTATGATACAAACCTTCAAATATAACATTCAACTGTTTAAATGCAATAATAATATCTTTAATACTAGTTGCATATCTATGGACTCAATTTCGAAAATGAATAATGGTCTATAGGAATGGAGCATGTCTCATGAACACTCTAACCTTGAAATTTCATCATATTGATTCTACTAATTTAGTTATTCTTAAATTTCAAAATATAATTAAATAAACAAAATTAAATGAACTTGCTAAATTTTACCTGAGTTTCAAAACCATATGTATTATTTAGCAACTCATCTGTCATAGCCATCACCTCTGCAACTAATGTAGGATGTGTAACTACATCCCAAGCACTCTAATAATCGTACATGCAAACAACAACACAAGCACCACAATGGTGGGGTGGAGCTCGAGGCCTACACATCTCCTCCACATCAAGATCTACTAGAGGCCTCGCACATTGTATAATGGTCTAGGTGATCGAGCTAATTGAATCCAGTGTGTCCACCTCTACATTTTCCTTAACAATGGAAGGAACAGTGACATGCTCCACCATGGCTTTGGCCAAGGGTCTCAGTGCCAACTATGGATTACATCGTGCACCCAATCTATCATGTGTGGAGCCCCCACCTCTACCCTGAAAGTCTAAGATGTCAAAATAATTCGACATCTTATTGATGAAAAACTCACAATAGAGTTTTCTCAAAAAGTATTGTGGTATTTGCACCATAGAAAAATGGACCCTTGTCATTTTCATGGTCTTTTAGGCCTTGCTTCATAATTTTTGGTCTATTTTTCTCTAATTTTATGATGTAAATGGCTTGAACATGCATATTTAGGTACTAAAATTCAAATAATGTCATCTTGTGAAGGTATTTTAAAGTCTTGTAAAGTATTTCTACACTCTTCTAGACTCTATTCATTACAATTTACCTAAAAAACACCTTTTCATCATTAAAAGAGTCCTATTTTGAAGTGTTGTAAAGTATTGTAACAAGATTCCATGCATTTCTAGGCACAACTTCACTATTTACACCTTTCTTATGCCCTTATAAGCTTTAATTAAGTGCATTTTTTAATGTAAGCCTGACAAACAACTTTAAATACAAGATAATTCCCAATACCCATTTTTAGGTCCTAGGTGGGACCCATTCGCCATGGGTGGAAAATGAGTCCCCCTTGGCTCCAAATTCAAAAAAAATAAAAAATTCCTTTCAGGTTTTTATTCAAAAAAACTTGATGTCAACCTGTGATGAGGTATGAATGGGTTACTAAGCCACAAGATTGTATAAATAAGTGATTTTCACCTCATTTTACATCCTCCAACATTCACACATAATATTCAAGCATCTTACAACATCTTATCAAGCACTATTCAAGCATTTTGGAGCATCCATTAACACTACTTTAGATTATCATCTCCAAGGGTTTGGTAAGTTGATAGAATTTGCATGTTGTTAGTTTATCATTCTCTTTCATGTAATTATTTTATCAAGGTTTTAATTACCGAAGTGGGGTTTGACCAAAGAAAACCCCTATTTGCTAACCCTCAACCATTTTTCCCCTCTTGCATGTGTCTTTTCACACCGTTGTGTGTAGATTTTACAAGAATTTAGGTGATTGAAGATTGGTCAACAAGTTAACTAGGTGCTTCAAGTCAAATCAACTCTATTTCAAGCTTGGAGAAGGTTTTTTGTCCATTTCCTACAAAATTGACTTTGACAACCCAACAAGCAAACATTTCCAGATCTAGTGTTGTAGAGTTGTCTCCTAATTTCTCAGAATTTTGGGAGAGGAATGATTTGCCATCAATGGTGAATGAGTCCCACCTTAAGACTGAAAAACTAAATTTTGTCAGATTCTAGATCCCAACTGTCAAAAACCTATTTCTGACACTTTTTCACCAGTAGCAGGACTAATTCACCACCCTTGGTGAATGAGTCCCACTATTCATTTTCAGTAACTTCAAACAACATTCTACACATTCCAGACTCCTCACATCTTTCCCAAATGCACTTTATTCCATCCCATTTCTTTTTGTTTTGCATTATTTCACCTTTTAGTTCATTGTTTGCATATCATAATGTGTTTTCCAGAATAGTTTAAATCTTATTTTTGCATTCATAATCATTCATTTAAATCACTTAATTGAATTTAGTTTACTTCATTTAGCTTAGACAACATCTCATATAGCATAATTTGAATGAACCCTTAGCATTTTTGGGCCCTATCTCTCTCCTTTTTGGTGCAAAACCCTAGAAGAGCTAGAGAAGTCCATAGGAACCAAAAATCTATAGTTCTTTTTGGTGAACCTACATTTTGAACAATTTGCATTTTTTATTTCAATTGCATCTTGCATCCTAGACTACATTTGCATTAACATTCAGTTTGGATATTGTTTTTTTTTTTGCATTCTAGGACTTCTCACATTGCATTAGTGAAAGCTTTGTTTAGATTTTATTCTTGCATTGCATATCATTCATAAAACTAAAAAATTTCATTCTACATCTTGAATTGCATTCTAAAAAGCATTAGATTCATTTTAAATTTTCTAAGAAACACAAAAAAATTCAGCCTGGGACTCATTCGCCACCCTAGAAAAATCAATCCCTCTACACTTTTTAAACAACATTTCTAGCATTTTTTTGGGATTTTCTTACATTTTAGTTTCTTGTTCTTCCATTTTGTTTTCATTTCCAGAATCTTTATTTTTAATCATTTACTACATCTTATTTTACCTACATCATGGCATTTTCTTTTAATAAATTTTGGAATTTATTAAAATCATTGGTAGACCTATCCAATTCTGCCTTTGACTGTGACCCTAATGACATTGAGCAGCCTCATGCTCCTTCAACTCCTCATGATTTCCTCCTCGTGATGTATACATCATTGGACAAGACGATGATAACATAACCAAGTTCTACAATGAATTCCTTGATCACCTCAAAGCCAATACAACCTTTTATCCCTCCATGATGTCACAAGATCTTCCTACTGTTGCACCTCCTAATCACTTTACATATTTAAATCCTGAAATCAATGAAGGGCCTAAGGTTCCTCCTTCAAGTGGACCTAGTTCCTCTAAACAAACACACTCGCAACCATCTTACGATCATAAAGTCACAAACACTCACATAAACCTTGAAGAAACATATGGTAAAGGCTTTACGGGTATGTGCAAGATCATCATGGAAAAAATAGGCCCTTACGTGGCAAAAAAATTAGAAAAATCAGAGTTATTCAACTTGACGTAAAAATTTGAATAAGTTATCTATATTATTTCAAAAATATGTAACAATAGAGTCTATAGAAAATTGAATGTAGTTTCTAAACTACTAGGTTTGTTTAAAAAAAACAAATCTATTTGGTGAAAATTTGAAATTTAAATGCAGTAGTACTTAAATTTTAGGGAAAAAATAAGAAGTAGGTGTTTGTCTGACCACCCTAACCACAATAAAATGATAATATTTTTTTATAAGATTTTAGATATAAGTAGAAGACTCATGCCCCAATGTGATGCATATTTTCTTGTAATTTTTTTCCAAATAATAATTACTTATGATTTTTTTCTTACAACTTTTAAAAAAATATAAAAACTTGTATGTCTAACCACGTTAACTTGGTCAAAAATTTATGAAATTCAATTTTTCTTTTTTTAATCCTATAGTATGTGAAGCATAGAATGTAACGCGTCTTTTGGATTCAAAAAATGTGATACCATTTGAAAGCTATACATTTTTAAAAATAAACCTATCAATCAGGACTTTAGTTGTAATTTTAATAGAAAATGAATAATAATTACTTATTAAATTCAAAGTAAAGTATAATTTATATTGGTGGAAAGCTGAGAATATCCTTTAAAAACCCTTATCATTTCATCAATTTTGGGCAATAAAATAGTTGTCTGCCACATACCCATCATATTGCCATTTTTTGGCCCATCATGATCCTACACATACCCTTACTATTGTAAGGAAAGCTATGGTGCGGAAACAACTCTCCTAACATCAAAACCTCAGGCAAGAATGCAGATATACTTTCAAATTTGGAATTATAGTCCAATTAAGATACACTTGAAAAAAATAACAAAAACAGAGAAGTAACATACACAAATGAACACTAGATTTACACAGGAAAACCCTTACGGGATAAAAACCCACCACACCAAGAAAAACCCCTTTGTATTACAGTAATGAAATTACATACAGAGTACGGGCTTCACTGTCTCTAATGTCAATTTACAACAACATTCACAATGATCAACCTTGATACAGAACACTCCAGTTACAATGCACTCTCAATTAAATTCATTGATCACTCATAGAACTATTCGTCCAACTGTTCATGCCACCATCCATCGAATGAATCATCAAACCGAACATCATCTACAATTCTAGAATATATTCATGTCATCACTGGTCTATTGAACTTCCACATAGAACTGCCTCAATAGACTAACTTCCAACAGTTCCCATTTGGCTTCTCTGATTGGTCGAAGTAACACCATGTAGGATAGTCATCACTCGGTCAAAGGCGTTCAACCTATGTCACATTTCGGTGAGACAATAACCATGTCTCCTTGATGCCGCAAGACCTGATTGTCATTATCGCCAAGAGTCCTGACCATCAGCAAGACGTTACACTGAGTTCACAAGTCGCGTCGACCTCAGCATTCTCATCGGCAAGACAATCACTATTCGATGAGATATCATACCAATGTTCAAAGGTCACATAGATATCAACTTTCCCTTCAGTGAGACTATCGCTCTTCACCAAGAGGTCATACCGATGCCTTCAAGTTACACCGTAATGTTCCACTATCTACGAGACTTCATTCATCGCTAAGACTTCATACCGAAGCCTCCATGTTACCTCGAGACTACCTTTCACCAAGAGTCATACCGAAGACATATGATAACAAACACATGTTGCATTGTCAGCAAGACTTACCGCTATCACTGAGAGTTCTTACCAAAATCTTCAAGTCACCCTGAGAGAAGCATTTGACAAGAGTTATACTAAAGACACCCCACAGCATCAGTGAGACCAACACTTGTCGCCAAGAGTTCACACCGAAACCTTTATGTTACCGCGAAGACTCCAAGTGTAAAGCTATCGGCGAGACTTTCCATACCGATAAGACTTCATACTGAAGCATATGAGTTACTCTAATGACATAGTCACCACAAGTCTCCTCAAGTGGAGTGAGATAGAAATTGTCACAGTGATCATCATGTCACAATGATAGGTCCATTCGGCAAGACTGAAACAAGGTCTCAGCAACCTGAACTTTTCACAAGGTTCCAAAGTTGCTAGTCAGCCAAACAATATGGATGTCACAATGACTTGGCTCTTTCAGAGGTTTTAGCCTGTGAGATTGAGACACAATATTCCAACAATCTCCCACTTGGCAAAGATCACACAGGCACCTCCAGAGCACAACATAACTACTAAAATTCATGGGCACTAAGGCCCATTGAATTGGAACACCACCTGAACTTGTCTATGCTCACTGGCTTCGTCAATGCATCTGTAACATTCTCCAGAGTATCCACTTTTTCTAATGATACCTTTCCATCCTCCACCATATCTCGTACAAAATGATACTATACATCTATATGTTTCATCCTGGCATGGAAAGTAGGATTTTTTGCTAAACAGATGGCACTCTGACTATCACAGTAAATTGTTATTTTCCTTGCATCAAAACCAATGTTATAACACAAACATTTTAACCAGATTGCTTCTTTAAAGGTGTGTGTTGCTGCCATGTATTATGCCTCTGTAGTGGAGAAAGTGACTACAGCCTACCGCTTACTCATCCAACTCACTGCACCACCATTCAACATGAAAATATATCCACTGGTGGATCTTCTACTGTCAATGTCCCTTTCCCAATCATAATCCACATAGCCTCAAATATTGAGAGTCCTCTGTGATTCAACCAAGTTTCCATGGTAACACAAAGCATATTTTGAAGTTCCCTTCAAATATCTAAACACTCTCTTCACAACATCCCAATGTGTCCTTCCAGGATTAGCCATAAACCAACTAAGTACTCCTACTGCTTAGGAAATGGTTGGCCTTGTATAGACCATTGCATACAAAAGACTGCCAACCACACTAGCATAAGGTACACTGGTCATGTCCTCCATCTCAGTAGGAGATTTTGGAGAGTCTTCAATAGATAGCTTTGTTCCCTGCAAAACTGGAACAACTAGCTACTTGCAATCATTCATACAAAATCTCTCTAGAACAGTCTTAACATACTTACTCTGACTGAGCCAAACTTTTCTACTCTTCCTATCCTTGATTATCTCCATTCCCAGAATATACCTTTTTGCACCAAGATCTTTCATTTCAAACTTTGCAGACAATTGAGACTTAAGATCAGAAATCATTAACTTACTATTTCCTATGAACAACATATCATCAACATAGAGAGCAATAATAAGAACTTGATCACTTTCAGCTTTGTAATACACACAATGATCAGATTTTGATCTTGCAAATCCCAATGACAAAACAAAAGTGTCAAACTTCTGGTACCACATTCTAGGAGACTGTTTTAATCCATACAGATATTTTTTTAACTTGCAAACCAATCTTTCTTTACCTTTTTCCACAAAGTGCTCAAGCTGGGACATATAAATCTCTTCTTCAAGATCACCATGAAAAAATTTTGTCTTCACATCCATCTGTTTGACCTCTAAGTCATACGTTGTTGCAAGTGACAAAAGAAATCTAATGAATGTCAGCTTAGCTACAAGAGAAAAAATCTCCCCATAATCAATTCCCTCTACCTGGTAATAACCCTTTGCAACCAACCTCACCTTATACTTTTCCACACTGCCATCCAAACCTATTTTCTTTTTAAATACCCATTTGTAGCCCACAACTTTTCTGCCTTCAGGAAAGGGCACTAAACTCCGAGTATCATTCTTTTCTAATGATGCCATTTCTTCATTCATGGCTTCCAACCAAGAGTTTGAATCAAACATTCTAAATTCCTCTTTCATAGTCCTAGGCTCATCAGTGCTAGAAATTAAAGCATAGGCACAAGTAGAATCTATCAAAGAAAACCCATACTTATCAGGTTGCTTTCTTTCACGAGTTGACTTCCTCACTTGTTGAGGCTGAGGTTGTTCTTCTTCATCAGAACTCTCAGAACTACTTGAGCTCTCCTCAGTTTCAGGTACATTTTGAATTTTCAATTCCTCTTTATCTGGTGTCAGAGGAATTTCAACTACATCCTTTTTGTTTTTTGTTTTTGTCTTTGACTACAGATCCAAGGTAGAAGGCTTTAGCTCACGAAAAATAACACTTCTACTATATAGAACCTTCTCTGTATTAGGATTCCAAAGCTTGTATCCTTTTATGCCAGCACTATAACCAATAAAAATACATTTGACAACCTTGTTCTCCAATTTAGATCTTTTCTCATACGGTACATGTGCATATGCCTCACAGCCAAAAACATGAATATGTCTCAAAGAGGGATTCTTACCAAACCATGCTTCCAAAGGTGTTTTCTCAACAAAAGAAGAATTAGGAGAACGGTTTATCAAGTAACATGTTGTAGCAACTTCCTCAGCCCAAAGACTTCTCCTCCAAGCTAGCACTGCCAAAGATACTTCATGCTCTTTCCATCACTGTCTGTTGAACCTTTCTACAACTCCATTTTGATGCGGAGTGTAAGGTGTAGTTTTATGTCTTTTAATCCCATGATCTTTACAGTACCTCTCAAAATCATCAAAACAAAATTCATCACCATTATCAATCCTTAAACATTTTATTTTTCTTCTACTCTGATTTTCTACAAGGTTCTTAAATTCCTTAAACCGACTGAACACTTCTGATTTACTTTTCAAAAAATAAACAAATTTTCTCTTGAATAATCATCAATGAATGATACATAGCACCTTGACTTAGACAAAGAAGGAACATTCACTGGACCAAAAACATCATAATGTATATAATCAAGCAAACTAGAAGATTTGTGAGGACTAGAATAAAATGAAACACAGTGTTGTTTACCATATATACAATGTTCACAAAACTCGAATTCAAGGTTACAATCTTCAAGCCCCTCAACTAGGTTTTTATTCTTCAAGGTTTTTAAACCTTTCTCACCAATGTGGCCTAGCCTATGATGCTAGAGCATAGTATTTTCTACTGGAAGTTTAACTTCCATAGAGTTTACACTATCAGGAATTTCTTCCTCTTTCCCCTTATGAGTAGCTTTTTGTGACTTGGCAAAGACACTATTGCATTGAACAGCATGTGCATCTAGCTTATACAAGGTACCAATACGAGCACCCCTTGCTAGCACCATAGAGCCTCTAGTCATCTTGCAAACATTTCCAGAGAATGTGACTTGCACTCTAATATCATTCAACATACTAAGAGAAAGTAGATTTCAAGCCAGACCTAGTATATGCATTACATCATTGATTCCCTTCACTCTTCCATCAGGGAATTGAATTATGACTCTTCCACGGTGAACTATTTCCAAAGATGAATAACTTGCCAAATACACCTTTCCACCATTTTATTTTTCATACTTCATGAACCAGTCTCTATGAGATGTCATGTGGAAAGATGCTCCAGAATCAATCATCCAGACATCATCTGATGCCTGCATAGCCAAGGCTGCAATGAAGGCATTTACATCACTCTAAGAAGAATCATTGTTGGAAGAATTATTCTTCTTCTTCTTTTTCTCCTCTTTACAATCCTTTCGGACATGACCAGGTTTCCCACAATTCCAACACTTCACCTTGGACTTCTTGCTAGGAGACTTTGATCTCCCCTCTGATTTTGATTTGGACTTCTTGTCCTTCTTCTTGTCCTTCTTCTTTCCTTTTTCTTTCGATCTTCCTCTAACAACAAGAGCCTCCTTCGCCATCTCAGAATATTTCTTCTCATCTCTTTTAATAACAAAGAAGCAACAACATCTTCCATCTTAAAAGTGGATGTCGTACTCCCAATAGCCATCACCAGGTGATCCCAAGAATCTGGCAAATAACATAATAACAACATACAATGATCCTCTTCATCAATCTTCACACCCATAGATGTTAACTATGCAATCAACATGTTGAATGAGTTCAAATGATCAGCAATGGACCCTCCTTCCTGCATTCTCAAAGAGTAAAGCTTCTTCCTCAAGAATACTTTATTCACCAAGGACTTTCCCTGATAAATATCTACCAGTCTTTTCCACAAGGAAGATGCAGTCTTTTCTTCATGAAGATTCAGAAGAACATAGTCTGATATACAGAGCCTTGTCACCCCCTTTGATTTTCTATCTACAAGGTCCCAATCCTCTTGCTTCATTCCTGTAGGCTTCGTTCTAGACACAGCAATCCAAAGATCATGATCAACCAACAAATCTTCCATTTTAAGTTTCCACAACTCAAAATTACTACCATTGAATTTCTCAATTTCAATCTTTCCTGACGTGCTTGCCATCTTAACCTGTAATTCGAATTACCAAACTTCTACAAGACTCCCATTAAATGGAATTGACCCAAAAAACCCAATGTACCAACAAGGATAACACAACTAGCCATGCTCTAATACCACTTCTAAGGAAAGCTATGGTGCGGAAACAACTCTCCCAACGTCAAAACCTCAGGGAAGAATGCAGAGATACTTTTAAATTTTCAATTACAGTCCAATTAAGATACACTTGAAAACAATAATAGAAACAGAGAAATAACATACACAGATGAACACCAGATTTACATGGGAAAACCCTTATGGGAGAAAAACCCACCACACAGAGAAAAACCCCTTTGTATTACAGTAATGAAATTACATACAGAGTACAGGCTTCACTCTCTCTGATGTCAATTTACAACAACATTCACAATGATCAACCTTGATACAAAACACTCCAGTTACAATGCACTCTCAATTAAATTCACTGATCCCTCATAGAACTATTCATCCAACTGTTCATGCCACCATCCGTCGAACGAATCATTGAACCGAACATCATCTACAATTCTAGAATATATTCATGTCGTCACTGGTCTATTGAACTTCCACATAGAACTGCCTCAACAGACTAACTTCAAATGACTCCCATTCAGCTTCTCTAATTGGTCGAAGTCACACCACGTAGGATAGTCCACTCAATCAAAGGCGTTCAACCTGTGTCGCATGTTGGTGAGACACTAACCATGTCTCCTTGATGCCACAAGACCTGATTGTCATTATCACCAAGAGTCTTGACCATCGGCAAGACATTACACCGAGTTCACAAGTTGCATCAACCTCAGCATTCTCATCGGTGAGACAATCACTATTTGATGAGATATCATACTGATGTTCAAAGGTCACATAGATATCATCTTTCCCTTCGGTGAGACTATCGCTCTTCGCCAAGAGGTCATACCGATGCCTTCAAGTTACACCGCAATGTTCCACTATCGGCGAGACTTTGTTCATCGCTAAGACTTCATACCAAAGCCTCCATGTTAACTCGAGACCACCTTTCGCCAGGAGTCATACCAAAGACATTTGATAACAAACACATGTTGCATTGTCAGCAAGACTTATAGCTATCACTGAGAGTTCTTACCAAAATCTTCAAGTCACCCTGAGAGTAGCATTCGACAAGAGTTATACTGAAGACACCCCACAGCATCGGTGAGACCAACACCCATCGCCAAGAGTTCACACCGAAGCCTTTGTGTTACCGCAAAGACTCCAAGTGTAAAGCTATCGGCGAGACTTTCCATATCGACAAGACTTCATACTGAAGCATATGAGTTAATCCGATGACATAGTCCCCACAAGTCTCCCCGAGCGGAGTGAGATAGAAATTGTCACAGCGATCATCATGTCACAATGATAGGTCCATTTGGCAAGATAGAAACAAGGTCTCAACGACCAAAACTTTTCACAAGGTTCCAAAGCTGCTAGTCGGCTAGACAATATGGATGTCACACTAACTTGGCTCTTTCAGAGGTTTCAGCCTGTGAGATTGAGACTCAATATTGCAATAACCATTTTAAGTAAACAAGGCTATGACACAAAACATGAACATGGCATTCATCAACTTCTTGAGCAATAGTCAATTGATGCACATAGAACCGGCTTAGGATATCAATATCCTTTTCATCCTGATAGACATCCTTTTCAACTTAGGAGACTTTGAGATTCTGGTACAGTGATCTTGGATGCTCCTCATGACTTAAACATTCTCCTTCCATATGAGCAACCATCATCCCCTTCTATTGACAAGGATTCTAGGATCCCTATGGGTCCTCTTCCTCCTATTCATGAACAAGGAGAATCTAGCAAACGAAAACAATCTTACAAAATGAAGAAACTCAAATTTCCTACACATTCTACACCCGAATGTGAAAGGAGACTTCAACTACTTTTAAACAATGGTCTTATACTTTTACCACCTATGAACAAGTTGGTTATTTACCCTAAAAATTCTACCATACCATTTTTCAAATATCCTCACATCCTTGGTCATCAAACAAAAGAATGTTAGACATTGAAGGACATATTTGATAAGTACCACTTCACTAATATCGATTGTTTCCCCATCATACCTTAAAACAACCAAATCCCATCATTATGCCATAGTTGTAGAATTCCCTATTCTCACTATTGCATGATTCTTTCTCATTACTCACCTTAGCAATTTCTTTCCTTTACACTTTGTAGGGGCTAGAAATTGCTAGCCTTCTCCTTGTAATGCATTTTCCTTTGTCTCTTAACTATGTTATTCCTTTTCCGCTTAACCATTTAAAGATTGAGAAACCAATAACTTAGTTAATGGTTGACATACATTTTCATTACTTGTTCCTTTTTTTTCCTTCATGTGCATATCATGTTCTCCCGTAATGTGCGTTTGATGTTTCCCTCTCTTTCTACACTTCTATTTTGTACCTCTCTTCTTCTATTTGTCATACATTGTATTTTTCACTTTTGTTTTGTGTTCACCTTTTGGGGATGATGCAAAGCGTAGAGATGACATATGTCTCTTCCATGTTTACCCAAAAGGTCCTTGTATTTTTAACTTTTATTTTGTGTTCTCCTTTTGCAGATGACGCAAGGCATTGAGAGTGAAATGTCTCCTTCATGTTGACCCAAAAGCTTTTTCATTTTGTTTTGTTTTTTCTTTTTCTTTTTTTCATTTGTGTTTTCCTTTTGGGGATGACACAAAGCATTGAGACCGCAATGTCTCTTCAATGTTGATGCAAAACGGACTTTATTTTTCTTTTGTTTTCAATCTCTTTATGTCATTCTTCTAGTTCTATGTGCTTTGGGGAATGATGATAGTTTCAAGATCTTTCATAAAAATAATGTAGCAACAAACATACTGACCCCAAATCCACAGATCCATTATGTGTTTGGTGTGATTTCTTTTCTAGGGGGAAACTCCCTTTATTTTTCTTTCATTTTTGCTGACATGACGTAGCCTGACTTTGAAACACACAACTTGGCATAGAGCTTTCCAAGTTGGCTCTCATGTCCTATTTTCTTTTTTCATTTTCTTTCCTTCGCTACTTTAAAGTAATTGATCACAGAACTACGTGTAGCAATTCCTTTAAAGTTGGGGGCATACATTAACATAATTCATTTTCATTCTTGGTTCCTAGTGTAGCCTTGTCATTTATATGATGTGTTTGTCACTTTTTGGATGACATTCGGTGTGATTCCCTTCCTAAGTGTTATCTATCTTAGCATATTACATTCCTCTTGGTGGCTTGATGTGATGCATTGCATCCCCTAAGTTGTGAATATACTATTCTTTGATTGGTCCTCTCTTGGAGACATTAGGCACAATGTTCCCTAAGTTACTAACCTTGCACGAACCTAACAAGATGCCTTTAAACATGTTTTACATTGTACATTTTTGCATTTTTTACATTTTGAATTTTTCCCACCTTGCATAACGCAACTTGCATGCATGTGGTACCTTGCTTTTTTTGCATGATTTCTAAGCATACAATGCTTTTCTTGTCTCATGGAGCACAAACCAATTTTTTTCCTTTGTGGCACCTTGTTAAAGTTATTAGGAGGTATAACTTTGATATGGTTGAGTGGGAAGCTCACCTAGCAGCATGACTTTTCCCCATAGCCACCTTTGTGTTTGTGAGTGCATACCAACTAGCGTATATATCTTACTTGTTGGGGTTTCTCACCCAAGAATGATCAGAAGTTCCATGGCCCCAAGGTGAGTATACTAGGGCTGATAGACCATTATGAGTTCTGTTGCCCCAGAGTGAGTATACATGTTCTCTTTTAGCCTAGATCTAATCCAAAAGTAGTTGGATAGATGATCAAAGTTTCATCTGATTCTCAACATTTGTGTGTTCCTTTGTTCTTATGCTTAGTTTTCCATGGGATATTCATCCTGGGGGCTTGGTCATCCCTCTTGATCATTGTAATTCCATCTTGCTAACGTAAGTACATTTGAACCCTCCTCTCGATGTTCATGGCTACTTTAGTGTGAGTTTGAAGCAAGTTCATCCTCTCACTAAAGTGGGGGCTAAATACATCATAGAAAAATGGACCCTTGTCATTTTCATGGTCTTTTAGGCCTTACTTCATAATTTTTGGTCTATTTTGCTATGATTTTATGATGTAACATGGCTTGAACATGCATATTTAGGCACTAAAATTCAAATAATGATGTCTTGTGAAGGTGTTGTAAAGTGTTGTAAAGCATTTCTATAGTCTTCTCGACTCTATTCCTTACAATTTACCTAAAAATCACCTTTTCATCATTAAATAAGTCCTATTTTAAAGTGTTGTAAAGCCTTGTACAAATATTTCACACTTTTCTAGTCACAACTTCATTATTTACACCTTTCTTATGTTTTATTTAACCTTTTTATGCCCTTTTAAGCTTTAATTAAGTGGATTTTTGAATGTAATCCTAACAAACAACATTAAATACAAGATAATTCCTAACACTCATTTTTAGGTCCTAGGTAGGACCCATTTTCCATGGGTGGCGAATGAGTCCCCCATGGCTCTAAATTCAAAAAATTTAAAATTTCATTTTGGGTTTTTATTCAAAAACACTTGATGTTGTCCTATGATGAGGTATGAATAGGTTACTAAGGCACAAGATTGTATAAATACATGATTTTCACCTCATTTTACATCCTCCAACATTCACACATAATATTCAAGCAATCTCAAGCATTCAAGCATCTTACAACATCTTATCAAGCATTATTCAAGCATTTTGGACCATCCGTTGACACTAATTTAGATTATCATCTCCAAGGGTTTGGTAAGTTGATAGCATTTGCATGTTTTTATTTTATCATTCTCTTGCATGTAATTATTTTATCAATGTTTTGATTACCAAAGTGGGGTTTGACCAAGGAAACCCCATATTTACTAACCCTCAACAATTTTTCCCCTCTTGCATGTGTGTTTGTAGACCTTTGTGTGTAGATTTTACAAGCATTTAGGTGATTGAATATTGGTCAACAAGTTAACTAGGTGCTTCAAGTCAAATCAACTCTATTTCAAGCTTGGCGAAGGTTTTCTATCCATTTCCTATAGAATTGACTTCAACAACCCAACAAGCAGACATTTCCAGATCTAGTGTTGCAAAGTTGTCTCCCAGTTTCTTAGAATTTTGGGAGAGGAATGATTCACCATAAGTGGTGAATGAGTCCCACATTAAGACCAAAAAACTGAATTTTGTTAGATTCCGGATCTTGACAGTCAGAAACCTACTTCTGACACTTTTTCAATAGTAGTAGGACTAATTCGCAACCCTAGGCGAATGAGTCCCACTATTGATTTTCAGTAACTTCAAACAACATTCTAAACATTCCATATTCCTCACATCTTGCCCAGGTGCACTCTATTTCATCCCATTTCTTTCTGTTTTGCATTATTTCATCTTTTAGTTCATTATGTTGGATATCACAATGTGTTTTCCAGCATAGTTTAAATCTTAGTTTTGCATTCATAATCATTCATTTAAATCACTTAATTGAATTTATTTTACTTCATTTAGCTAAGAAAAAATCTCTTATAGCATAATTTGAATGAACCCTTAGCATTTTTGGGCCCTATCTCTCTCCGTTTTGGTGCAAAACCCTAGAAGAGCTAGAGACGTCCATAGGAACCAAAAATCTATGATTCATTTTGGTGAAGCTGAATTTTGAACACTTTGTATTTCTGATTTCAATTGCATCTGGTATCCTAGATTACATTTGGATTAACATTCAATTCAAATATTGATTTTTTTTTGCATTCTAGGACTTCTCATATTCCATTAGTGAAAGCTATGTTTAGATTTCATTCTTCCATTGCATTTCATTGATAAAACTAAAATATTTCATTTTGCATCCTGAATTGCATTCTAAAAAGCATTAGATTCATTTTAAAGTTTCTAAGAAACATAAAAAAATTCAGCCTGGGACTCATTCACCACCCTAGGCAAATCAGTCCCTTTGCACTTTTTAACCAACATTTCTAGTATTTTTTTGGGATTTTCCTACATTTTAGTTTCCTGTTCTTGCATTTTGTTTTCATTTCTAGAATCTTTATTTTTAATCATTTATTGCATCTTAGTTTACATGCATCATGGAATTTTCTTTTAATAAGTTTTGGAATTCATTAAAATCATCGGTAGACGTATTGAGTTATGCCTTTGACTGTCACCCTAATGACATTGAGCAACCTCATGATCCTTCAACTCCTCATTATTTTCCTCCTCTTGATGTAGACATCATTGGACAAGACAATGATAACATAACCAAGTTCTACAATTAATGCCTTGATAACATCGAAGCCAATGCAGCTTTTTATCCCTCCATGATGTGACAAGATCTTCCTACTGTTGCACCTCCTAATGAATTTTCATATTTACATCTTGAAATCAATGAAGGACCTAAGGTTTCTCCTTCAAGTGGACCTAGTTCCTCTAAACAACACACTTACAACCATCTTATGATCACAAAGTAACAAACACTCACATAAACCTTGAAGAAACATATGGTAAAGGCTTTACTATTTTAAGTAAACAAGGTTGTGACACTAAACATGAACATGACATTCATCATCTTCTTGAACAATAGTCAACTGATTCACACACAACCAGCTTAGGATATCAATATCCTTCTCATCTTGATAGACATCCTTTTCAACCTAGGAGACTTCGGGATGTTGCTACAGTGATCTTCAATGCTCCTCCTAACTTAAAAATTCTCCTTCCATGTGAGAAACTATCATCCCCTTCTATTGACAAGGATTCTAGGATCCCTATGGGTCCTTTTCCTAATATTCATGAACAAGGAGAATCTAGCAAATGAAAACGACCTTACAAACTGAAGAAAATCAAATTTCCTACACATCCTCCACCTAGATGTGAAAGGAGACTTCAACTACTTTTAAACAACGGTCTTACACTTTTACCACCTATGAACAAGTTGGTTATTCACCCTAAAGATTCTACCATACCATTTTGCAAATATCACAACATCCTTGGTCACCGAACAAAATAATTTCAGACATTGAAGGACATATTGGATAAGTATCACTTCACTAATACTGATTGTTTCCCCATCATACCTTAAAACAACCAAATCCCATCATTATGCCATAGTTGTAGAATTCCCTATTCTCACTATTGCATGATTCTTTCTCATTACTCACCTTGGCTCATTCTTTCCTTTACACTTTGTAGGAGGTAGAAATTGATAGCCTTCTCCTTGTAATGCATTTTCCTTTGTCTCTTAACTATGTTATTCCTTTTCTGCTTAACCTTTTAACGATTGAGAAACCAATAACTTAGTTAATGGTTGACATAAATTTTCTTTACTTTTTCCTTTTTTTTCTCCTTCACGTCCATATCGCGATCCCTCGTAACGTGTCTTTGATGTTTCCCTCTCTTTCTACACTTCTATTTTGTACCTCTCTTCTTCTATTTGTCGTGCATTGTATTTTTCATTTTTTTATTTTTTTTTCTGTTCACCTTTTGGGGATGATGCAAAGCGTAGAGATGCCCTATGTCTCTTCCATGTTTACCCAAAAGTTCCTCATATTTTTTTCTTTTGTTTTGTGTTCATTTGGGGATGATGCAAGGCATTGAGATCGAAATGTCTCCTTCATGTTGACCTAAAATCTTTTTCATTTTCTTTTTCCTTTTTGTTTTGTTTTCACTTGTGTTTTCCTTTTGGGGATGATGCAAAGCATTGAGACCACAATGTCTCCTCCATGCTGACCCAAAATGGACTTTCTTTTTCTTTTTTTTTTACTCTCTTTGTGTCATTCTTCCAATTCTATGTGCTTTGGGGAATGATGACAATTTTGAGCTCTTTCATAAAAACATTGCAACAACGAACATACTGACCACAAATTCATAGATCCCTTATGTGTTTGGTGTGATTTCTTTTCTGGGGGGAAACTCCCTTTATTTTTCTTTGTTGACATGACATAGCCTAACTTTGAAACATATGGCTTGGCATAGAACTTTCCAATTTGGCTCTCATGTCCTATTTTCTTTTTGCATTTTCTTTCCTTTGCTACTTTAAAGTAATTGATCACAAAACTGTGTAGAAATTCCTTTAAAGTTGGGGGCATACATTACCATAATTCATTTGCATTCTTGGTTCCTAGTGTAGCCTTTTTGTTTATATGATGTGTTTGTCACTTTGTGGATGACATTTGGTGTGATGCCCTTCCTAAGTGTGATCTATCTTAGCATATTGCATTCCTCTTGGTGGTTTGATGCGACACATTGCATGATCCCTTAAGTTTTGAATATACTCTTCTTTGATTGGTCCTCTCTTGGAGACATTAGGCACAAATTTCCCTAAGTGACTAACCTTGCATGAACCTAACAAGACTCTTTTGAACATCTTTTACATTTTACATTTCACTTTTTTTTCATTTTTACATTTAGGATTTTTTCCAACTTGCATAACGCAACTTGCATGCATGCGGTACCTTGCTTTTTGTTCATGAGTTCTAAGAATACATAGCTTTGCTTGTCTCATGGAGCATGAACCAACATTTTTCCTTTGTGAAACCTTGTTAAAGTTATCAGGAGGTATAACTTTGATATGGTTGAGCGGGAAGCCCACCTAGCAGCATGGCTTTACCCATTGCCACCTTTGTGTTTGTGGTGCATACCAACTAGCGTATGTATCTTACCTATTGGGATTTCTCACCCCAGGAATGATCAGAAGTTCCATGGTCCCAGAGTGAGTATACTAGAGCTTTCTCACCCAGCAAGCCATTATGAGTTATGTTGCCCTATAATGAGTATACATGTTCTCTTTTAGCCGAGATCTAATCTAGAAGTGGTTGGATAGACGATTGAAGCTTCATCTGATTCTCAACACTTGTGTGTTCATTTGTTCTTATGCTTAGTTTGGCATGGGTTCTTCATCCTGGGGGCTTGATCATCCATGTTGATCATTGTCATTCCATCTTGCTAACGTAAGTACATTTGAACCCTCCTCTCAATGTTCATGGCTACTTTAGTGTTAGTTTGAAGAAAGTTCATCCTCTCACTAAAGTGGGGGCTAAATGCACCATAGAAAAATGGACCCTTGTCATTTTCATGGTCTTTTAGGCCTTGCTTCATAATGTTTGGTCTATTTTTCTATGATTTTATGATGTAACATGGCTTGAACATGCATATTTAGGTACTAAAATTCAAATAATGACATCTTGTGAGGGTGTTGTAAAGTGTTGTAAAGAATTTCTACACTCTTCTAGACTCTATTCATTAAAATTTACCCAAAAGTCACCTTTTCATCAAGAGATAAGTCCCAATTTAAAGTGTTGTAAAGTCTTGTAACAATATTTCACACTTTTCTAGGCACAACCTCGCTATTTACACCTTTCTTATGCTTTATTTGACCCTTTTATGCCCTTATAAGCTTTAATTAAGTTGATTTTTGAATGTAAGCCTGACAAAAAACATTAAATACAAGATAATTCCTAACACCCATTTTTAGGTCCTAGGTGGGACCGATTTGCCATGGGTGGCAAATGAGTCCCCCTTGGCTCCAAATTCAAAAATTTTAAAATTTCATTTTGGGTTTTTATTCAAAAACACTTGCTGTCAGCCTGTGATGAGGTATGAAGAGGTTACTAAGGCAAAATATTGTATAAATAAGTGATTTTCACCTCATTTTACATCCTCCAACATTCACACACAATATTCAATCTCAAGCATTCAAGCGTCTTACAACATCTTATCAAGCACTATTCAAGCATTTTGGAGCATCCATTGACACTACTTTAGATTATCATCTCGAAGGTTTTGGTAAGTTGATAGCATTTTTATGTTGTTAGTTTATCATTCTTTTTCATTTCATTATTTTGTCAGGGGTTTGATTACCAAAGTCGGGTTTGACCAAGGAAAACCCCTATTTTCTAACCCTCAACCATTTTTCCCCTCTTACATGTGTGTTTGCAGAAATTTGTGTGCAAATTTTACAAGAATTTAGGTGATTGAAGAATGGTAAAAAATTCAACTAGGTGATTCAAGTCAAATCAACACTATTTCAAGCTTGGAGAAGGTTTTATGTCCATTTCCTATAGAATTGACTTTGACAACCCGACAAGCAGACATTTCTAGATTTGGTGTTGCAGAGTTTTCTCCTGATTTCTTAAAATTTTGGGAGAGGACTAATTCGCCATCATTGGTGAATGAGTCCCACCTTAAGACTGAAAAATTGAATTTTGTCAAATTTTGGATCCTAACAGTTAGAAAGCTACTTTTGACACTTTTTCACCAATAGTAGGACTAATTTGCCACCCTAGGTGAATAAGTCCCACTATTGATTTTCAGTAACTTCAGATAGCATTCTACACATTCCACATTCCTCACATATTATCTAGGTGCACTTTGTTTCATCCCATTTCTTTTTGTTTTGCATTATTTCATCTTTTAGTTCATTGTTTGCATATCACAATGTGTTTTCCACCATAATTTAAATCTTAGTTTTGCATTTATAATCATTCATTTAAATCACTTAATTGCATTTACTTTACTTCATTTAGCTTAGAAAAAATCTCATATCGCATAATTTGAATGAACCCTTAACATTTTTGGATCCTATCTCTCTACTTTTAGGTGAAAACCCCTAAAAGAGCTAGAGAAGTCCATAGGAACCAAAAATCTATGGTTCAGTACCTCATGGCTATTGCATGGAGGTTAATAAAATACCATCCACCACTGCTCCCAAAATTTATTTTTAATTAATTCATGGTGGCACCAATGGATGGGGAACCTCCTTGATGTATGAGATAAAGGTGTGTTGGTTCTCAGGTCTATAAATAGGGCACACAATGCAACTTTGCTAATTTTTATTTTTTTCATATTTGCATATGACAAACCACTAGCACAAAATTTTCTGAACTCGTGCCTCTTATTTCACCAAAAAATTATTTTCTCACTCATTTCTCCTACATGACATATAATTGACTTCAACAATTCGACAATCTCTCTCCTATAAGTGTGGGTTTCAAAATGCTCGATTAATCTTCCAATTAATTTTTCAATGTCTCTTTTACTATTTTCAATTTAATTTAGGATATTTTCTTATGTTCCTTGAGGATACCTATGAACCGATGGAGGGGCATGAGGTTTTTCTTGTATAGGAGGCTCTTTTTAAGGGGGTAATTGAGAATTCTCAATGTTTGGAGGTGGACATTCATTCCTTGAGAATTAGAACAAAGTTTTATTAAGAAAACCTATTTCAATATATATTATAAATAAAAATCAAAATAAATAGAATAAAAATGCATACCTCTTCACAATCTTCGACCTCTCTGACGTGTTGGTGGCATCCTCATGAAGAATAGCAAGCTAAGAGTGCAAAAACTGCAAGAGATTTGGCGAGCACGAGTTGTAGAGAAGAAAACTCTGACCAAGTTGCGGGTTCAATAGAAAATGGAGGTTCAAATGCATTTTTTTGCTTATAATTCACTTTTACCATTTGGTGAGCACCAAATTTAGTGCACACCAAATGGGTAAGTCATTTGGCACACGCCAAATTTGGTCTGTGCCAAATGACTTACCCATTTGGTGTGTGCCAAATGACTTACCCATTTCATGTGCACCAAATTTGGTGCTCGCCAAATTTTGTGTGCACCAACTGCTCTTTTCTGGCATTTTTTAATATTTTTTCTAATTTGGCATCAAAATTGTGTCACAGATCCATGCAATTACCCATGGTGATTAGTGTATGTGAAATGAAGTCAAAGTTGATTATTGTTATGAAATCTTTGTTCATTTGCTCTCTATTAGGAAAAGAAATTTTTTATTGCAATGGTTTTGTAAACATAGTTTATTTACTTGCGAGAACAATCAATTCTAATATGTTGTTTATGGATTTCAGCAGTATCTTCATTCAAAATTTCACTTGATTTGGATAAGTGGTTGGAAAGTTACAAGTAACAGAAGATCGACATATCAGGTTTTGACAGTTTTTTGTGTATTGGCTATGACTTATCTGGTCTGCACTCTTCTGCGGATCTAAGTTAGACCTTGTGATTTTAGGATAATATTAATAGGTGTCAAAGCATTGTTTTTTTCTAGATGGCATCACATTTTGAGGTCCATGTGTCCTATAGTGATGAAAAATTGGAGTATTTTTATTTTAGGGCCTATGCATGGTCGACCTAATGTGTGTAAAGAGTTGCAAAGATTAAATATGTGATGAAAATCTAAGAGGGATCTATTATAGGTCCATTCCAAGCTATATTACAATTTTTTTTTGGTATGAAGGCTTTTTTATTTGAATTTGGTGAGCTAACAAGGCACATTTTAAATTTTTTAGTGCTACATCTAATTAGGCTCACCTAATTGATGTTTTCAATGAGTTTGATATATATACAAGGTTGTTTTGAGTTTTTGGATATAGATTTTGAATGTGTACATGACTTAAATACAAGCAATGATGTGAAATTTTGAAAAGTTGAGTGAATAAGTTGTGAAAGTTAAGAAGAGGTGTGTGAATGTAAAGCAAAGCGGAAATTTGTGATTTGAGTTAGATAAAGTGTATTAATTCAATGTTTTAAGCTTCAAAGGAACTAAATCCAACATATGGTAGATGCATTTTGTATCAATTCAAATATTTTTTGTGAAGAAAATTCTTTCTATCTTTCTTTTCTTTGTGGATAGTGAGTCCACTTAGCAGTGAGCCTTTCTGTAATATCTTATAACCAGTTATAATATATTGTGAGCTAATCCTCACCGTGGTTTTTCCCATTTTGGGTTTTCCACATAAAAATCCTGGTCTTGATGTGTTATGTGATGTTGTGAATGTTTCCATGCTTTCATTCCTCATAACAGTTAATTATGCTTTAGTAATTAGATGGTTAATGATTGGATCATTTAATAGGATATTGATTCACCCCCCTCTCAGCATCACAACTGTTCAACAATCCATCCTTTACACACTTGTGCATAGATCTTCATGACTATTAGAATGTAGTTAGTTAGTATGAAGAAGTGTCTTCATTTGATCCTATTGAGAATTTTGAATCCATATCTCAACACAATTATCAAACATTCAAAAAGAAAACAAGAACTTTATCAAGATACACACGTCTCAATTAGCTAACCACATTCAGCCACAAGTTGCATCCATAAGTTCAACTCCCTATCAATTTAGTTAAAGAGATCGGCAGTTTACTAAACTATCTAATTCTGTTCACTCAATCATGTTGTAACTTTTGAGTAAGAACTTAATCTAATTACCTTCGATTATACCTATGGATACAATAAATCTTGTATCTCCAAACTTCAACCAAAATGCCTTTTGTCAATATCATCGTACACATGGACATGATATAGAGTGATTCATATGTCTTAAACATCAAGTTCAAGACCTCATCAATTCTAATCACATCTAGTTGGTCGATGTTAATGACAGGAAATAAATATATTTCCTTGCCAAATCAAAACTTGCAAATTTTCATGAATTTAATGCCAAACCATACATCCAACATTCTACAAGATTGTGATGATAAGTATGATAATAAGGATGGTGATAAGGATGGTGATAATAATGATGATAAGAGTGATGGTGATTATAATATAGATAACATTGTTTCCTTAATCGATGCTCAACCTTGTAAGGGAAAAACCACTTTTTTACCTCACATTGCTTTCACATATATTGATGCATCTATACATGCGCTTGATGGCCCTCTCTACACCATTGACTATATCAGTGATAAACCTACCCAAGGTATACTCATTGATCCTATATGTTTAGAGAATGTGATCATTAAGGAATTCTTGTATGTGCATAAGCTTTATCAAGATTCTTATGAACAATTGAAAGCATGGTTGAAAACTCATGATGGTTTTGCTCCCCTATGATAGGTTCGATCACTTCACCTCTTAAGGTTGGACTGAAACAATTAGATGTATCATTCTCAATCATATCAATGGCAAACCAATTCTATGTGAATCTAGGCTACCTATGGCTATGCTCCATGAATGTCATCTCATTGGTTATCCATAAGTGCATAAAGTTCCCTTTTGAAAATCAAATATATACAAAGTGCAACATAGTGGGTTTAATCCTTTTTCTTCCTGTAGAAATGTTTCCTTAGATTATTTTTGGCCTGAACCCATGGAAGTAGTTAAACCTTGTAAAAAATGATTTTTTAGATCATGCTAAAAATTTAAGGTTGAGCATATAACAAAATTATCCCTCAGCAATATTGTTGAGAATGATAAGGATATAGTTATTTCGCCCACCTCGCAAGTTGTGGATGAACCCATTCACAAATCAAAGATCCTTCCAAATTCCCAAGGTATTTATGTTAGAGTTCCTCCACCTATATCATAAAAGAGACCAAGAGACAATCAAAAGATTTCCTTTGAGCCATCAAAAAAAAATGTATAGACTTAAGAAGATAGTGGATTCCCAACCTTCGATGGCCCCTTCAATTCATCCCCCGAGGGAAGAAAAGAGATCAATGGTTGAGAAACCTGTTGTTACCCCTTCACAACTTGAAAACCAAACAAGAAGAAACCAATATGCTAGAGAGCATAGGTGTAGACGTTGTGCTCTTTCTCATTAGTTGGAAGAAAAGAACAAAACATTAATTGATGACCAAAAACCTATGAAAACAAATAAAGATGAATTACAACATTCACCAAAACATGAAATTAAAACTTACATGTCCCGACCAAAACAAATAATAATAGAACATACAACTACCATTTTCATAAAACCTCCCATTGTGATAAACTTGGATGATGAAGATGAGAAGAACTAAAATTGATGAACAAGTGCATAAAGAACTATCTTTATTGTTTTCAAAATCTATGGATTTAGATGGGGGAAACCATGATGATCCTCCTACTAAGAGTGACCCACCATGTGTTGAACCTAGTGATGCTCCTAGTATGAAACTTATTGTAGTCCCTTTGGTTATTTGTTTGCCTTTCGTATATGATAAGATATTCAGATGCAAATGACTTGCTCTAGGTCATCTCACATGTGCAATACTCTTTTGTGTTTTCTTTATGTGTTATTTGTGTTTTCTTGCATGTGATGTGATCCCTCATGTTTTGTTGGTTGGCATGTCTTTATGTTTGTGATTTTTCTCTAGATGACCCTTGTTGCTCCATTGGCACAAGGATACAAAGGAAATTAATCTTTCATGACATTCTTCTATTTGTATCTTAATTATTCTCTATGACATGAAATGTGTCTTTAGTTTTCTTATTTTTTCCTTTTGGGGATGATACAAGGCATTGGTACATTTAGGTTTGTTCCATGTTGATCCAAAAAAAAAAATTCTCTCTTTATGTGTCATTATTCCATTGTGTTTTTGTTCCACAAGTATTTTGGGAATGTTATCAATTTCGAGATCTATTATATCATTGTAGCAAAGATGTATACTAACCCCAAATCAATGGATCCCTTATTTGTTCATATTTTGTGTTGTTTGTTGCATTGCATTTGGGGGCAACCCCTTCTCATGAGGAAACTTTATTTTGAAACATATCATTAGTAAATTGATTTCCAAATAAGCTCTCATGACAATTATCACATGGATTTTATCATTTTTCTACCTTAAAGAAGTTTCTCACATCATGGTGTTTAGCAATTACTTTAAGGTGGGGGAATACATTGTCATTATTTCCTTCTCTTTTTTCACATGGGTTGGACTTAGTGATGCGTTGAAATTGACATTTTTTGCTTCACATTGTTCACATGTGCTCAACATATAATTTTGTTGGCATAACATTTTGATGATTTGTGTCACACCTTATCAAAATTATTAGGGAATATAATTCTTGGTATGGTTGACAATGGGTACACACCTAGTGAATATCATACTTCACTAGACCCCGTTTCCTTAAGTTTGTGATTCACCTAACAAATATCAGACTTTTTTAGCTTGTGAGTCATGATCACACATTGGGTATGGATCCTATTGTAACACAACTTGCTAGTTTGTGATATTCATACCCTTCCTAAGCATTTTGTGTTGACATCATGTATACTTTGTGTATGTTTTCTTTGTTGCATTTCATACAAGTGTGTTCCTTTATGCTTATGTTGTCTTTCTATGGGATCTTGGATCTTGGAGGCTTGCATTCTTGGCCTTGACCCTTTATCATCCTATCTCTTCAACAGTTGGAAAATTAGACCCCTTCTGACACATTTTCTACTTTGGTGTGAGTTTGATTGTATGTCCATACTCTCACTAAAGTGGGGGCTAAATGTATAATCATAAATTTTCACCCATGACTATTTCACACTATGTTTTACTCCCCCTTGAGTAATTGGACCTAATTGAACACCTAATTTCCTAAATGATACATTACATATCCCATTTAAACATTTACCTACAAATTATAAGCAAAATACATATGCATTCATTTAATACTTTGTCCTTGACTCCTTAATTTCTAAAAAATAGGTCTAGACACTAGTGCCTAGGGTGCTTATGTCTCCCTATTTTGGATCCAAATTTAAATAATTCAGTGACAACATTTTATTATTTGAAATTCAAATATCCAAAGTCAGCTATCAAGATTTATTTTTTGATAAATTAGAATAATTTCATATAAATACTTAGTTATTACATCATTTGTGATCTATCTAGAAAGAGTAGGGAAATTATTGGAGAAATATTATCAAGAGAATTATCAACTCAAGAGAAGCCATTAGATTATTTATTATAGTAATTCAAGATGCAATAATCATGTCAAATTGTGTATGATTTTGTTCAGGTTCATTTTATTACATTGTTTGTAAAGACTAACCTTTGTAGGTCTCCAAAAATTAGCAAGCAAGATCCAATCCTTGAGGATATTTGTATGACTTTAGTCCTTAAGGAATACATTGAAGGGTGTTGAGTTGTTGTAAATTTTTTATTCATCAGGGTATGTGCATGATCATCATGGAAAAAATAGGCCCTTAAGTGGCAAAAAATTTAGAAAAATCAGAGTTAGGAAACTTGATGTAAAAATTTGAATAAGTTATCTATGTTATTTCAAAAATATGTAAGAATAGAATCTATAGCAAATTGAATGTAGTTTCTAAACTACTAGGTTTGTTTAAAAAAATAAAAATCTATTTGGTAAAAATTTGAAGTTTCAATGTAGTAGTACTTAAATTTTAGGGAAAAATAAGAAGTAGGTGTTTGTCTGGCCACCCTAACCATAATAAAATGATAATATTTTTTTATAATATTTTATATATAAGTAGAGGACTCATGTCCCAATGTGATGCATATTTTTTTGTAATTTTTTTCCAAGTAAATAATTAATTATGAATTTTATATTACAACTTTTAAAAAATATAAAAAACTCGTATGTGTGACCACCTTAACTTGGTCAAAACTTCATGAAATTCAATTTTTATTTTTTTAATCTTATATTATGAAAAGCATAGAATGTGATGCATCTTTTGAATTCAAAAAATGTGATACCGTTTGAAAGCTATAGATCTTTTTCAATCAACCTATCAATCAGGACTTTAGTCATAATTTGAATAGAAAATGAATAATAATTACTTATTAAATTCAAAGTAAAGAATAATTTATATTGGTGGAAAGCTGAGAATCTCCTTTAAAAACCCTTTTTGTTTCATCAATTTTGGGTTAAAAAAAAGTCGTCAGCCACATACCCATCATATTGCAACTTTTTGGCCCATCATGATCCTGCACATACCCATCATTCCTTTTTATCATTTAACACTATCCCTCAAAAGGATTGGTTTCCTATCATTAGTGGAACCTATGAAAATGGGGGAAGGGTGCTATCATATGGTTTAGGACATAGAGCAGACCCGCTTTCAAAGATATTCCACTCAAGGATTTCCCTAGAGATCTCAATTCAAAAGAGAAAGAGATCTTGCAATATGGTTGTTCTAGGAACTAAATATGATCTAATAAGTGGTTCACCACAGAGTAAGAACTTGGAAAATACAATGAAATGGTAAATGAAATACAAAACCCTAATATGATGCAAAATTGAATTAAATGACCTAGAAATGCATATAAATAATAATAGAATGTTGTAAAACCCATAAATGTGCACTTGAAAACTTGTAGAAGCTTGAATGAAGAATGGAAATGCAGTTGATCCTAAAATTTTGGCCTACTAGGACTCATTCACCATTCTGGGTGAATCAATCACAGATTTGGATTTCTACACATGAGCAAGTTTTGGGCAAATGGGTATACAAATTTACAAAGATCTCTGAAAAACACCTATAGTTAGACTCATTCGCCACTTGTGGAAAATGATTGTAGTTTGGATTTTCTAGAACTTCAAACTTTTGATCTGCACCTCTCAATCTACTCAATCTGCTCCTCCAGGTTTTTAGATCCAAAACCATGATTTTCGAGACTATAAGTGACCTTTTATGAATATTATGACCTTGAAAATGGGGAGACAACTCCATCAATCTTGCAACCTAATCTTCAATGATCTTCAAGTCTTCCAAGCACCTAAATCTACAATTACACAAAGAAAGAGAATAAAAGTCCTTACTTTTAGGGAATAGGGGTTTTCCTTGGTCAAACCCCTTTTAGGTAATTAAGCCAAATGATGAAACAACAGAATGAAGGCATGAAACATGGAACAAAGAACATGATTCCTTGTGAAAGATGTCTTGTAAATCTACAACTCAACATGAAATAACCATGAAGGATGTAGATCTTGATCTTTGACAATAGGAGTAGAACAATGCTTAACCTTGGATCTTCAATGCTACATCACAACAATAGCTCAATAACATGCTTGATGCTTGATATGCTTGGCATGATGATGGATCTTGAATTGCTACAACAATTGATGAAGAATATTTCTTTTAAATTCCTTAAAAAAATTGATCTTGAAAGCTATCTTGATGACTTTGGAATGCTTAACTCTTGCTTGCTTGACTTGATATCATGTAGGCTTATGGTGCTTATGTCAAAATAAGGATTTGAAAGCTTTCTTATATAGGAAATTCACTCAAATGATCATTTATTTGATCCCCAAGGCTGACATGGAAGAAATTTGAATTAAAAACCCACTTTTCTCACTCAGAACCTTAAAAATAGGCCAAATAGGACTCATTTACCATCCTGGGCGAATGAGTCCCACCTAGATGCGACTCATTCACCCAAGGTGGTGAATGGGTCCCACAAGGGCTATTTTTAGTCCTAAAGTGTTGGGGTGTCAAGGAATTAGGCTTATATGTTGATCTTGCTTGAAACACTTGCTTGAATCATAAACCCTACATCACAATTGTTAGCACAATAACAAACATGACATATGAAATCTGTAACATGAGGATTGACACATGAAGAATAGTCTAAAATGCTTGATAACTTTCCCTTGAAACTTCTTGAACACTCTTGTGAATACTCAAATTATCTTTTGAACTCTCTTGAATACTAGGTGTTCAATATGAGTGAAAGAGCCTTGTATTTATACTCAATTATTCAAGAATTCATGAAATTACAAAACTACAAGCCAAAATTAGATCTAGGAGAATAAAATCCCACTAGAAATTTGAATTAATTTTAATTTTGGGCCACAAGACTTAATTCGCCCCTTGGGTGAATGAGTCCCATATGGCAAAATGTATGGGACCAAAAATCAAAAGTGCTTAGAAATGTGTGAAAACTGGTTCAGGGCAAAAAGATCTAGGTGGGACCCATTCGTCCAAGGTGGCCAATGAGTCCTAGATCCATAAATCTAGGCTACACAAGCTAGAAACACCTGAATTATGATTGGATACTAATTGGTGTCAAGATTATCCTTGAAAATATGCAATAAATGAGGCTTGTGGATGCAAAATAGGGCCAATTAAAGCATAAGAGAGCCCAATTATTGATAAAAAGCCTAGAGGAATGTGAAAGTGTTCTAGAAAAATTTACAACACTCCAAACAAGGTAAGGTTAATGTTGATTTTAATAAAAAATAGATTTATTATGCTTAGTTATTTGATAAAACCCTAGAAAACTGTGAAAGTGAGTTACAACACTTTAGTAAGGTGTCATTGAAATCAATTAGTTCACAAGCGTCCAAGGAATAATGTGAATGTTTCATCCACATTAAAACACTAAATTAAGGCAATATTAAGCCAAAATCCACAAGGAGGGCCCAAACAAGTGCAAAAATGTAAAGGGATACATTTTTCTACACTACAATTAGCATTGCCATTATGGAAGTAGAAATAATAGCATGAGGTTTGACTAAGGCAAGCTCCTAAATGGCACAACCCTTCCTCTCTCTTTGGAATGTGCAAGTTCTAGGTTTGAAGATGAGTGAAAGAAGTTTGAAGGTCCATTATCCATTGTTGCAAACAAAAACCTTGCACCTTGACAACTCACGAAAACTCAGTTACAAAATTTTCTAAAAGTGATCTAAAAATATGACAAAAAAATAATGAAAGATCTAATTTTTCACCGAAGGATTGTGAAAAAGGATTTGAAATTGGTCAACAAGGATAGTGGTGCCCCCAACAGAAATTTCCTCTAAAATCAAGCTCAAATTTATACCACTGGTTCATAATGTCCCACTCAATCCATTTATGAAGTTCAAATTTCTTTATGATATCTTAGATTGATTGTATTTGCATCGTTAGGTCAATTGAATCATTTCATTTCATCCTTAAGATCATTTTATATTTGGTCAAGGGTAGGTTGACTCACCTTTTATGTTGTAATTCAATCATATATCTTGTCCAAATCCACCAAATCCCCATCCACAATCATATAATTTCAAACCTCTCTCTTTATTTCATGAAATAAAAAAAGGTGTCAAATCCCCAAAAAGGTAGATCTCCCCTAAGAGTGCCTTAAAAAACCTTTTTCTTCATTTCATGATAAACTATTGGAACTATAATTCGTTCATGACATAGTGTGATGGTTAAATTGTGGCATTGTTGTTGCCACCTGTTAAGTGATGAAATGGGGGGGATCTTGGCTAAATTTCCTAACCTATAGAAATCTTTCCAACTTAAACATTGGGACACAAAATCAAAAAAGGGGTAGTGCTTGGATACTATCCTTAAGGGAGATCCAAGTAGGTTTGGTTGAGGTTTTTGGTCTCTTTTGTTGTATATTTTAAGGATTGATAAGATGATGCAATAAACTAGGAAAATTATGATCAAATTGACTAGATGCGATAGAATGCAAATGTATAGAACAAATTGAGAAAAATAAAATTATATTTGAACAAAAGATACAAAGAGAAACCTAGTGTTGAAGAGTAAGGCTAATTGTGCAAGATTCTAGCACATCGTGTTGGTGTTCAAAAGATTCTAGAAGTTAGTGTTTCCACTTGTATGGACTTAGCACTATTTGAACACCAGTGACAACAAAAATTAGAATCTATTAAATCATGTGAATATAACTAGATAATAAACATAGATCCTAGTTTGTCAATAATGAGCTAATAAAGACAACAGATAGAGTTTAAAGGAATCTCCAAAATAGTTGAAATGTCAAATACTCCTTTCACAACAACAAACTAAAAACCTACAAAATAGATTGAGGGGAAGTGTTGTGTTGTATAGGAGTTTTCCCTAGTCAAACCTCGTGTTGGTGTTCCACCTCCACAACAACATTGATGATAAATGATAAGTAGTGCATGCTCTTAGGGGAGTAGAGGAAAAATAATAATGATAATGATGATAAAAAAAATGATAGATATACCACTCAAATTTATTATCACATATAATAATAATAATAATAAAAAATAGGAAACATTACACGATACTATACATGAATTCCTAGTAGATTGTAGATTGTAATTGACTAGAATTGTGTCTCTAATAACTTTATTTCTTATTCACTTATTTCTAACTTGCTTCTACAATTTATCTAGTTTTTCTCAACTTAATGAAAGAGAGAAGAGGTTACATGTATGAGTTGACGTGTATATGAAGATAACCATTTGGAGAGGCTAATAGAAAAGGTTGCATCCTTAATGACAACAAGGCCAAATTTGAAATTCAAATGTTTTGGGCATAAATAGCTAGGACACTAGTGTTTCATGCTAGTGTTTAGGAATAACTTTCTCTATAAGGGCCTCTGATAAATAATGAATAAACCAATCTTTCCAAAAAGGTGACAAAAAAGTAACGTTACAAATAAAATTAGACAAATGTGCCAGAGTGAGTGTCAAACCTAGCATGAAATCATAAGCAGAAAAAAATTACAACATTACACCACCAAGGTTCAAACCTCTACTAGGTTATTGTGGTCATAGGTATTGTGACCTCATTGATCCAATATACTTGTAGGGTTAAAACTTAGCATTGAATTTTTGGGTGTTCATTCCCTTCTCTTTGTGATCCAAACCCTTATTGGGCTAGTGTTCTCGTGGGTTTGGACTATTTGTGTTCATGTTGTGCATTCATGCAGGGGATTAGGTCCCCATTTGTGGCCTCACTTGGATCAAGCCTAGCTAAAAATCCAATTTAGGAGCAACCCCCTTGCTTTCATTTCACTAACTAAAAAAACTATTGGAACTATAAAGTTTAATAGGTTACAACCAATCACAAGATGAATCAATGACAAGGGTGAACTAGAGTAAGAGGAGTGATGATGAAGTAGATGAAAAGAACAAAGATGCATAAAGAATAGAGGGTTGAATGGGATACTAGGGTAATAAATAGTAGTCTTAAAGGAAAGGTTGGGGGAGGGTCAAGTCAAGGAGCAAAAAGGAGAATAAATAAAGCCCAGGGAAAAGGGAAAGAATGAGTGAGGAGACCATAAAAGAGGGAATATTGGGACCGAATCAAAACTAAAGGAGGGAAGAGGAGGAAGGAAAAGATATATCAAAGGGATGAGTTATCTTGAGGGGAATTTTATGAAGGATTCCAATTATGGCTTAGTTTCCATCCATCATCTCAATTTAGATTGTTTGGGTTATTTTTGATAAAAATAGCTTCTTTGATCTTTGTCTTTATGATGTTATCTTCCTTTACTATGAAATGTGCATCCTTCAACTGAATGTGGTGCTTGGTGTTGGAGGAATACACTACAAAGGACACTTTTATAAACCTTTTATGATTTATGTTAGAAAATGGTCCTTGATTCTTGTGTAGATAGAATGACCCCTCACCAATGTAAGGGTCTCATTCAAACAATCAATCTTGAAGACTTCTATGTTGGGAAGAGAGTATTTGGGTTATTTGGTGGAAAAGAAACAGATTATAATAGTAGTTATGGGTTTGAAGGAATAATTATGTCCCTTTTTATAAGGATATTGGTGATCTTATTAAGGAAGGGTGATATTACTAACAGCATTAAAGTGATGATTTTTTGGTTTAGAATAAAGGTGGGGTTTGAATTTCCACAAATATCATGTGATGTGCTTATTGTGGTATCAATTTAATTTAAAAACCTTGAAAATATGGGAAATATTTTGGTTAATGTGGTCTTGATCTTAAATACAAAAGGCCTTAGTGGTTACAGTTTGTAGGACACTTACATTTTTTGAAGGGTGGTGGTGTGAGGAGGAATGAATGTTGAGGTTTACGTGGGTGGATTTCATAAAGATAGTATGGCCAAGGGAACCATTTCCTTTCTTGATTGTAAGGATTTCTTAGAGGAAGGGAAGTTGGTTAATGGTTTTGAGATATTTAGTAAACTTGATGTGGTCAACAATGTTGTTAAGGTAAGAGAAAATTTTCAAGTTGATCATGACCATAGGGATAACATATGTTGGTACTATCCAACATTTTAATTTCAGGGGGGATAACTTAAGGGATAGCTCTTCAAAATTATTCATGTACAAGTTATCTATGACTAGTGATAATAGGCATCCCATGGAAACCCCATAAAATTTCTCATAAATTACATCTTAGAATGTGAAGAACATGAAATTTAAGTACAACTCAACCAAGGACACAACTTACTCATTAGTATTCTATCAAAAAAACTCAATCAAGTCTTGCAAATGGAATTTAAAAAAGAAAGACATGACATCAAAGCTAACTAGAATTTTCCATCAACATCAACCTTTTATCTTTAATAAAATCAACAAATTGGGTAAAGTCTTTGATAAAGGATGAATACTTCCTAATTAAGGGAGTGATCATCTTGGCTAAATAGGAAATATGTTTTCAAGTAGGGGAATTAGTGGTGTCAAAAATAGGCCTTAGATGAATGCCACTCATGAATTTTTTCACAACATAGATGTGTGGGGTGATTTCTTTATTGCACATTGGATACTTTTTGGTGTTATCATCAAAGGGGGATTGAGCAATAAAAAAATTTAGTTGCTTAAAATTTTAGAAATAGGATTGTAGGATTACTTTTTATACCTTCCACTATTGTTTAGGTAGTCAAAAAAATTTGTAACATAGTCTAACTTCTTCACATGATAGTGGTGCTCTACTAATCTACTTTAGCAATGAGAATTCTATGATTTTATGTATTCTCTTGAAAGCGATAAAATCATCTTTACAAACATTCATTCTCCTTGAAACAGGGATAGGATGGCACATTAGAAGTGGCAATCAAGCTATATTTTGGGAGGATAAATGGCTCTATAAGTAACCCCTTATTAATATCCAGAGATTCAATAGATGAGCAGAGCAATGAAAAGCGGCTTTCGAGGTACTTGTTAAAGATTAGTGGTATGAATGAGACTGGGTGAATTTATGTGTGATTAGTCAGGAGCTGGCTCACCTTCAATCCTCCTTAAAGGCTGTTAGTTTGGGATAAAATTAGTAGGATGATACTCTTGTCTGGATGGACAACCCTTCGGGTAACTACACTGTCTCTTCGGTTGTTTCTTTGTTGTCCCTTTCTCAAGCCCCTCCTCCCTTCTACTCTAAAGCATGGATTAAACACTTGACTCCTAAAGTTAATATCTTCTTCTAGATCATGCTTCAGAATAAGGTTCTCATGGTGGACAATCTTTGTAAAAGGGGATTTCAAATCCCCAACATATGCTACCTCTACAAGAATGAGGTGGAGTCAGCTAACCACTTGTTTCTCCACATTCCATTTGTTTCCTTAATCTAGGGAAAATTATTAGCTATTTGGAATATCTCTTGGGTGTTCCCCCAGATCATTGAAGAGTTCTTTTTTCAATGGAAATCCCCCACTCAAAATCCCTTCATTCAAAGGTTATGGGCTTTCTTATTCCATTTTTTTGCTTGGGGAGTGTGGAAAGAATGAAATAATAGACTTTTTAGAGATAAGGAGATGTCAGAGAATAATGTCTTTGAGAAAAAATTTAGGCTTATAATGGAAAATTTTAATGTGGTTCCTTAAAAATCTCTCAACTTGGAAGTTGTGGTGTGCACTCCCTATGATTTAAGGATAGCAAAAGATTGGAATATTAAAGTGGACATTTCTTCAGCTTCTAAGCAAGCTAAGAAAGGTAGGGAAGGTGTTTGTTGGACCTTTCCTCCAAATGGTTAGTATAAGGCCAACTTTGATGGAGCTATGAAGAAACCCGGGTATGGCTGGAAGTGGAGGTGCACTAAGGGATTCAAATGGTAATTTTTTTGCAGCTATGGAAATATCCCTAGGTCACCAAACCAATTATATGGTGAAGGCTATAGGAGCCTTTCAAGTTTTAAAGTTAGCGCATAATTTGAATATAAAAAATTTATGGCTAGAAGGGGATTCCAAAAACATTATTGATTGTCTCTTAGGAAGGAACCCACCCTCTTGGTCAATAAAGAACTAGATTGACGAAGCTAAATCCATTCTTGACAAGTTTGAAAAAGTAAAAGTTTCACACATCTATAGGGAAGCAAACTACGTGGCTGGTTACTTTGTGAATCAAGGGGTTAGGAAGCAAGGATTAAACATGTGGTAGAAGTGTAGGGACTTGAGATCCAAAGTCAGGGACTTACTAGATTATGATGTTATCCATGGGAAAGAGACAAATTCATTTAATGATTAAAGGGAAAGCAGCCAGGTACATCGAAATCAAGAGATTTTATGGGGTCGCGTCTTGTTACTTAGAAGGGAAGAAAAAGTGGCATGCTATGTGGGTGCAATAGAACAGTTGTATAATTCTGCAATAGGTTCTCTGGGCTGGTATAGTCTATAGTAAGGTGAAAACGAAAATGGGGGGGACAGGAAAAGAGTTGAGCCAAAAATCTATGAGGTGCACACTAGGAATGACAAGGTTTGGAAGAAGATTGAAAGAGCTACGTTGGTTCCATTTGTAGAAAAAAATTATGGGCCCGACACCATGGCCACGGAATACTTTGAGAAAAACTAGAACAACAGAAAAATAATTCTCTTTGGAAAAAAGGTGAAGCTTGATGAGCAAATTATAGGGGAGATTACTGGAATGTGCACTGAAGGTAGGAAGTTTTATCGCGAAATAAGGTTTTCTGATGAGGCCATCATTATATTTCCTAAGAAGGGAAAGGAGAAATTGAAACTGGTGAAAATTTCTAATAGCTACTTTGAAATTGACACCATCAAGGCGCTGTGGAGAAAGGTACTTTGTGTTATTATGGAGTATATCATACTGGACGAGAGATCTACTAGAGTGTATGGCCATCATTTCACCATTCTTAACTACTTCCACCATAAGGTATGGATTTCTTTGCCTCACTACCTATTATGTTTGTTGACTAATAGTCTTGAGGACCACAAGAAAAATCCCAGGAGATACCCAATTCTTCATCCTGGTCTTATTAGGTTAATTTTTGAACACTATCAAAGTATGTCAGCTCTATCTAACCTTGTTGCCTCTAGGGCATCTAAGGACTATGATATGAATAGTGGGGGTGCAGAGAGTCAACCTAACTAGGAGAGAATTATAGAAGCCCAGCTATCCTCTGAGATGCCTAGTACGAATACCCAGTTTAAAAAACCCCAGCCTGCTAAAGCTAACCCTGAGACCCACCTTAACTGCCCTGTCCCCTTAAAGAATATTGTTCTTAAGGGCTCCCCTACCAACAAGTTAGTTTCCTATTTTGCGGACTCCTTGGAAGAAAAAGCTGAGAACCCTGAAGCTAGTAGAAATTTTGTGCCCTCCCCTACCCCTTTTAGATTTGAAGATGCCAAATTTCCTAGCTCCCCCAACCTAGGTGATGTTAACCTTGTTGTAGATTGGTATCAGTCTGGAGACATTCTAGTTTCTGTGAGGAATGGCATCAGTGACATTTTCAGGGTTTTGAAATGGGCCTATCAAGAAATTAATGATCGTAATCAAAGAAATAGTTCTTTTTATAGTAAATCTGAGGAACAGGAGCTGAAGCTAGCCATTCTCAGCAATGAAGAAGGGATACATAATAAGAACAGTATTGGAAAGGAAAGAAGTGACAGTGAGGAAAAGTACAAGTTTCTAGAAGCGGAAATGGTTAAAATTAAAAATAACTTGAAGACTGTAGTGGAACAAAACCATAAAATAGCTAGGCACAATGCCATTATTAATGCTTTGTCTAAAAAGCTGGAAAAAAATACAACAGGGTTTGTTGGTTCTGGACTTGGAAGAGAACAAGGAAAGCAAGAATGAGGACCAAGGTATTTCAAAAAGGACCCATGCCAATCTCAAAAGGAAAGTGCCTCCCTCTACCCAAATGGTTCAAATCTTAAAGAGGGGGGTCTAGGATATGAACGAGCTAGAAGCAGAGACTGCTAATTTATTAAAGACTCAAACGTAGTTGTTGCTGGCTTTTTGCTTGGTTTTTTGGTTTTGTGGCCTTGGATGGCTTTTTTGGAGGCTGTGGTCTTTTATTGTTATTGTTTTTACAGCCTTTTTGACTTTGAATTCTTTGATGTTTCTATCTTTATTCTATAAACTTCGTAGTTTTGGGTCTCTTTCAAAAACATTCATTCTCCTTGAAATATTAAGCATGCCCAAAAACAATAGCACAATTTTGAAATTTAAGTACAACTCAACTAGGGACATGACTTACTCATAATTAGTCTTTTCTCAAACAAACTCAATCAAGTCTTGAAAATGGAATTTAGAAAAGAAATACACCACATCAAAGCTAACTAGTATTTCATCATTAGAAACCTTTTACCTTTGATTAAATCAACAAGTTTGATGAAGTCTTTGATAAAGGATGAAGACTTCCCAATTAAGGGAGTGATCAACTTGGACAAATAGGAAACATGTTTGTAAGTAGGGAAATTAGTGGTGTCAACAATAGGCCTTAGAGGAATTCCACTCATGAATTTTTGAACAACATAGATGTGTGGGGTGATTTATTTTTTCCACATTGGTATTCTTTTGGTGTTATCACCAAATGGGGATTGGACAAGAGAATTTTTTAGTTGCTTAAACATTTTAGAAATTGGATTGTCGGATAATTTTTTATCCTTCCACTATTGTTTAGGTAGTCAATAATTTTTATGACATAGTCTACGTTCTTCATATGATAGTGATGCTCTACTAATCTACTTTAACAATGGAAACTCTATATTTAAATAAATAGTCTCTTGAAAATGATAAAATCATCTTTAAAAAAATTGATTCTTCTTAAAATATTAAGTATGCCCATAAATAATAGCACAATTGAATTACCCAACTTCATTTGTTATAACATCAATTAGCCATAATATAACACTTTTAATTTCAATTAGAAAACCTAATTTAAAATACAAAATAGTGAGGACAAAGTCGCTTTCTTGAAAATTAAGGATGATAGCTTCAATATTAAGGTTTCATAATGATTACTTGTTCGTCTTCCCAACCGAAGATAAATTAAATAAGCTAAAGATAGTGGCAATGGATTAAAGGTTGACAATTGTGTCAACCACGAGGGAAGTTGAAAAATGGTTAATAGGAGGAGGAAAACCAATGATTCTATTCTCAAGGGGGTAGAAGGATTTGCATGAGTACATGGATAAAATCAAATGTCTAAGAGAATAATATATAAAAAAAGCATTCGCCTAAAAAATGGTGTTGATATTTGTTGATAGGTGTGTTGCTAGAAAGACAAATTATGAAGAGGATCATGAAGATTGATTATGAAGATATTTTTTTGTGAGAAAGCGCTACAAAACTTCTAAAAACAACTAATATTGTGGACAATTTCCATTTACCAAAGGCGTGAGGAGGGTACATAGATTGTAATGATCTTACAAACAAGACCTTGTTCTCTAAACCAAGAGAAAAATATGATAGCAAATAAAAAGAATTACTTACAATTTTAAATGATACCATTAAACATTTATGATAGATATAGCCATATAAAATTTTCCTATTGAATACATAAAGAATAAAATTCTTTTATATTTTAAAGATTATTACATAATAGTTTCAAAAATTTATAAAAAATAATGTTAAGACAAAATACAAATAGAGTCTACAATCTCTAAGAAATAGTTCATGGAATCTAAAGATAGTAAAAATTTTACTTTCATCATATGCAATGATTAAAAAATTGTTCAAGATATTGCATACAAAAAAATAATCATGCAAAATATATGTAAAAACTAATTTTCTAAATACAAAACTATGCATGATAGCGAAAGTGAATTGAATGGTGGTGAGACTCGTGTTTCACTTATCAACATACTCCCCGTTGATTCAAAGATGACTCACAATATGATCCCAGAATGCCAAAAACTAAACCCTTGCAATAGCCTTAGTAAAGATGTCTACAAAATGTTCTTGAGTGTTGATATATATTTTAATTCGACATCATTTTTTCTTAACCAACTCTTGAATAAAGTGATGTTTCAAATCAAAATGCTTTGTCCTAGTATGATGGACTAGATTCTTGAACAACTTCATTGCACTCATGTTATGTGAGTAATCATCGGTATAAGACATGAAATATGATGACTTACCTACAATCATTATTTGTATGGGACCACAAATGTCTCAATGAGCTAACTAAGGTTAATAAAGGGCCCTCTATGCATTGTCTTTTGAAAATATATCTCTTGCAAATTTTCTTTTAGCACATTCTTCACAAATCTCTTTGTGTTCTTGAACCTTAGGAAAAACATAAACTAAATCTTTTGATGTTATAAATTTCAAACTATGAAAAATTAAAATGTCCATACTTGAGATGCCACAACCAATTTTTGTCCTCATATGTCATATTTACAAGATTGTTGCTATGTTCTCCATAATTTAAATGGAGCATCCTATTATTTAACATAAGCATAATTGTAACCATCTTGTTGCCTTGATTCTTATCTTAAATTGTACATTGTTGATTTTCAATCAGCACTTTATAATTATTCTCACACAATTGTCCAACACTCAACAAATTATGCTTTAATTATGGAGTAAGATAAATGTAATTAACACTTTTCATACCTTCTTTAGTAGGGACTTCCATAACTCCTTTTGTAGAAAACTACAAGGTTTTTTCATCACTGAGCTTGACCTTAGATTTGAAACTTTCATCCGTTACAAAAAAAAGCTCCTTATTTCCTGGCATGTGGTTAGAACACCTTGAGTATAAATACCAAACATCTTTAGTACCATTTTAGCTTTGCCAAAAGAAAAATAATTTATCTGGAGAAGTCTCATCACCCTCTTGAGCATAATTAACACTTTTGTTGTTTGACCTTTTAATCTATAATCCATTTCAAAGTGACCACACATATTACACCAATAACATTTGATATTTCTCTTTTCAAATCCATCTCTAGCTCTTCCTCTTCAACCATATCTTTAAAAAAATAAAAAAAATAAAAATTGATTTTGAAATCTATTTTGGCCTTGGTTGCTTTTGGTGCTAATGTTGGCATCTCCATTTTTTTGTAATTTGGAGAAAAACAATTCTCATCATTTTTTCCAAAAAAAATATCTCATTATTTTTTTTATGACATAAGTGATTCAACTAGATGACTAAATTGAAGAGTAATCAAATATTGTCTTTATTTAATGATTATAACAATATGGTTTCACCATCATTTTAGAGACATTGACACCTTTTTAACCACTACCTCTTTGTTGACAACTTCTCCAAGAGAAGTCATCTTATTGAACATATCTTTAATTCTCACACAGTAGTAACTTAAACTTTCATCTTCTTACATTTTCAAATTCTCAAACTCTACTGCCTTGAAAAGCCTCTTATAGAGTCTCTCAAACATCCGCGGCTATATTTTCACTTGTAATTCTTGAAAATAGGTTCTTATTCAAGGTTATTTGAGTATGAAATAAAGTTTGAGCATTATTCGTTTTAATCTTTTTAGTTGCTCTATTATTGATAGGAAAAGTGGTATAGAACCAAATGCCTCTTCATAATGATCTCCTATAGACCATTTGCTATAAAATAAAATAAAAAAATCATCTTGATGCACTGATAATCATAATCACTTTTATTAAATTGAACAAGAAATTAAAATGTGATAGAACAGGCTTGATATTCTCAAAACAGAACCTGTTCTTTAAAACAAGAAAAAAATTGATAACAGATAAAAAGTACTACTTACAGCTTTGTATAATACCACTGAACAGTCATGTAAGATACAACCATACACAATTTTTATAGCGAACACCTCAAGAATAAAATTCTGTATTACTTCTATGACCGTAACAACAGTTTCAAAAGCTTACAAAAAAAAGCAAGCGTTAAGACAAAATACTAATAGAGTCCGCAACTAAAGATAGTAAAAGTTTAATTTTCCTTGCATGCAGCGGTTAAAAAATCGTTAAACTGTGGCATACCAAAAACAAAGCAAAAAAATACTTAATGCAAACTATACCTAAAAACTAACCATCTAAAAATAAAACTGCGGTTGGCAGTGAAGGTGAATTGCATGGCGGTGAGACATGCAGATGCATGGATTACGGTCTTCAAAGCTATTCTCTCAACATCAGATCACTCTAACCCAGGCGTGGAATTTGATGGTCTATTTGACCCTTTTTTCAATTTTAGATGGTATATTACACCTATAAAATTTATTAGACCGTATAGTTTGACTTGCTATATTTTTATTAAACCGTAAAAAATTATTATAAACAAAATATAATATAATATTTTAATTTATAATATATATCATTTTATAATTTTTATTATAAAAAGATAAATTAATTTAGAATAGAATATAATTTTTTTGAATATTTTCTAATATGAATTTAGAAACTTTGATATTTTTATAATAATTATCATATTTTTATATTAATATATGTGATTTATAATATTATTATAAAAATATATATTAATTTAGAATCTTTTCAAAATAAAATATAATTATTTTTAACTTATAAAATATATTTAACAAGATTTGTTTTTAATATGAACTTAGAAACTTTTATATTTATTACTAATAATTATCATTGTTTTCTAATTTTTCAAGATATTGTATTTATAAAAGATTTTATATAAAAAATCATAAATTAAACATTTTTTTTGACAGGCATTTAAATGACCAAACCGTCATTATATTTTCATATGACAGGTTCTGCTCTAACCAATGTATTTCGATTTACCAAAGAATTCTCCTTCTCATCAATCCAGGCCAAGTTTTTCTTAGTTGGCTCTTTCTAGTATAGTTACCTTCCTTCTTTACAATGGCAGACAAGAACTCTGAAGCCATGAATGTACGCTTTCTGATAAATACTAAAAACCAACGTATTGTATATGCCGAGGCCGGTAAAGAGTTTGTTGATTTTCTGTTTAGTTTTCTTTCCATACCCATCGGTTCTGCTCTCAAATTACTGTATGGATCGGAATCCGCTAGGAAAATTGGCTCTGTATCCAATCTGTATCACAGTATAGAAAAACTGCCCTCTCAGTATATGAGCACGGATAAATCCCATCTACTTGACACCAAATTTATAACCACCTACTCTAGTAACTCTCTTAAGATTGAAGGTGGAAATTATTATGTTTGCCCTGATGCTTCGGATGATACAGACATAACTCACAATATCAGCACCGTAAGCACAGATACATGCATATGTGGAAATCCTATTAACACCCTCGTTCTGCTGCGGCAGAATACCAATGTCAACCAGGCCAGCAGAAGCGGCAACCAAGCTGCAGATCAAGGGAATAGCGGTTATGTGAAAGAAATGCTTACGTTTATAATAACTGATGACTTAAAGATAACTGGGAGCTCAACAATCACCAGTATAATGATACTCAATCAGCTCAATATCAAAGATTTAACAGACCTTCAAGAGCGGACTGCAATTGTTGATCGCAACAAGGTCAGGGGTTTTAGTTTTACTCCAATTTTATAGCGGGAAATTTATTCGGGATTTACTTTTGTGACAATGGAATATTTTTAATGAGATTTTGATAAATGTTCAGGCTTTGGAGATTCTGGAGGCATCTTTGGTTTCCACAACTGTGTTAAACGACGTTTTTGGAGCTGAGTTTTCTACGCCAGGCGAGGTAAAATTAATTCAGCATTTCTTAATTACAGAGGGATCGTCATTTCCGTTCTGGTCCGCTAAGTAATCTTTTGTGATAATATTTCCCCTGTAAAAAATTTGTGTCTGGTGTTGCAGGCGTCTGTCACAGAATGAGCGAATGGATGTCATCAGACTAATGTTACATAAATTTACAGTGCATCACGCTTTAAAAAATCAGTGTTTTAGAACAGGGGATCTTGTGAGTGAGCCATTCATGTGTAATCCTTAAAAAAAGGTGCATTTTCTTTGATAGCATAAGATTGAAAGAAATAAAAAAACTATTTTTTATCTACGAGACTAACAATAGCTAAGATTTCAAGTTAGTTGCTTTGGAAAGTTTTTTCTCCTGATGTTGAAGTGTGGGGTTCCCAATAAAGGAATTAATAGATAAATATAATATTTCTTCTTTCTAATTAATCTTTTCATCTGTTGTTTAATTGTTAATCTCTGTCTATATAGGTGGTAATGTTTTCGCATTCACTTTTGTCTATATGTTTGCATTGATAGTTGTACCTTCGACACACTTCTGGTTGTGGAAATTTAAAAAATAAAAAAATCTGAAACTTGGATTTCTAATTGGATTGTACAATTTTTTCTGAGATAAAAATATATATATATATATATATTTGTAAAATTTAGTGAAAAAATAGGTCAATGGTAGAGAAGGCAAGATAAAAATCAATATTCAAGTGGATGCATGAAAATAATAAATGCCAACTCTAATGCTAGCTAAATCAAAGCATTGTGGACGTGTCTTTTTGAGGGTTCTGGGTGGGCACATATGTAGACATGTGTTTGTTGCAACAAAAGAAAATATGAATTTTCATTATCCAGAATCTGTACATTACACTCTCCAAAAACTCTACTTCCTACGGAAACAACTATGCCTTTTTATCCACCAAAGGCCCCTAAATCAACTCCTATGAACTACAAAGTAACAGTAGTTCAAAACCTCTAAATAAGCTCCTACAAAGACTACAGAGTAGTTGCAGTCTAAAACAGAGTAATCATCACCTAATCTAACTCCTACGAAGACCACCAAGGACAACAGATCAACTCCTAAATAACAGTAGGTCAACCGCAGTCAAGAAACAATTGCATCATCCTCCCCATTTTTAGAATTTTTAAACTGAGTTATATAAGGGATTTGTCTTCCTGTACTTGAGAGTTTGGAATAGATGGTAGAACCATCTTTTTGACTTGAAGGACCAAGCCACGGTGTTCCCTTCCACCAAATTAGATATCTTTGCAAATCATCAAATTTTTCTTCTTTCGTTTCCAACCTTCTGTTGGAATAAAAATCCACTTCCTCTGCCAGTTGGATCCCTTCCTCTTTTTCCAACTACTTGAAGGCTTAGTAGTCCTCCTCCACTCAAAATTGGCATTGATCTTTGCAACACTCATACCAAGTCCCATTGCACTTGCACATAAATCATTAAAAACAAAAATAAAGTTAAGGGAATAAAAATTTCCCATAACTGCATCCTCCTCCTCCGCATTATGCCATTTAGGGATGCTTTTTATTTTTTATTTTTTAAGGTGGACTTTGTTTCCTTGCTCAATGTGATATTGTTCACAAGACAACTCATTTTCTACATTGTCCTCTTTTATGTCACAAATGAACATTTCTCTGTTCCCTCTATCAATCATCCTCAGTTCTTCTCCAAGAAAGAGATGATCCATTTCTTCTCTCTTTCCATTAGTCATGGGATTCTTTAGACATTCCTATGTTTGCTCACATTCTTCTAGCTGCTTCTGATTGGTTGTGTTTTCAAAAACTAATAGTATTTCATCAGATATTGGGCTGCCAAAGATCCCCATCTTTGTTGTAGCTTCCTCTTTAGCGTGCACCACTTCCATTGCGACAACATTTTGGGCCTCTTCTTGTGATAGACTGCATTCCTCTTCATTGCAGTTTTCAAACTCTTCTTCTCATATATTGTAATCTACAATACCTTCCCCTTTTTTAGGGTAACACAATTCAACAGCTTCATCCAACTCATCCATCTCTTCATCTTCAACCCATTCATCTATCTCTTCATCCTCGTCTCATTCATCCCTCTCTTCTCTCTGAAACTTTTTGAAAATCATATTCATAGGTCTTTTATCCACTAATATTATTGCCAACTCTTCAAGGGATTTCATCTTTCCCTGTTCTAACAATTCTATTCCTTGGCTAACCCTTGCCTCTGATTTTCTTCTCTGAATATATTTTTTTCACGAGATGAGTATTTAACCTCATCATTCTTTTTCATCTTCTCACAACTTTTTAGCACCTTCACTGTAAATTTATTTTGTTTTTCGTTCTTATGATTGCATCTCATATTCCTCTAGCATCCACCGTAATTCCTTAAACTCGTACTCTAAATTTTACAACTCTTTTTTCTAATCCTTTGTTAGCTTTGACTCCACCTTTGTCTTATCTTTTCTTCCACCTTGGTTATCCTCTATAACTCCATTTTTGTACATCAAAACTTTCCTCTTCCCACAGACCTGAGCTCTGATCTTATTTGCTCTGATACCAAATTCTTGCAGACAGTCCTCAGATCCGGCAAATTAAATGACTCATCATCTGTATAACAGCGGAAATAAGCATAAATGAACAAAAAAATAAGAAAATATGAAGATACTCGGTTTTCATTATCTAGAATCTGTACATTACATTCTTAAAAAAACTCTACTTGATATGATAACAGCTATCCCCTTTTATCTACCTAAATTCCAAACCCCTAAATCAGCTCCTACAAAGACTACAGAGTAACTGCAATCTAAAACAGAGTAATCAGCACCTAATCTAACTCCTACGAAGACCACAAAGGACAGCAGATCAACTGTCAAGAAACAGTTGCATCATTCTTCCTATCTTCAAACCAAACTGTGTGTTGCAGTTCTTTTTTTTTTTTTGCAGGTGTGTTGCAGTTCTGTTGATTGCTATTATATCCCTTTTTCATTTTTATCCTCTTTCAATTAATAGGGAAAGTGGCGAAATTGCCATTGGTAGTTTTGTTTCTGTTGCTATATCCGCTTCTCTTGCTTCCGGTTGGCTCTCTATCTGGTAAAGATGATGGCTCTCTAACTGGCTAAGCCTTATTATTTTTAAGGCTGACCTAGCTCTACTAAAGTGATTCTGGAAGCAATGCTTTGTAGGTAGGGTCGCGGCTTAGCCTGCTCAGCAAGATCGTGTAGTGCCCCTTCGTTTTGGCTATCATTAAACATTGAGTGAGTTGTTTATTTGTGTCTAGGTATCTTTGAAGCTTGGATGTTTTGCATTATATTGAATGAGGATGTTAATTTTAAACCACGTGATAAAGTTTTTAATGTAAAATTTTTCTTGTCATAAATAGTTAATGAGAAAGTAAGAAATTATAATGGTCATAATATCAATTGGCTTATGCAAATAAATTTTGACTTTAGAAACATCTAAATAGAAATCAAGTATATGTGAATAATAAATAATAGATAGGAGTTCACTAAATGTTATGGCATATACCCTCTATGAACTCAAGATAATGTATATGGATGCCAAGAAAATATTCTTCATGGCAGTTTAGAAAAAGATATATATATAGACAACATGAAGAGTTTACGATAAAAGGTAACATTAATTTAGTTGTAAATTGAAGAGGGCTTGTGTGGTTTAGGGGAATCATAGTAAATGTGGAATTAGATATCTTATTTATATGCATTAGAATTGTACCTTGATACAAGTAAGATTGGCCTCCATGCATATTATAAAACTATTGGAAATTATACTTTGGTTCTTATTTTGTGTATTGATGATATGCTTTTCTTGGTAAGTGATGAATTTATTAGGGAACTCGAATATCAATGGTCTAGTAAGAATAATTATATAAAATTAATGCAAATGATAATATATTTAATATTATTAATTTATATAAGTAAATATGTTTATATATATAATTTAATAATATTCAAAATAATAAATGAAATTTATAGAATCATTTAAAGAATTACACTCATAGTGGTTACAGCTATCAGTAGTTTTGCATGAGAGCATGGGTGATTAATTTCCCCAATGAACTTGGTTCTTATTTATTCAACGTGTGGATGCATACAGTTAAATTGTATCATATATTTAATATTAATGACTATTATAGCCTTAGGGCCACCTGCCTTTCGAGCAATTTGTCAAACTCTTCACGTGTCTTGCATATGCTTCTACATTCTACACATGTCTTCTGAATGGGAAATTGATTTTACATGTGCCTGATCCATGCATTGATATTCGGCATGCATATCCGCAAAGATAACGGCTTTGCATGGGGACTACTTTCTTTTCGGCATGACTTGCCTATTCGGATGGAATCGACATGCATGTTACCGGAAGGAGGAAGATGGGACGATACGATACAGAAGATATAGTTTTGCAAAACGTGGAATGGGAAGAGGAAGCAACTAAGGGTCTCACCGCACTCGTCTACACAACCTGTGCACTTTACTAGGTCGGATTGAGGAGAAAAAGGAAAAACTAGGTATGTTATCATGTTATTTTCTGCTTCTGTGTGAGAGTTTTTCCGGCTTCCTAAACCTCGGCTCAGCCATAATGCAGTTCTAATGATGGTAGAAAGGACTACATGAATATAGTTTCTTTTCTTTTAAGCTTTTCAAGGTTAGGATGTATACCAAGTGCTTCCTTATTTCAAAGGATTTCGAGAGTTATTGCGAAGTCTAATTTATGCATATCCTGTGTCATTAATTCGAAGATTGTGAGGGCCTTCCTGCTAATCCATTTTGAGCTTTCCTTGTCTTTTGCGTTTATGTGTAAACTCCAACGAAATTTCCTAATAAATCCATCTGTGCATATCCTTCAATCATCGAAGTCCAAGAAACCACCTTTGGTTGTGCGAAATTTAAGAAAATAATCATGAGCTTCTTCCATTCTTTCGTTCTGTATAAACCAGAAATCATAGTATTCCATAAAATCATATTTTGATTCAGACTTTAGACGCTGGTAAGGATATGGAATTTGGCTTTACACCTGTAAATTGCTTTGCTTGAAAGTTTTGAAGCTTTTTCTCCAAATCTGTTTTGTGCATATTCTGCAACCATAGCATTTCATAAGATCACAATTCTTGAGTCATGCTGTCAAACAGCTCGTGCACCTTGTCTAGACTTGGCGCCTTGCATACATGTCTGCCAGGGAAGCATCAACTGCAATATCTGCAACACTCCTCTTTCAGTCATCATTCGACGAATGTTTCCCTGTTACCATTGGCAACCTGTCACAACAGCAACACTTAAGCGTAGAAGACTGTAGAGGTGTGAATAGCCTCCCTGATTCCGCCGGCAACCTAACACTTATGCAGTACTCAAAAATAGAAGGTTGTAGAGATTTAAACAATCTTTTTGATTCCGTTGGTAACCTCTCACATATGCAGAGTTTGAAAACAGAATATTGTAAAGGTTTAAATAATATTCCCAATACCATTGTCAGCCTGTCTTAGCCGCAACACTTAACATAATAGGAAGTGTAAAGGTTTTAATCACATCCCTGTTCCTTTGGCATCACCTGCCAATTGCATATTCTTGGAAGTTTCTAAAGCCTGTAAACAAATCCATTTCTGTGCTTATCTTGTAATTTTTGCATCCCATGAGTTGACATTTCTTGGAGGCATTCTATCTAACAGTTCACGTGCCCTGTTTTTTATTCTACATTATGTATGCATGTCGGCCAGGGTACTTGCAACTTCAAACATCTGGCAAATTCCTCCATCTGTTATGCTTTGAGGGATGCCCATACCTTGTTCCAAAGCTCCCGTTTTGGTCAGCAGGCAAAGTGCATGCCGGAAGAAACTGTAGAATGTGATGTTACACCTACCGTATTCAGTTGCTTGAAATTTCTAAAGTCTCCTCAATAAAAGAAAATTTGTGCCTACCTTTTTATTATTGCATTCCACGAGACCATATCTTCATCTCGCATTACATCAAATAATTCTCACGCCTTTTTATGCTTAAGCAATATTAGGGAAAGCCAATAACTAAATAAAAGAAAACGTATGAGAAAAGTTAGGTTAGTTGTTAACTTCAAAGAATATCATTGATAAGGTTCTTTCTTTTATAAATATATTTATATATCTTGTTTTACGGAAATGCATGGTAAGGATAAGATCTGAAACTAATTCACCACCTATTATCATGGGGTAGATTTTAAATGGATCCTATAAAGGGCTCCATGTAATCCCTTCTAAAAGTTCTCTTTTATAAATTAAAAAAAAAAGGACTATCTTTTAAATACGGGCTCTTAACTCTATGTCCATTTAACCATTAAAATAAATAAATAAATGTGATTCCTACTCCTTTTGGAAGGGGGAGATATAGTAGCTTAAAATGGATAAAATAAAAAGAAATAAAAGAAAGATCAAATATTAGTTAATATCAGTATTCCTAAAAGAGAGAGAGAAGGGAAGCTTCTTTCTATTTATTATTTTTAATTCTCTTAGTGAACTTTACTTTCGTATAACCCCTATAGCATTATCGTTTAGTGAAAAGTTAAACACTAGGGATTTGGAATAATTGCTTCATGAATGATAGAGTTATCTCAAAATATCAACGTATAATATTTTACTATGATCAAGTAAACAACTTATTTTAGTGTCGAACACATTCACAACCTCTAGTTTGAGATCATGGATGAAATGCTAATGCTTGTTTTATTTTCCTGTCGTGACTCTCCTGGATGTACTGTCAAGTGATTTTTTCTATTGGTTATTGTGTTTTATTTTGTATGGAGATGATAATCCCTTAAAAGTGTTGACTTCTAATCTTGTTGTGTTGTTAAATTGGTTAAAGTTGGTTTTAGCCAAATTGTTAGTCATTAGGGTTTCATATGTGGAGAAAAATTGAGGTCTCCCTTGGATGCCCTATTGGCTGAATTTGTTGTTGGTAATTGTAGTTGATTATGTTAGCTTTGAGTGAATTTGAGGATCTCGTTATGGTATTGCCTCCATTACTCTACACTTGTCGTTTTGTGATCATGAAAAGTTGTTTAGTCATTTGTAAGTACTCCTTTTTGTGTTATCCTAATTGAGGAAACTTTATGCGTCGACTTTCATTTAGTCATATTTTGGACGAGTTGGGAACTCATAAATGTTTCAGTCACTCCCTTTTGTTAAGTTATGGGTGTAGGTTGTCAGGCTTCCTGAGGCAATGGGAAACCTGTCATGTGTTGCATTCTCTCATGACTAGACCTATGTGATCCATTGATTGTATTCTTTTTCTTGAGACCTCATGGGTGAACCTTGTTCCATGATTTTCCTTGCCCTTGGTTATGTCTATGAACGAGATGGTTCATGCTTCGCATGTTTATTCATTGTGTCATTTATGCTTGGTACACCCTTGTTGTTGTGAGTCTTGTTTCAAAAATGTTCGAAAGAGTCTCCTAAGCAAGCAATGTTGTACTCATTGCATGTTGTCTTATGTCAGGGTTATAGTGTTATGCATATGAAGAAAGTCGAGTCGTTCATTGGAAACTAATGGTATATCCCATGTGGGTGAGTTGGAGCAACTCAAGTTGTCGAACTACGGTGCCTCTGCGAATTATATACGTAGGCAAGGCCATCAAGTGATGAGCCCCCAAGGAATTAGGTCGGGCCCTTAGGACTGTTTTGTTTATGAGTCATTATTTTAGACTTGTCTTTATCCCTCGACATTGTAAACTATCATTGACGATAATCGTATGTAGTGGATTATGTTGTTATTATTTTAAAAGTAAATTATTGCAAAACTAGTTAAGATTGTCATAGTTTTGTTAGGATGTTTAGTGTGTATATTTTGGTGTTCTTGTACTTGATGTACTCTTTCCGTTGTTATAAGGGGAGCATTATGTAATGTATTAATGTAATCTTGATGTGTTGTATTTGTGGAAATATGCTCCACAATTGTGCTACTGAAATGTAAATTGAATTGCAGTAAAACGATGTATTGTTTCCACTCTTTGATCACTAATAGTTGTAAGTCATCATTGTGTAATCTTGGTTGTTTATTCACTTTTGTTTGATAGAAGTTTATGATTTGTAATGACCGTTATGTGTACCCTAGAGGACGTGAAAGATTTAGTAATTGCATAATTGTTTTTTTTATGTAATGAATGCACATATTCATCTTATGCAATGTCTTGCTTTTAAATATATATATATATATATATTAGGTGTTTTGTTGTCCTTTGGGGTTCACACGGCGGGGCATTACAAATCGTTGTAATACAGTTTCTAGGCATGGCTCCTAGTTTCTCATTCTGGGATTGATACCGGGTAGGAGAGAGCGGTCAACTATGTGCTTTATGGGGTGGTCTGCCCTTTTGCTTCTGGCTTTGATGCAGATAGAACCTGCCGCTCCCTATCTACTCTCCAGACCCACACCTCATTCTAGCAAAAGCAAAAATAATGGTTAAAAATGAATGGATCTCTATTTGGTGTGATCTAATTTCATTTATTTTATCTTCTTTATAGCCACAAGCATTCTTGACCAAAGTAGACTTTGATTAATTTTTGAAAATTAATAATAATGTTATCCTATATTTTCTATTTCCTTGATTCATGGTATTGGTCTAATACATGAACACCAATTGTATTGTCTGTTTCTTTTTCCTTTGCTAATGGAAGAGTCACAAGAACATGTGAAAATGTCAACAAATTTGCTAGTCTGAATCCTCCATCTAGTGATTTGCCTTTCAATTTTTTTGGGCCCACTCATTAATTCCTTCATTGTACAAATCTTGAATGAATTTGATCTTTTACATTTTGCAATAGTTTTAAATTTTATATTTTGTACGATAAGGTGTGCACTTGCCGAACGAGGGCCTATAGTGGAAAATAAAAAACTTCTTCATGATCTCAATGGACTGTAGAAGCAGAGTCCTTTGTATGACAGCCTCAGGCGACCAGTTAGTGATTTGAAGCCATTGATTGAAAGTGGAGTTTGAGGCATTACAAGCAACCCAACAGTACTGCAAAAATAATTTTTAAAGCTTTAAAAAAAAATTAGTTATAGTTTCTATCACTACTTTTTATTTTAGTTCAACTTATCTTGTGTATGCTTTAAGTTAAAGAAGAGACTACAAAGAATACTGAAAACCCAATTGCAAATTCTTTTGGTTGGAAAGAAGAATTGAACTACAAACTAATTTTGCAAGAATTAATTGTTATTAATTATTCATAAGTTATAATCTCTTTTTCAAGATATGGTGTTGTGTGAATGTAAGAAACTAGAGTGCATATAGGAAGTCTATGGAAACAAACCCACTAGTTATTCACATTGACACAAAAAATTTCATGGAAGAGAATATTTTTGAATTCCTTTACATGATCCTTTACTAGTTGATAACCACGTAATTATAGCCCATTCACTTCTACAAGAGGCTGCAACAAGCAGCTTGTAGTAGCTTTGATGACAACATAATGTGTAGGGATCATTGTGATCACAACTGCACCAATCCATCAATAGGATCATTGGAGCATTAATGCTTAGATGATGTTTTCCCCTCATCAATGATGGAACAACACAAGTTGATTTTCTTGCAAAATAATGAGATTGTATGTTGCATGAAAGTAGTTTCCAAAGTTATAGTAGCTACTACAGTGTTTATGCGTTGCTCATTAGCTAGCAGTAATTCAATGTTATCCCAACCTTTCAAAGTAGCTGGCAGGGGGACAACTTTACAAAAATTGTCTAGGTTGTATTGTAACACAAACATTGGGTGTTTATCCTACTTTTCTTTCGAGGAGACAAAAATGTACAATTACACTTGGGAACACTTCAATATCAATTTTTTGTGCACCATTTGATTTTTTTTATTTGTTGATCTTGAAATCAAATTGTGCTATGCTTTGGCGATCGTGGATCCTTTTGCATTTGGTAAGGACTATAGCTGCAGCTCAATCCTTGTTAGTCTATCTAATAATTGAAATTTTAATTAGAGCTCATATTTAGTAATTGATATTTTATTTAAAGATTATTTATTGACTTGTAGATGTAAAATCTATTTATTGATGAAGAAAATTAGAATTTTTAATTTCAATTAGAATGGAAATAATGTTAGGAAACTATATATATTTATCATGTTTTTAATAGTTGACTACATGTTAAGAATATTTTGTCATAATTTCTTCTCCTTCTACTAATTCTCATTTACTATTTGGAACAAAAAGTATATACTCTTTTATAAAATAAGGAGATAGAGTTTCACACTAGTTTTGGGCTCACTTGATAATGATTTTATGTGTTGAGTAGGTTGCCCTTGTTCTTTGGTTGAATAGGTGTGCTTACTAAAAGAAAGAAAACTTTTATATAGAGGTTTGATTTCACCTTTCCTTATGAGGGTATTTAATTTCTCTACAAGTTGTGTAATATAATACGTCCATAATACATTTATTTCAACAAAAACCTGTAAATCTCTTTTCAAGAAGAACTATTAATAATTTTCCATTTACATGAGGGCTTTTGTAGGCTACTCAACTAAAAAAATAAAATCAATAGAAGTACTCCTAGTTTCTTTTATTTTTGCTACATTCTACACAAGAAATTTAGATCACATAATGTGAACAATGAAACAATGAAAAGTATCCAATTGTAAGCCCCACTACCACTAGTCCAACAAGCCAATGAAGAAGAATTCTCTCCACTCAACCAAAATGGCCCATAAATCTTAAGGCTCTTACCATTCCTCTAAATCAAGAGAATCCTCTAAGACCCTACAAAAAAAAAAATATAAACATTGAAACACACGTGTCCAAGAAGGAATAAACCAACATAAATTCAAGAAGAAATCACACACAATGCATAAAAAAGATTTGCATGCTCTAGTGTGGTTAAAATTGCACAATTCTTCACACATTCAATATTACAAAACCCTCTAACCCAAGAAATTCAACTTGAAATGGAACTTATCTCTCAAATTTCCAAGGCATCCATGAGAACAAATGCATCAACCCTTTCTTCTCAAAGCCTTCTTCTATAGGCCTTTTTTCTTCTACCCCTCTATTCTCAACCAAGAAGAATGAATCCCTCTTTTTCTTTTCCAATAACCCCTCAAAACACTACTCTCAATCAACTCTAACCACATCTTAAGATTTTCCTCAAGTAACTTGACTCTAGGTTCTTGGTGTGGGGTCTCAAAATTCCTTTAATAAAACAAGTTTTCCCTTATTTCACTCAAGTAAAATGGGTGAGAAATGTGTATATAGGTTACACTTCTACCCACCACTTGGGAAAACAAACCTCAACTTCTTCTCTATAAAACCAAAAAACAAATAAAATTTAAACTCTCAATTTATTTGGTTCACAAAAGAAAATAATATTTAACTGAATGTTTATAGAAACCAAACATATTATTTCACAGGGTTAAGAAAGATGATTAGAGTCTTGAGGATTCTCTCATCCACCATTTATTTTTGTATATACTTGAAACTTATTACAATTGTTAATGCACCATAGTATAATATCCAGAGAAAAATAATCATAACTATATAAACAAATTGATAATAAGTAAATTTAGATACTTCAAATATGACTTAGACTTAGTGTGCACCAGTTGCACAATGTTACCCAACTTAGAAAATTAGAGTGCTCAAATGCTCAAATATTGTAATTTACATTTTATTTTGTGTGACAACTAAATAGTATTTATATTGTAGGTAATCATAATAATGATACTTCTTATTAGTAAAATGAATCCCTAACTTTTAATTCAAGTTAGATCTCCCTTATATTGTAGGTAATCATAATAATGATACTTCTTATTAGTAAAATGAATCCCTAACTTTTAATTCAAGTTAGATCTCCCTATGCACACTAAATTAAATAACAACATTTAGCAAATTCATTGCCTAGCGAATTCTAATACTATGAACATTATCAATATGAATGCATAAAAATATATATCTTAGATAGCAACTTTTGTTAGTTCTAGAATCATTTTTCATGACAAGATGTCAAAGTGTTTAAAGTTACAATGAACCTTTCATTATTTAAGGTGACATCTTAAAGCCAAGTTAACCAAAATTGCATAACAATTGCACAATTAGTCTTTTTTTCAATTTCATTTACAAGGATAAGCAACATAGGGGAAGGTGTAACTATCTTAATTTGGCATTCACATTAAGCCACATGTAATGATCAACTAATGGTGCTAATTTAAGTATATAATTACTTCATATGTATCCAATTCCTTGAAATAAGGGAACATGGATTATTAACATAAGTTAAAGAGTTTTACTATCACTAAGAATGAAATAGCCAAATTATATAACCTAATAGATACCAAATATTTTTATTGAGCAACTATTTCTACCATTGAATACATGCATCAAAACATTGATTGAATCCATTTAAATGATTCATTTTCTACCCTAATGACCCACACAATATACATTACATGTAACACTAAATAAAAACATGCATCATTGGATTCATATTAGATCAAAATAGTGTAAGTCATCAATTTATTGTGACTAACTAGTAGTAATGGAATACGCTTAAAGAAACACAAAGAATTACAAATGTTGAATGAAGGGTACGGGGCATTTGATTGAATCCATTTAAATGATTCATTTTCTACCCTAATGACCCACACAATATACATTACATGTAACACTACATAAAAACATGCATCATTGGATTCATATTAGATCAAAATAGCGTAAGTCATCAATTTATTGTGACTAACTAGTAGTAATGGAATGCGCTTAAAGAAACACAAAGAATTACAACTGTTGAATGAAGGGTACGGGGCATTGCATTCCCCTCCCGTTAGATTAAACTTCCTCCTAAAATTTACTAAGGTTTGGGGAAACATAATTTCCCACATAAGTACACACAAAAGCCTAAACATAATTTCCCACATAAGTACACACAAAATCCTATTGAAATGATAATTCATTTACTATGTAGATAAGAATCAAATCATTAAATAACAAGCATATGATAAAGAACCTCTTATACCATGTGAATTATCGTATAATTGGAGAATGAGTCATACATAAGATACATTGATCAATTAAAATATGAATACTTGGGTGTCAACACCAATCATATCACTCCTAGTTTAATAACCGCATTCAATTCAAGTAGAGTCACACACATATAATGTAGAACCACATTAGTACCTTTATTATTCAATATGACTTTTTACAACTATCACTCATAATGTTTAAATATATCTCACATTTAAGAAATCATTTCACTTTTAAACCATCATAACTCATGCATCATGTCACAACAAAAGGAAACATTTATTTTCTTTCCATTCATTAAATTAATATACTAACACTTAGTTCACAATTTACTTCAAGCCACACTCATTTATACTCCACTACATGCATCAAAATAACTTAACAAAATTTACACTGCAAGGCTCATACAGTGGGATTTATGAGGATGAAAAGTGTCACATACTACTAAATAGCCATAAAACTATAAGACTGTAGATCTTGAAACCTAAAATGTCATGTGGATGAAAAACACTTATGTTAGATGCACATGACAACTAAGAGTGGGGTTGAATCAGTTGTACATTAAAGCATTCAATCCCTTGTTATTTTTCAAACCCTTATTAATATTTAAACCCTCATTAAGCATTAGAAGAATGTAAACATATGATCCAACAATGCAAATACAACCAAACACAATAGAACACCAAATTTATGTGGAAAACTCTAAGTAGGGAAAAACCACATTAAGGATTAGCTCACATATGTATGAATTAAAAAACTGAATATAATTAGGCTCACTATCGGGTGGATCACTACCCTGAAGAAAGAAGAATAGAAGAAATTGTTACAAAGAGATTCACTATCTCAAAGCAATAAGAAGATCCACCACTCTAACTTTGCACCATCTGCAACCTTCAACTCACTTCCTTTCAGTAACTTCAAGTACCTTGGAAATGTAGACTCCTTCTGCTCACTGCATCTAAAGTCATAGGCATTAAGATCACACTTAGATCACCAAACTTGATCACATTTTCATCATACACTTGCCACAAAACTCAACACAAAATCCACCTTGTATTTATACCATCCACAAACTCAAATAACTCCTTAAGGTCAACCTTAATGAGATGTATGCACCTCTAACATGTAATGTACAAAAATAGGTCAGCACCAAACACCTTTGTATGGCAAAGAGGTGAAGGCAGACCATGCCAAGGGATAACTAGGACCCAAATATATATTGGCATGTTTCACCACACTTCCACAAAAATAAACAACCTCTGCAATTAGTGCTAGCATGCCAAGTCGGCCAAACCTACACTAACACTAACAAGTGACCACATGCATGCTTCTCTAGGTCCAAAAGCAACATGCAGACCACACAACAACACCACATGAGATCTAGTAATATTCCAACATCAACATACTACATTGCAAGACTATCACAACTACCTAACCCAAAGAATACTTTCATCCTGTGCATTAAGATGCACTACCACTAAACTCCAACATAAGAACTAAACTTATGGAGCAACCCAACAAAAAAAATCCAAGGAAAGATAAATATAGACAATATAAGCATGATCCAAAATTTGCAAGACAAGAAACTCCAATGTGGAGAAATGTGGAGCAATCTCATTTCTCCTAGACAACCGTACACAACTTCCTCTACCACATGATCCATAACTTGGCACTTCAGGTATAACACCTTTGAAAACCTCTAATTGTCACATCCAAATTGTGCAAGCATATCTTCAACCATGAAGAAATACGAAGCACAACAATGAACCCACCTCTATCACCTTGCACATTCATTTATTAAAATTTTCTCAAAAGAAATTGGAAACCAAGTGAACTAGCTGCATCATTAGTAGAAAAAACACCTTCTCATCATGCCTATAGCATCTACAACACAAACAATCTCCCATCTACAATACCAACAATCTCTAACAATCTCCCCAATTATATTAGAGGTTGACATCAATGGAAACACCAACAATCTTCTAAAAATCTCCCCCTTTGTGATTGATGGAAACATTAGGTCTGAAAACCATCAACAACAAAAGCAACTATCATCAATAACAAATCTGCATCAAACATCACTCCCCCTTACAAGGGAATCTCTTACAATTATTTTCCTTGTGTCTTTCAGACACTATTCTCTCCCCTGTTGTACTCTCTCCCCTATCTTGAGGATTTTTTAGAAGTCAATCCCCCCCTTTGACATCAATGGAAAAGGAATTTTTTTTTCCTTTTGACAACACTTACACACTTCTCTTTAGGTAACACCAACAAGCAACTATCTCTCTCTCCACTACTCTTCTCCTTACAATTCTCACTACTGCACATAGTGCACTACTCATCATTCTTTGCTCTTCTATTTTAGTTCTCTCCCCCTTAGGTTCTTAAGATATGATCCCCTTGATTGTACCAAAAAACAACACTACTACCTACTCCCCCTAAGAGGTAGCTTTAATTATTAGTCAAGGACCAATAATGTATCTTGAAATACTTCTTGGAAAAATGCACCAAATTATGCATCTAGTTGTAAGAAGAAGGGGTAGTAACTCCTAATTTCTACTAGAGATTCTCTAAAGTATCATTTGGAAGAGCCTTTGTAAAAATATTTGCAACTTGATCCTTTGTAGGCACACACTCCAGCTTCACCTCATTCTCTGCAACTTTCTCTCTTAGAAAGTGATACTAGATAAAGATATGATTTTCCCTTGAATGCATTATTTGGTTTTTTGAAATATTGATAGAACATGTATTATCACACAAGATATAAATAGGTTCATTATATTATACTCTTATATCCTTCAATGTTTGCTTCATCCATAACACTTGTGTACAATATGATATTGTTCAATATAGTTTGCCTCTATAGTAGATAATGACACTAAATCCTGCTTCTATCCACTTGTACTTCTTCTATCATCTACACAACATGCCCAGTCTGCATCTATATATGCACTCAAAGAAAAACCAGTACCCCTAGGATACCATAGACCAAAATATGGAGTTCCCTTCAAAGTATCTGAATATTCTTTTCATTGTTGCCACATGTGATTCTCTAGGATCTTCTTGAAATATTTCCACAAGACAAACTAGATGAATGATATCTAGTTTTGTAGCAATTGGATATAGAAGTCCACCAATCATTGATCTATACCTACTCTAATATTTCTTAGGAGATTCATCATTTTTTCTAAACTTACAACTAGTAACCATAGGAGTACATATCGGTTTACTTGAATCCTCCATTCCAAACTTCTTCAACATTTCCTTAACATACTTTGACTAAGAAATGAAATACCCTTTTTTGATTGAGTAATTTGTAGCCCAAGGAAAAAATTCATCTCCCCATAAATTGACATCTCAAACTCTTTTTGCATCTCTTCTACAAAATTCTTAAACATGCAGCTTTCATTTCCTTCGAGGATTATATCATCAACTTCCACAACCACAATCAAGATTTAATCTACCTCAACATTGAAGTAAAGGTTGCTATTTACAATTTACCATTTTTGAATATCTGATTCAATAAGTGTTTATCCAATATTACATACCAAGCTCTAGGAGCTTATTTAAGCCCATATAAGGAATTCTTTAACCTACAAACCATATCAACATCATCTAATAACTGAAATCTTTATGGTTCTTCAATGTATACCTCTTCTTCCAACTCACCATTTAGGAATGTAGACTTGGAATCCATTTGATATACCTTAAACTCTTTATGTTCTACAAAATCCAAAAATATTCAAATACATTGCATCCTTTCCATTGAAGGCAAATTTTAATGAAAATCTATTCCTTCTACTTGTGAGTAGCCCTTACAAAATAAGTAGCCTTATTTATGACAACTTTTCCATCCTCATTCAACTTGTTCCTAGAAACCAACATAGTTCCTATCACATATTTTTTTCTCTTGGGATCAATTCTCAAGTCTAATTCTTCTCAATCTACTCCAACTCTTCTTTCATAACTTTGATCCAATTCTCATATTTCCATGCCTCAGTCATTGTTTTAGATTCTACTTCTGAAAGTAAACAATTTTTTTCCTGTTCCTCTATCATAGTAGCTTTTATCCTTGTTAGCACACCTTTTCTCTTATCTCCAATTATTTTATCTTTAAAATGATTCTTTTGCACATACTTAGGAGTCCTAGGGATCTTTTTCGAAGCTTCTTCCTCTTCAATTATCATATCTTTTTACTTCTCTTCATATTTTTATTCTTCATTGCAAGGGGGTCCATCAGACTCATATCCTTCTATCAACACAAAACTCTAATGTGGCTCTTCATCCACTTCTACACTTGCACTTTCAATAATCTTCTCCGCCCTTTTTATTAAAGAACTGGTAAGCTTTTCTCTCTGTTGAGCATCCAAGGAAGATTCCTTCATTAGATCTTGTATCAAACTTTCCTAAGTTTTCTTTATCTCTCTTGATATAGCATTTTCTTCCAAATACTCTAAAATATTTCATAGTAGGAGCTTTTCCATAACATAACTCATAGGGAGTCTTTGAATTGTTCACTCTTGCTTATCCTCTATTAAGAATGTACACTGTAGTATGAATTGCTTCTTTCCAATAGACTTGCGGTAGATTTTCTTCCTTCATCATAGTCCTTGTTACTTCTTGAACTATCATGTTCTTCCTCCCAAAACTCCATTCTACTGAGTGTTAGGAAATAATGAATTCAACCCATAAGCTTATTCCATTTCCTACATAACCCCATGAGAGATAAACATGCATACAAGTAACCAAAATGCATAGATCAAATAGATAAGCCACAATATAACATAAGATATACCCTAGAGAAACCCTCAAGAGGGAAAAACCCATCCTGCAAAAGCATCCATACTCCATCATATTATTCAACAAGAAATAAATACAAGAGTTACAATGAATACCTCTGATGCATCAAGCCTCTCAATACATCTTCATGTGTCCAATGATGAATCGACATATCCCATGCCATGTTTCACATATAGACTCCTTAGAAAGATTCAATAATGACATCTCACCCAACCAACCTTAACCACTGAACATGAGCTCTCTTTTATAGACTCAAGCTCACACAAATACAACCAAGTGGTAAGATAAAACCATGTGCCACAAAACCATGTGAACACAAAACCACTAACCCCTTATTTAATATTCAATACTAAGTTTTCACTTTATTTAATAATTCCCCAATAGTAAATTATTATCACATGTCTCTCACACATCAAATAATAATACAATGTTACAATACAACATAAAGTGGTCCCCAAATAATTACTTAGTGTGATTAACCAAACCACCTAGGTGTATCACAACAAAATAATTATTTAATTACAACATTATAATGTATCAAATCATGCGAAGGTGTACAACACCATATCCCAACATTATCCCACTTGTTGTATACATTGCATAAGGGATCAATACATGAAATACATCATCATAGCAATACATGAAACCACATAAATCTCTAACATGCTCTCGTGCTCCATCATGATCCTGCAATAAGAAAAAAGTGATCACTGTCTCAAGCAAGAACTCCTCTCATCCTCCAAAATTCCACCTAGGGAAGAAAAGGAACATGTCAAGGTGAAGATTCACCAATATAAGAACACAAACATCAAATACAAGTAATAAAAAAGGCTCTAACCAAGCTACTGTCATGGAAAAAAAACCTACATGTTCAAAAAGAGCATCCACAACACAAGCTAATGCATCCAACCATTCATACATCCTAGGTATCAACATCAATAAACTCATGCCAAGAACATATGCAACCCGTAAACTAAAATCACAAGCTCCCTACATCAAACCTACCAATGAAGAACATACTTATCTAAGAACTCCCATTGTGTGCATAACATCAAAGCATATCAAGTATATCAATTATCACTATATCAATGTGTGATAAATGATCAATATTGAAGTGCCAATAAAAATAACAATGATGTTAAATAGGTACAGGACAACTCAGAGGGGGGCAGTGAATCAGTTGTCACACAAATTCAAACTTAAAACTTTATCACTTATCAATTCTTCAACCACACTATTTTGTTATTAAATAAGAGCATGAAACACACATAACAGAAAGTAAATCAACACAATGAACACCAGATTTTTACATGGAAAACCCAATATGGGAAAGACCATGGTGAGGGTTAACTCACAATATAAAGATTATAAACTGAATACAAAGTCTCACTACCAAGGGCTCACTGCCCAAAAGAGGACTCACTATCCAAGTACAAAGGCTCACTGCCTACAAAGGACTCATTGTCCAACAGGGAGGCTCACTTCCTACATATACAAAATAGAACAAAAGATCCACCATTGCAATAAATGCACATTCACAAGATTAATCATTGCAATTAAAGCACATTCACAAGATTACAAAAACCTTTAGCTCACTACCTTTAGCACCCTGAAAAATGCTATCACAACTTACACACACTTTTGCTCTTATGATTTGTGGAAAAATTTCGTCACTTTGCATCACACTGTCATACGACTCTTCACAATTCAACTTGCTTTTATACCATTCTCAACCTTAGAAGCATTTACCAATAAAATTATTTTCTTCAATCCTCTACACACTTTCTCAATTAAATTTTATTCTTTGAATGAAGTGTAAACACCAGGTCTGCCAAACCTAATGAAAACACAAAATAACATTGATGTGCACGCTTCCCAACAAGAAGATGACACGTAGACACCACAACACACTTCCATATGCATGAGAATACCTCTCAGAATCTTCTGGATTCATCAGTAGTATAATCAACAGGCTTCAACCATTGAATATATTTCACTAGATCATCTGAACTATGCAAACCTATACTGGAATATAGAAACATGACTTCTAGATTACCAAACTTCAACTTTCTTTGCCAGAGCATAGAAAAAACCTTCACAAAACATATCCTGCATCTGCAAGATCTGAAATAAAATAGAAGAGGATTGTAGAGAAAAAATATTTCTCCCAGTCCACAAAACACTGACTTTTCCAGTAGAACACACATACCGATGGACACTACTTTCACGTACCATCTCACCAAAAGCTAAAACTCAAAATATATCACCATTAGATTACGGTAATGAAAAATTTAGAAATGTATAGGCATAGGATCAACATAGGAGAAATTTAGATCACATACTGGAGCACAATATAAACACATTCATCCCTTTGACTTCTCTTTTTTATTAATTTTCTCAAAAGCACTTGGAAACTCATCATCTCAACACATCTGCAACCATATAAGATAGCTCCATGTACTCACAACATCTTCGTAGCATTTCAACTATACATGTACAATTTGCAACATAATGAATAGTTTTGATATCAATGACAACATCAATGACAACACCACCAGACTATCCCATACTTGCATCAATCTCCCCCTTTGTCATTGATAGAAACACATGATGTGAAAAACCATCAAAGACAAAAAAATTGCACAACACCATGGGAGAACATCTTCTCTTCTTCTGCAACTATTTTTCACATGACTTTCTCTCCCCCTTTGACATCAATGGAAAATAATTTCTCTAATTACTCCCCCTTAGGAGTATACTCATCTTGCAACAATGAAAACCTTTTCTACTCCCCTTGCGGAGTAGACCCATCTATCAGTCTAGATAAATAAAGAATCTATGAATTTACTGGAGTGATGCACCTTCATGTGCACCTAGTTAGGAGGGCCAATGACCCCCAACCTCTCCCTAAGATGATCAAAAGTATCCTTCAGAAGAGCCTTAGCAAATATGTCTGCAATTTGTTCTTTTGTTGTCCCATATTCCAGTTTGAGCTCATTCTCCAACACTTTCTCTCTTAGAAAATGATACTTGATAGATATGTGTTTTGTTCTTGAATTCATAACTGGGTTATTTGAAATGTTTATTGCACTTGTATATCACAAAAAATGGAAATAGGCTCATCATATACCACACCAATGTCTTTCAGTTTTTTCTTCATCCACAAAACTTGTGTGCAACAGGATGCTGCAACAATATATTCTACCTCTACAGTGGATAAAGAAACTAAGTCTTTCTTTTTACTCAACCATGAAAATAATCTTCCACCAAGAAAGAAAGCACCACCACTAGTACTCTTCTGGTCACCTACACATCCATCCCAATCAACATCTGTATAAGAACTCAAGGTGAAATCATTTCTCTTAGGGTACCATAGTCCATAATCCAGTGTGCCTTTAAGATATCTCAATATCCTTTTTACAGCTATAAGGTGTGCTTCTCTAAGATCTGCTTGAAATCTAGAATCTAAGCACACTATATGCATAATATCTAGTCTGGTAGTAGTAAGGTACAATATTCCACCAATCATGGATCTATATTTTCTCTTATCAGTCTTAGTAGATTCATCATCTTTGCTCACTTTACATCTGGTTACCATAGGGGTACAAACTGGTTTAGAATCCTCCATCCCAAACTTCTTCAACAACTCTTTTACATACTTAGATTGTGAAATGAATATACCTTTATCAGTTTGATTCACCTGTAGACCAAGGAAGAAATTCAATTCATCGATCATAGACATCTCAAATTCTTTCTTCATCTCTTCAACAAACTTTATACACATTCCTTCATTTCCACCAAAAATGATATCATCAAAATAAACAACTATAATCAACATCTTATTACCTTGCACTTTGAAGTAGAGGTTGTTGTCAACAGAACCTTTGTTGAATCCTTGCTTTGTCAGATATTTGTCCAGTCTTGCATACCAAGCTCTGGGAGCTTGCTCCAATCCATACAATGCTTTCTTCAATTTACAAACCATGTCCAACTTGTCAGACAACTGAAAACCTTCAGGTTGCTCTGTGTACACTTCTTCCTCCAACTTACCATTCAGAAAAGCTAACTTAACATCCATCTGATATACCTTGAAGTCCTTGTGGGTAGAGAATGCCAAAAAAATTCTGATAGCTTCCATTCTGACTATAGGGGAAAATTTTTCTTCAAAATCTATACCTTCAACTTGTGAATATGCTTTGCATACCAATCTTTCCTTATTCCTTACTACTCCATTTTCATTCAGCTTATTCCAGAACACCCATTTAGAACCAATCACATTTTTCTTCAGAGGCCTAGGAACTATTTCCCATGTCTGATTCTTTTCTATCTGCTACAATTCCTCTTTCATAGCTCTCATCCAACTTTCATCTTCACATGCTTCTTTTACAAATTTATGTTCTATTTTAGAAAGTAAACACAAATTTACCTCAGCTACAACTCAGTTTCTTGTCTTCACACCTTCACTCTTGTCTCCAATTATTTGATCTTTCAAATGATTCTTCTGTACATATTTAGGAGTTCTAGGAGTAGGTTTCGGTTCATTCTCTTCTTCTTATTCTTCCACTTGTTCTTCTTCTTCTTCTTTCTCTTCTTCTTCATTTTTATTTTCTTTAGGTACATGTCCATAGATAGGATCATCAGGTTCAACTTCACTTATCTAAATAGGTCTGCGTATGTCTTCATCAACTTTCCCATTAGTACTTTCAATAATCTTTCTCAATCTTTTGTTAAAATATTTGTATTCCTTGCTAGTAGTAGAGTATCCAAGAAATATTCCTTCATCACATCTAGCATCAAAATTTCCAATATTTTCATCATCTCTTTTAATATAGCATCTGCTTCCAAATACCTTAAAATATTTCATGGTAGGTGTCTTACCGGTCCATAACTCAAAAGGTTTCTTTATGCTATTGTGTCTCATCTAAACTCTATTAAGAACATAAACAACAATATGTATCGCTTCTCTCCAATATACATCTGGTACATTGGAATATTTCATCATAGTTCTAGCAGCTTCCTATACTGTCCTATTTTTCCTTTCAACTACTCAATTATGTTGTGGGGTTCTTAGAGAAGAAAATTTCCTTTTTATGCCATGCTTCTCACAAAATGCATTAAATTCACTAGAAGTGAATTCACCACCTCTATCAGATCTCAAACATTTTATTTTCAAATTTACTTCATTTTCCACTCTTTCTTTGAATACCTTAAACGTATTCAGGGCCCGATTCTTTTCTCTAGGAAAAGCAACCCATGTCATTTGAGTGTAATCATCAATAAGCAACATGAAATACCTGTCACCATTCAGGCTTCCAATCTTAGTCAGACCATAGAGATCAGTATGTACTAACTCTAGCATTCTGGTAGTAGAATGTTCTTTTCCCATAAAGCTACATCTTGACTGTTTTCTGAGTTGACAACTTCTGCAAATAGCATTAGCAGGTCTTGTGATTCTATGTAGTCCTCAAACAATCTCCTTAGCACTGATCTTGACTAGGTTATCAAAGTTCATATGTCACATTCTCTAGTGCAATATCCAACTTTCACTGATTTGAGATACAAGACAATGACCATCAACTCCCTTTAGCTAATAGATGTTTCCATGAGTTATTCTTCTAGCAGCAATCATATCTCCATTTCTAGATCCTTTTTTGATTTCACGAGTATTGTTTTGAAACACAAGTTTAAAGCCATGGCTACACATCTAGCAAACACTTAGAAGGTTATGCCTCAAACCCTTCACATAATATACATCATCAATATTGTGCACTCCATAAAAAATAATTGAACCTTTATCAAAAATATTAGCTCTTGAATCATCACCAAACATAACTAAACCACCATCATATTTTTCAAGTTTAATGAACTTACTCTTATCTTTGGTCATGTGATTTGAATATCCACTATCAATAACCTAGTATTATTCATCCTATCTTGCATGAAAATTGGTAACCAAAGTACCTTCCATCCTATTCTTCTTAACCTTCAGAGCCTTCTTACTTACACATTTTCCAGAGTTAGTGGATACAGATTTATTTTCCAAAGCTAAGAAAAAGAATTCACTATCATCAACCTCATTGTCAGATTCATCATTAGAAATACCTTCCTCTTCCTTAACATAGTATAGCTTCTTATACTTCTTATCCTTCCTATCTGTATCCTTATAATCCTTGTTCTTCTTATGTGTAGCCCTATTCAGAGATCTTGAAGCATAATGACCAATGTTACCACAACTAAAGCATTTAAAGGGTAACATACCTTTATATTTTCTAGTACTTTTCTTCAATTTCCTGGTGAAGTTTGCTTCCAACTCTTCATCATCGCTATCTGGTTCTTCAATTTTCAAAGCCTTAAATGATGTTTCTTTCTTCTCTTATGTCCTGTTATCTTTCCAGAACTTCCTTATCTCAAATGCTTGCAAGGTGTTGAACAACTCTTCTAGAGTATACTTCTTAGGATCTCATACATTTGTTCAATGATAGAGATCTTTTCGCTATAACATTTCAGTAAAGTGATCAGGATCTCCTTGATTATATCTTCATCTGATAGTTTTCCTCCTTGATTTCTAACTTCATTTGCTACTAGTTTAACTCTCTAAAAGAAACTTGTAAATTCTTCACCATCTTCCATCTTCAAGCTCATAAATTTATGCTTTTGCACTAGCCTCTTTGTCAATTTCACCTTTTCATTTCCTTCATACATGTCTTCCTACTTCTTCCAGACTTCATATACAATATCTAGATAATTAACCTTAACTCACTCATTTTTAGATAAACCACTGCAAATCACATACTTCACCTTATCGTTTTATTCAAAAGCATAGATCTCATCTGAAAAATTAACACCACTAGAAAAAAGGTGCATACTTATTCTCAACAGCCATCTAGGTCTTGAAACCAAGAGAGATAATATATCCTCTCATTTGTCCCTTCCAATCATTGTAGTAAGCTCCATCAAACATAGGGATCACCAACTTGTGCACCATTGAATCTTCCTTAAGTGGTTAAGCTCTACAAAAGGAACCAAAAGATTTGATACCAATTGTTAAACATGAGCAAGACAACTGAGAGGGGCATGAATCTATTGTCACACAAATTCAAACTTAAAAATTTATCACTTATCAATTCTTCAAAAATACTATTCTGTTATTAAATATGAGCATGGAAGACAAATAAAATAAAGTAAATCAGCACAATAAACACCATATTTTATGTGGAAAACCCAATAAGGGAAAAACAACGATGAGGGTTAACTCACAATATAATGATTATAAACTAAATACAAAGGCTCACTGCCAAGGTATCACTTCCCAAATGAGGACTCACTATCCAAGTACAAAAGCTCACTTCCTACAAAGGACTCACTATCCAACAGGGAGGCTCACTGCCTACAAATACAAAAGAGAACAAAAGATACACCACTACAATTAAAGTACATTCGCAGGATTACGAAAACCTTCAGCTCACTTCCTTCAACACATTGAAAAATGCAATCACAACTTACTCACACACACTTCTGCTCTTATGATTTGTGGCACACTTTCATCACTTTGTATCACACTATCATAGAACTCTTCAAAATTCAACTTGCTTTTATACCATTCTCAACCTTAGAAGCATTTACCATGGTCAACCACAAAATAACTCATTTCATAAATTGAAATTAGTTCGGCAACTCAAAATTCTTGTGGTGGAAATGAATAAGAGTGGACCAATAAAATTATTTTCTTGAATCTTCTACATGCTTCCTCAATTAAATTTTATTCTTCGAATGAAGTGTAAACACCAGGTCAGACAAACATAATGAAAACACAAAAAAATGATGTGCACACTTCCCAATAAAAAGATGACATGCAGATGCCACAACGGGCTTCCATATGCACGTGAATACCTCTCAGAACCTTCCAGATTCATCTGTAGCATAATCAACATGCTTCAATCACTGAATACCTTTCATTAGACCATCTGAACTATGCAAACTTGTACTAGAATATAGAAAACTGACTTCTAGATTACCAAACTTCATCTTTCTTTGTCAGAGCATAGAAAATACCTTCACAAAACATATCCTAGATCCACAAGATCTGAAATAAAATAGCAAGGGATTGTAGAGTAAAAATATTTCTCCTAGTCCACATAACATTGACTCTTCCAGTAGGACACACATACCGGTGGACACAAGTTTCACATACCATCTCACCAGAAGCTAAAACTCATAATATATCACTATTAGATTACCATAATGAAAAATTTAGAACCGTACAAGCATAGGATCAACACAGGAGAAATGTGAAGCACATACCGGAGCACAATTTGAACACATTCATCCCTCTAACTTCTCTTCTTTTTTTATTTTCTCAAAAGAACTTGGAAACTCATCATCACAACAAATCTGCAGCCATATAAGATAGCTCCATGTACTCACAACATCTCAGTAGCATCTCAATTATACATGTACAATCTTCAACATACTGAACAGTGTTGACATCAATGACAACACCAATGAGAACACCACTAGACTAGCCCATACTTGCAACAAATGATCCACACATGCAACCCAAAAAGTTCCATACTCTCACAACATATTGTCACCATCCTCCTAAATCACATGAACATGAACCTCTAGGATAAAACGATGAAGAGAGAAAACCTGTAAACCATAGCATGTCTTTCTACCAACCTCAAAAGTGCTACGTTGTGTCAAGTATGATCTCATAACAAATGAGAAGACTCACCAAAACTGAAAACAACGTTCAATCTCTTAGATCAAACAACATATGAATCATGTAAATTCCAACATGGATGTAAGCCTCTCCAACCAAAAAGATCAAACTCAAAGTAACCATTCCCAAATCTAGAAATCAGAATATAAACCATGACAAACATCCCTCAAAATGAATCCTCTAGAACTAACTATCCATGTCTCAAGATCCATATCTATGAAAGATAAAGGATCATAAACTTATGCTAGACAATCATCAAATGAGTCTCCAAAATCAATCACCATGAATCAACTCATTCTCATGAGAATTCAAAGCAAGAAACATAACACATCTAAAAGAAATTGTATACCCTGATATTTGCACTTCTCTAAATGAGCAAAACAACTAAGAGATATGAAAGACAAAATACCAAGGACACCTCAAGATTAGCCAAAAGAGAGTGACAAAACACTAAAGAAAGTAGATAACACAAGACAAATAGCTTTACCTTCCTTTGTTGTTGATACCTCTTTGATTGGCCCTTGCTTGGATTGGTTGTGTGCTCCTTAGATGATGGATTGAGTGACTATATGCAAGATTCAATATGCAAGATGATGAATAAAGATGGCTAAATAATTGAAAAGGCTTGAGGATTCAAATGGACAACATGTAGTTATCAAAATGCAAGTGTTGAGAAAGGAAATTGGTAGCATAAGGTTGCTCCAAATGAAAGTCTTCTTCCAAATTCCCTTGAGGAGGGGGGATTTATAGAGGATCTTGAATTCTCTAGAGAATTCAATGGTCAAGATTGCTCCAACAAGGCCAAGATGAAGGGCTATGGTGGGTTGAGAACCCACAAGCCCTCACATCTTGACATGTGGAGGGTGAAGTGGCCAAGGTGGATGAGATGGAAATGAGTTGTCAAAAAGGTACATGAGGTGGAAAAGGACATGCACCTTGGGGGATGAGAGGATTTCCACAAAAAGGGATTTCTTGTCCCCAAGTGGGAGTGAAAGGGACATTTGAGGAATTTTAGAATTCCTCAAAAATCTACATGAGAAAAGGAAAGGTGGTTGGGAAAATAAGTGTGAATTTCACATTCTTAGGAAAGTCTAAAAGATAAAAGATGGGCTCCAAAAGGTGGGACTTGGTCACATGTGGAGATTGTGACAAGTCCAAGGTTGGTCACATGTGGAGATTGTGACAAGTCCAAGGTTCTAGAAGCCTTGGAAGGATGGAATGTGAATTAAAAATTCACATATAAAATAGGGGAATCTAGGAAGAATAAAAAGGAATTAAAAATTCCTTGGAGAATGATTAGGCTTAATTAATCAGTAATTAGAGGATAATTGAGGATTAGAAGCCAACTTGCAAAAGTTGGAGGATGTGACACATCCTAATCAAGGATTAGGCATGTGCACATCCCTAATGAAGAAATTAGGAGATGGATTAGGATTAGATGAAAATGACATGTGAGGAATTAAATAAATGTAATATTTATTTAATTTATTTGATGAAAAGGGATTAAGGAGGGGTATTTAATTATTAATTAAATACCTTAGGGATTTGGCAGAATTAGGATATTAATTAAATAATAGTAATATTATTTAATTAACTCGGATAAGAAGATGTTTAGCCGAAAAATAATAAATTTGGATAAATTAATTGTCCAAATTTGGATGTCTAGATTTTTCCCCTCTTTGAGATGGTGTTACGAAGTAGCACCATTTCAAAGAATATTAAAATATAGAACCTAGAAGAAGATGGTTAGATTGGAAAAGATGCCCCAGTCATCCAAAGGAGTGACTAGGAAGGGAAAAAGAAAATGATGAAAATTAGGGATGAAGGATGCCCCCTCGAGAGGACATGCGGGTTGAAGAGAACACGTGTGTGCTCTCGAAATAGATGATGTTATGCAAGGGGAGATGAGGAATATGATGCAAGGTGATGGGTAAGAGAGTAAGTGATATGGAGATGGATAAAGCACAAATGGATTTGAGGACAAAAGGTGATGTTGCCCCAGTCAAGGTACAAGCCACAAGGGGTTTGAGGATGGATGGAATGTTGTCAATGAGGGAATGAAGGATCCCGAGACAACACAAGGGTAGGGAAGGATACGCCCCACTAAGTGGTATTGATGAGGGAAGGATACATCCCAAAACACCACGAGGATAGGGAAGGATACATCCCACTAAGTGGTATTGATGAGGGAAGGATACATCCCAAAACACCACGAGGATAGGGAAGGATACATCCCACTGAGTGGTATTGATGAGGGAAGGATACATCCCACTGAGTGGTATTGATGATGGAAGGATACATCCCAAAATACCACTAAAGGATAGGGAAGAATAACTCCCGATGATGATGAAAGTGTTGTTGATGAGGGAAGGATACATCCCAAAACAACACCAAAGGGATAGGGAATGATAATAATGGATGATGATGATGATGGGTCAAGGCCAGTAACGAGACTGGGGACAAGACCAAGGATATGATTAGATGAGTCAGGATAAATGGAATGGATGGGGATAGGATGGAGATGTGATAAGGATGAAGGATGAATGGATGGGGGGATATATGCAAGACGATGGAATGGAGAATGAAATGCAATCCTAATGCAATTTTCCATCTTCGGAGCACTGATTTTTGCTATAGCATAAGACACCAAGTGCCAGGGTATGTGGAACCAAGGCGGATTTGTGTCAAATGCAGAAAACACACACAAACAAGAAGGCTATCCCAACACCCCAAGGTCAAAAAGACCTTGGTCAGGCCAGGTATTGAAATAACCACAAGCACAAAAGGATGCCCCAGCATAACACAGGACCTCGGGGATCTTGGTGGGTACTATGTGGGACAACCAAGAAGACACAATCAAACAAACGATCAAAATATGCCCCTATGTTGACCAATCAAAACACACCATAATATGATGGATCATGGTGGCCTTGACAAGTGATGATAGGGAGCTCGAATGATAAACAAAAGCCAAAAGCATCAAAAGATCGCAATCAATTTCAAACGTCCTTTGCCATAGGATCAAAAGGGATGGATGGGGTGATGAGGTCTGTTAGGAAGGATGCATCCTATTGAGACCGATGATGGATACTAAGCTAAAAGATCGATGATGACACGGGACGTTCAAAATCGATTGGATTTCATGATACAAGTGGATCTCATTTGTGAAGAACTGGCTAGATAAGGGCATAGCTTGATGACACGACACACGGGAGACAAGACATGAGACTGACACAACCTAAAGACCTAGGGGCTCGGGGGCCGATCACAGATTAGCCTTGCCTACGTGGAAGCGCAGAGCCCTCGTAGTTCGATAAAAGGCTGATGACTGACCTTGATGGAGATTTTGATGGATGACCAAGATAGGATGGAGAACAGGAGAAAAGTGGACAATATAGATCGATGATGGATGGAACCCCGGGGGTGGATCAAATGATCGACCTTGCCTACGTGAAAGTACAGGGGCAACATAGTTCGACAAAAGGCCACAGACAAGTGATGGATGAAAGATGATGAGATAACCCTAGATAAGGGGTTAAAATGATGGAACTGACACGATGGAAGAAGATAGACCTGCTGGATTGGATTGGATTGGATGGGATAGTGACTATATAAAGCTCAGGGATGGGATAGTTATCCAAATCATTAAAGATGAAGTGGGCGAATGACATGCCATATAGATGAATGATGAGCAGAAGTGATGACGATAAAATAGATGACATTGGATTGTGTGGGAAGCCTATAGCTAGATACCAATGACAAGGGATTATGAGATGGGATGAGGGAGGGGGGAGGATGGGGGGAGGAAAAGGATTGTTTGGGTGGATTGGATAGAGGGATAAGGATTTGGATGAGGAAAAGGTGACCAGATGGATAGATGATTGATTATTGGAACTAGAAGGTGAAGGGCGGGAACAGGTGGAAGATTACTCATAATGAGTAAACGATTGATCAAGATTATGGAATGAGAGTGTGAAATGATAGAAGGAGGTTTGATGAAGGTTTGAGATGATAGGAGGTTTGATGAATGGTTACATGGAATAAGTGAATGGATTTATTAGAATTGATGAATAGGACAAAATTGAAGAAGATTGAGGGAGGGATCTTAAGACTTTGTTCGGTATCCAAAGACATTGACTGCAAATGGATGAAAGCTCAGATTAGGGGTTTGGTTAAGCTCATATTGGGATAAGATTAAAGCTCAGATGAGGATTGGATTGAAGACTAGAATGATTGAAGGATATGATTGGATTGATTCTACACCGAGTTCCGGGGCTTAAAGGGCGTAAGGTGTTGACAAGCAAATTTTTCCAAATTTGGCAATTTTCAAAAATTGTCAAATTTTTCCATTTTAGGAAACTTCATGGACATATGTTTGAGAGTCCCAATTTTTGCCAAGAAATACCCATTGGGGAGATAGGATGAATTGTCAACTAACATCCCAGATTTGAGATATGCATTTCGAGTTATAAGCGAAAACAATTTTTCAAAATGCTGGAAAAAAAAAGTAAATTGGGATTTTGAGGGTCAAGATGAAACTTTCAGGCCCCGAAAATGGGTCAAAACAGGTTCCAACGGTTTGCAAAAAAATCAATTGGAAATCCACTTGTTATCGCGTAATGCAACTCCCTGTCAAATTTCAGCTCAAACAGACACCCGAGTAAAAAGTTATGGCCTCCGGAAGTTTTCGGTGTAAAAATCAAAAATCAATTTTGAAAATTTCAAGACATGGGTTTTGATGGCGGAGAAAAATTAGAAACTGGGTCGCGATCAATTTTCTGAAAAAGATAACAAAAATGTGATTTTTTGGCAAAATAAGGTATGAAGGGCGCACACGCCCAGGAACCGGGGCGGAGGCACCTTAAGCGGAGCCGCCCACCAGGAAGCCCGAGGGGCAGGGCTGAGAGCCGCGAGCCGAGCCAGCGATCCACCCACCAGAAGGCCCCGCATGGGCGGAGGACGCCCGAGGGGAAGGATGAGGGGTGGAGTGGCTATGAAAAAAAAAGAATAATGAGGGATGGGACAAGGGACATTTGAGAAAAGATAAAAGATTGAAAAGATGTGTAGAAGAAGCAAAAGTGATGGCGATGAGATAAAGGGCATTGGGTTGCATGGAAGGAGGCCTATAGCCAAATACCATGACAAGGGATGTGAGATGGGATGAGATAAAGATGAAAGAATGGATGAAGGATGGGAGGGATTATAAGGATTGGGAGATGAAGGGGATGGATATAAAGATAAGGATGGGGAGATGGAAGGGATGCTATGATAGATGAAAGAAATGCTAGGATAGATGGATACGAAGATAAGGATGGGGAGATGGGAGGGATGCTGTGATAGATGAAAGAAATGCTAGGATAGATGGATACGAAGATGAAGGGATGTTATGATAGATGATGTCTCCAAGGACTATGTCACAAAGGAAGCAGATGCCCCCACTCTAGATATGTCATATATGATGAGGCATGAGGGATGGGAGATGAGTGGATGGGAAGATAAAGGAGATAACTAGAGGTGGATAGGATGAGTGACCAAGGAATATGATAGAGCATGGATGAAGGGGATGTATACCAATAGGTGGCCAAAGCATGTATAGATAGGTGCCCCTGTTTTGATCAAGATCACAAGAAGGATGGAGGGAATGGGAGATAAATGGGATATGATGGTAGGATGCGGAAGATAGGTGGGACGAAGGGGTTTTATGAAGAGGATGGATAATAGGAAGATGGGTGCATAGCAGGAAGCATAGCAGGAAGCATAGTGGGAATGCATATCAGGAAGTTGCCCCCAAGTGTAGATGGGGATTTACGCATGATGCCTATTTGCCAGGTTTTCATCATCGTACTTATCCAAGGCGCTTGTTTGCCAAGTTTTCACAATTGGATGAATTATTTATCTCTTTTTTTTTTTTTTTTTGGATTTTTAGACTTTTTCTGAATTTTTGGATATGAGGGGGATGAAAAGGGATAAGGATATGGATATGGATGAAGGACTCAAGCATCAAGTTCTATACGAGGTAGTAAGAGCCCATGTTCAAACCGACTATTGGATGTTGGTACAACCTTATGATAAATGGATTATGCTAGAGGATGAATTAGGGGGATTTGAGAGGGGAGATACATGGGATAATGGATGGGATGCTGCAAAGGGTATGGATGGAATGATGGGGTGGATATGTGATGGGAAGATGTGTTCAGGACCAACATTGGCACATGTGGTGGTGGATGTGAAAAGATAAGAGGATTACTGGATGGAGAATGTGTGGATAATGGAGATGGGGAAGTGAACTTTGGAACATAAGGGCCCAAAACAGACTTAGGAGATGAAAGGGGTATATGACTAGCTTTTGGATTAGCAACTTTGGATGTTCTTACAGATTTTTCATGTGATGGCATTGCATTTTTTTTCTTTGGGATCCACATGGTTTTGATCTTTGCTTTGGTGGGCCTTTGTGGCCTATAGATTTGATTTGGATTTTGGATTTTGTTTTGCTTTGCTTTAACATGTCTTTTAGAAGGGACATGGGAAGCTTTTGATTCATGTGGATGTTTGGATTTATGCATTTTTATGTTAGCATCCAAAGTGCATTTAGTAGCCATGGGATGGGTGTGAATAGATGGATGATGTGGAGCGAGGAAGGGAGGAGTATGTGGATTATGTGTAGACGGAGGATGTGCAGGTATGTGCCTTTGTTGATCCTAATTGGGGGACATGTAAGAGGGATGTTTATGATGGATGAGATGGATAGGTGATGAATGGATGAAGGGATAGATAGGATGAGATGGAGGAGGTGATTTTGGGATATATGGACCCAAAGTAAATGGAGTGCATGGAGGGACATAAGGACCCAGGATGGATGGAGTAGATGAAGGATGGGATATGGTGGATGGAGGGATGTAAGGACCCAAAATGGATGGAGCAGATGAAGGAGGGATATGGACGGTGGTTTTGAGATGATATGATAGAGGAGGAGGGATGGCAACATATGATCTAGTGGGGTGATGGGAAGAGCTAACATTTCTTTTGGAAAAGGCTCGTTGAGGACGTTTAGAGGTTGTACCAACATCTTTTGATTGTGAGGCTTGGGAAATAGGTCCAAGACCTTGCATGCAGACTTGTTCTTTGACTTGGATGGGCTCTAAAATACCTTGCTCATGAAGGCCTAGACCTTTTCCTTGATAGTTCATTTTCTTGAGCATGCGGTCCATGATAGGATTTGTGTTATTCTGGAAACATGATGCGAGTCCATCATTAGGTGGAGGATGATGGGCGGTAAATACACTATGCTTTTCTTCTGCGAGGAGGCCACCATGGAAGAATGTGAGAGTACCAAGGGGATATGCAAGCGATGTAGGTATAGCAGTTTTAGGCGATGATGGGGGATCATGAGAGGGAGATGGTGGGATAGCAGCATGTGGATGGGTGGTATCAGGAGAGGGATTAGGGGATATGATAGGATTTGGATTTGTGGTAGTGGGATCATGCAATGGAGATGGAGATGGAGTGGTGGAAGATTGAATGATAGGGGGATCATGGGATGGAATGGATGGGGGACTGTGATCTTGCGGTAGACTAGATGGGATAGTAGGATCTTGATCTGGAGGAGGGGATATGTTGGCATGCTTTGGATCAAGCTCTTGGCATGACGCATCTTGTGTGGATGGAAGGATAACAGAGTGTTGGAGAGACTCTTCAAGTTGGGGAGATGGAAGGATGGAGGATTCGATGCAGTCATCAGAATGGATTTGGGTGTCATCGATGGGTTTGATGACTCTTGGAGTAGGAGGTGGATGTTCAATGGATTCAACGGATTTAAAGGATGTGATGGTAGGAGATGGGGGCTCGATGGATTCAGAGGGTGTGATGGTAGGAGATGGGGGCTCGATGGATTTAGAGGGTGTGATGGTAGGAGAAGTGGGTTCAATGGATTTAGAGGGTGTGATGGTAGGAGATGTGGGTTCAATGGATTTAGTGGGTTCAATGGTTTCAATGGTTTGATCAGTGCTAGGGGTGGTAACAACAATGATAGGTGTGGTATGGAGAAGGCTCTCATCACTAGTTACCGTGGATGATAGATTGGGATGGCATGGTTCCATGACTTCAACATGTGGAGTTGGGGGTGGCTTCTTTGTTATAAGTCCTTGGAGAATTTCTTGAGTGAGGGACTTGAATGCTCTAGGTTGAGATGGCGTGGTAGGAGTGGATGATGGATTATGGATTGGTGGACTAGGGTTAGATGGAGGAATGGGATTGAATGTAGGACTATGAGGAGATGGGGGATTAGGAGTGGATGGAGGACTAGGAGTAGATGGATGAATAAGTTAGGATGGAGGACTAGGAAGGAGTAGATGGAGGACTAGAAGTTTGGATGGAGGATTAAAGAGTAGGATATTGGGTGGTGAATTAAAGATGGGGGACATGGTTGTGGATTAGGACAAGAAGGATATAGGTGGTGTGAAAGTGGAACAAAGAGGATGGGGGATGGAGTATAAGAATTGGGATGAGGTGGATTAGGATGAGGATATGTGGATGTAGGATTAAGGTAAGGAGCATGGATGTAGGATTAAGATGGAAGGGAATACGAATGTGGGATTAGAAGTGAGTAGGTGGCATGGATGGGGTAGGGTGGTGGGTATATCGCGGATGAAGGATTTAGATAGGAGTATGTGGATGGGGGATTAGGATAGGGGTATTGAGATGGTAGACTAGGATAAGAGGATGTGGGTGTTGGATAAGAGGACGATGTAGATGAAGGGTATGATGGATATGACGGATATCCCTTGTCAAAGGTAGCAGAAGCAACATGATTAGGCATGGACGAAGACATAACGGGATAACTCGAGGGGGTGATTGGATTTTGGAAAGCGGGTGGAGAAAGATTACTAGAGATGATAGTGTCAATGGGATCTATGTCATATACCTCTTGATCAACAAGACTTTCATTATCGTCATCAATGCAATTAGAGTTTCCCTTGACCACTATTGATGGAGGATAAGGATTCATGATGGTGAAAGGATAAAAAGGATGGATGAAAAGATTTTGGATGGGAACGGATTAAAATTCCGAATTGAGATTTTGAATTGACTCGGAATCGGGATTGAATTCAAAGGATTAGGATGATTGGATGATGCGATGGGATTGATTATGATGATAAGATTTGATTATCAAAGGATGATTGTGACACCGAATCTACTTTGAGATGGAAGTAGATTGATTGGGTCAGAGGTGATTGGATTGGATTGGATTAGATAAGGTTGATTCGATGGATGGTAATGGATAGGATTGGATTTGATTGGATTTGGATTTGGATTGGATTGGATTCTTGGATTGGATTGGATTTGATTTGGATTGGAGCTTACATTGGATTAGATTAGATTTGATTAGATTGTTTAGATTGAATTGAATTTGGGTTTGGTGGATTTGATTGGATTTGGATTTGGATTTGATTTGATTAGTTGATTGGTTGATTTGGTTGGATTTGATTGGATTTGGTTTAGATTGGATTGGATTTGGTTGATTAGTTTGATTGGATTTGGATTTGGATTTGATTTGATTGGATTTGATTGGATTTGATTTGGTTGGATTTGATTAGATTTGGATTTGGATTTGATTGGATTTGATTGGATTGGATTGGATTTGATTTGATTGGATTTGATTTGGATTGGATTGGATTACGAAAGGTGTGAGAGAGAGACCTTAAGCTTGATCACGTGAGATTACCCTTAGTAACCCTAGAGCTTTGATTGATTAATAGGATGATTACGGCACCGAATCCACCTTAAGCTAGGAATGGATTGATTGGGCCGAGGATGATAACTTACAACACCGAATTCACCTCAAGATGGAAGTGAATTGATTGGGTTTGAAGTTAAAAACTAATAATCAATTTCAAGTGCTATAGTCAATTCGGGTAACCACTTAGTAATACAAGGTTAAGACGGTTTGGCTATAGGTGGTGTTTGGAGATGCAAATGGTAAGAGATGATTGGTGGATTAGGAAGAAATTAGAATGAATGGGGGGTTAAGGATAATTGTGGAGAATGTATGGGGATTTAGGATAGTTGAACGAAAGTTTAGGATAATGAGATGGAGGTTCAAAAGGGATAAATGGAGGTTTTTGAGAGTTTAAAGTGACAACACGAAGGTTTGGGATGATGAGGTAATGGTTGGGAATGGTGAAATGAAGGTTTAAAGGCTGAATGAATCCAAAAGGGGGGAATTTCAGGTGTTTAGGAGGGCGTAATTGCACTTTTGCAGCAAAACAGGGGCGTAGCCGCACTTCTGCAACAAAACAGGGGTGTAGCCGCCCTTCTGCAGTAAAATAGGGGCGTAGCCGCCCTTCTGCAGCAAAACAGGGGCGTAGCCGCACTTCTGCAGCAAAACAGGGGCGTAGCCGCCCTTCTGCAGCAAAACAGAGGCTTGGTTTGATGCAAATGGCTATGGCAAGGACTTTAAAATGATAATGATAAGGCCAAATTGTTAGGAATTCACTGGTTTCTCACAAGAAAACACTCTCAAGCAAATACAACCCTATGATTAGTGTTGAGGGTATAGCAAAAGTGGTCTTAATCTAGGATGCACAAGGTATCTAGGGAGTCCTCGATATACTCTCGGTACGTGAGGCACAACCGTGAACACTAGCCCGTCACAAGCGTGAGTCGGGAACCCCAGCGAGATACTGAAGGGCTCGGACCAACTCTTCACGTCTATCTAGGTATCACCCTAGCTTCGACACTCCGCCAATTACGACGTGAATGGATTGGGGTACAACTTTCGCTCTCCCCCCTTTGTATACCCCGCCGGTACGCGTGGTTGGAATCGTCCCTTGGGGTGATGAAATCCCCAAGCAGGTCCCACTATGAAGAAAGCACTAACCGCTTCCAACTACTCCCCAGGCTCACACGAAGTGCAAGGGGAAAGCGGAAACAAGCTAATACTCCCTTAGGGTAACACAAAAAGACAAGAACAGAAAACAACAAATATTACTCCCCCTAATTAAGCTATGTTCTTAGATTAATGTAAACAACAAGGATAATTTTAAAGAAGATTGAGCAAATGGATAGCCCTGCAAGTAAATATTAGATATTTTATCCCGCTTTCTCCATCAACTTCACAAGAATACACTACAAAAGGTTAGCACAAAACACATGTATCCTTGCAAGAACAACGTTAATGAGAAAAATAGCAATTTAAATTTGAAATCAAAACAACAATTTTACCTTCCAGGGGGCGCAGTCGCCCTTCTGCAGCAAAACAGGGGCGTAGCCGCCCTTCTGCAGCAAAATGGGGCGTAGCCTCCCTTCTGTGAAAAATGGGGTGTAGCCGCCCTTCTGCAAAAAAATGGGGCGTAGCCGCCCTTCTGCAGAAAAATGGGGCGTAGCCGCCCTTCTGTGAAAAATGGGGCGTAGCTGCCCTTCTATGGAAAATGGGGCATAGCCGCCCTTCCGTGAAAAAATGGGGCGTAGCCGCCCTTCTGCACAAAAATGGGGCGTAGCCGCCCTTCTGCGCAAAAATGGGGCGTAGCCGCCCTTCTGCGCAAAATGGGGCGTAGCCGCCCTTCTGCGAAAAATGGGGCGTAGCCACCCTTTTGCAGAAAATGGGGCGTAGCCGCCCTTCTGCGCAAAAATGGGGCGTAGCCGCCCTTCTGTGAAAAATGGGGCGTAGCCGCCCTTCTACACAAAAATGGGGCGTAGCCGCCCTTCTGCGGAAAAATGGGGTGTAGCCGCCCTTCTGCGACGCGTTCCTGAAAAAACTTAAACAACAGCAAACGTAAAATATGGGAACCCGTTTGTGGGTCCCACCGGGCGTGCCAGAAATGTATACCCTGATATTTGCACTTCTCTAAATGAGCAAAACAACTAAGAGATATGAAAAACAAAATATCAAGGACACCTCAAGATTAGCCAAAAGAGAGTGACAAAACACTAAAGAAAGTAGATAACACAAGACAAATAGCTTTACCTTCCTTTGTTGTTGATACTCCTTTGATTGGCCCTTGCTTAAGATAGGATGTGTGCTCCTTGATGGCTCTATTAAAGATCTTTACTATGTGCTTGGATGCAAATGCAAGTGGATGTGATTGAAAATTGGATGAGTGCACAAAATGGCAGCATGTAGTTGCAAATTGACTAAGTGTTGAGAAGGAAAATTGGCAACATAAGGTTATGAAAATCAAAAGTGTTCTAAAAATGCCCTTGAGGAGGGGGTATTTATAGAGGAACTTGAATTCTCTAGAGAATTCAAGGGTCAAGATTGATCCAACAAGGTCAAGATGAAGGGCTATGGTGGGTTGAGAACCCACAAGCCCTCACATCTTGACATGTGGAGGGTGAAGTGGCCAAGGGTGGATGAGATGGAAATGAGTTGTCAAAAAGGTACATGAGGTGGAAAAGGACATGCACCTTGGGGGATGAGAGGATTTCCACAAAAAGGGATTTCTTGTCCCCAAGTGGGAGTGAAAGGGACATTTGAGGAATTTTAGAATTCCTCAAAAATCTACATGGGAAAAGGAAAGGTGGTTGGGGGATAAATGTGAATTAAAAATTCACATTCCTAGGATGATCTAGAGGGTAAAGGCGGGGCTCCAAAAAGGTGGGACTTGGTCACATGTGGAGATTGTGACAAGTCCAAGGTTCTAGAAGCCTTGGAAGGATGGAATGAATTAAAAATTCACATATAAAATAGGGAATCTAGGAAGAATAAAAAGGAATTAAAAATTCCTTGGAGAATGATTATGCTTAGTTAATCAGTAATTAGAGAGGGATTAGGGGCTAGTGGGATTAAAAGCCAACTTGCAAAAGTTGGAGGATGTGACACATCCTAATCAAAGATTAGGCATGTGCACATCCTTAATGAAAGAAGATTAGGAGATGGATTAGGATTAGATGAAAATGACATGTGAGGAATTAAATAAATGTAATATTTATTTAATTTATTTGATAAAGATTAAGGAGGGTAAGGTATTTAATTATTAATTAAATACCTTAGGGATTTGAGAATTAAAGATATTAATTAAATAATAGTAATATTACTTAATTAACTTTCGGATAAGAGGATGTTTAGATGAAAAGTGATAAATTTGGATAAATTAAATGTCCAAATTTGGATGTCTGAGGGAAGAAATTTTTTACATTCTCAACTCTTAAATAACTTCTTAGATATGTTTGCATGGAAATGTGATGATATGCTTGATATTGATTGAAAGATTATGGTTCATAATACATCTTATATCTTAATGCTCAACTGGTAAAGTAAAATTTTTAAAAAATTCACCCAAGGTGAATCTTATGGCTAGGAAGGAAATTGAGAATCTTCTTGAAGCTAGATTTAAAGTACCAATTAACTATTCACCTTATATCTCAAACATTGTGGTTGTCAATAAAATTTATGGCCACATTCATATTTGTATTTATTTTCACAATCTCAATAAAGCTTCTCTTAAGGATAATTTTCCCCTTCCCACCATTGATATGATTATCAATTTTAGTGCAAGCCATGCTTTTTATTTCATTATATGGATGGATTCTTTGGTTAAAAAAAAAACCTTATTAATCCCCTCGACCAATACAAACTAGACTTCACAATACCATGGGGAACTTTCTATCATGTGGTCATTCCCTTCAGTTTGAAGAATGTTGGTGCAACTTTCCAATGGGCCATGATCCTTATCTTCCATGATTTATTTCACAAAATTCTTCAATATTATTGTTGATAACATATTGTCTAAGTTAGTTCCTCATGAATACCATGTCCATAATCGTTGTTGTATCTTTGAATAACTTCATCTATATCATATGTGTTTAAAATCTATGAAGTGTGTATTCAATGTTGACAATGAAAAGCTTAATGTTGGCATTGAGGTTGACACTAAAAGGATAGATTTCATTATTATCATGACCTTTTATCAAAATATCTCAAAAATTTATAGAATTTAGGGTAAGATTTAGGCCATTTTCTAGTTTATTTTTCAACTAGAAAATTGTACCGGGCTGCTATTTATGGGTGAGTGCAAGACCATGATGGGCCAAACAATACCTCTAAGTGGTAATGAAAGTACTCAAAATAATACTTAAGAAACTTCACATAAAAAATTGAATGGGTTATTAATGTTGTGATATAGTGTTCCTAACCCATTCAAAATCATGCAAAATAGAATGCAAAAGGAAAGGAAAAGACACTAAACACCTCAAGATTAGGCCTAGTTGAACTCAAAAAAAGACAAAGAAAGATAACAAAAAGCAGATTTTTACCTTGTCTTGATTTGATGCTTGGTTGGCCATTGATAGTTGATAATGTGTATGCTCCTTCAATGGAAAAACGAATGAAAGTGGATTCAAAATGATGAGGGTTTGATGAAGATTCAAATGGTGGATGTGGGTAGTTGAGAAGATGAACCAAATGGATGAAGTGAAAGCTTGAATGTGCAACAATGGTGGATGGTTGAGCTTGAGAGAGTTAGTTGAATGCTTGAGCTTGAGAGATGAAGTTTGTTGAATGAATGTATTGAATGAGAATGTGTTGTTAATGAGATAATGAAGGGAAATTCTTTCATTTTATGGAGAGAATCCCTAGAAAGATGGACGGTTGAGATATTGCCAACATAGGCAAGATGAAGGGTTGTGGTGAGTTGAGGACTCACAAACCCTCACATCTTTCCATGTGGAAAATGATGTGTCACAATGACACATGAGGTGGAAGATGACATGTGATGGGAAGGTACTTGTAAGTACTTTGGAATAAGGATGGTGTGACCTATCAATGATCACATGGGGAAGAGGAGAATCTTGGATAAATAAAAGTGAATTTAAAATTCACATGATTGGGGATATCTTAAGGATAAGACAAGGTTGCCAAAAAGGTAGGTGAGAAGTACCTTGGATAAGACAAAGTGCTTAAAAAGGTAAGTACTTACCCACATGTGAGTGATGTGACAAGTCAAAAGGTTCTAGAACTTGCATGGGAATAAGGAGAGTCTTGGAAGGATAAAAATAAATTAAAAATTCCTTGGGGGATGGGAAGAGTTGACCAAGGTATTGATTAGGCTTAACTAATAAGTGATTAGAAGATAATTAGTGGTTAAGGAAGATTAGAAGCCAACTTGCAAAGGTTGGAGGATGTGATGCATCCTAATCAAGGATTAGGCATGTGCACATCTCTAATGATGATATTAGGGGGTTGATTAAGATTAAAAAAAGGATGTGACACGTGAGGAATTAAATAAATTTCATATTTATTTAATTCACTTGATGAAAGGGGGATTAAAGAGTAAGGTATTTAATTGTTAACTAAATACCTTAGGGATTTAGAGGAATTTAAGGATATTAATTAGATAATAGCAATATTACCTAATTAACACGGATAAGAGGATGTTTAGACAAAAAGGGACAAATTTGGACAAATGTAAGTGCCCAAATTTAGGTGTCTACATTTTTCCCCTCTTTGAGATGGTGTTACGAAGTAGAATCATTTCAAAGAAGATTAAAAGATAAGACAAAGAAGAAAATGGTTAGATTGGAAAATATGCCCCAATCATTCAAAGGAGTGACTAGGAAGAAAGATGATGGGGGTGAAGATGAAGATTAGGGATAAGGATGCCCCCTCAAGAGGACATGCGGGTTCAAGAGAACACGAGTATGCTCTCGAAATGGATGAGACAATGAAAGGAGAGATGGGGAAGATGATGCAAAGTGAGGGATAAGAGAGGATGATAAGCGATAGGAGATAATCAAGCACAAAGAGATTTAAGGACAGAGGTGATGTTCCCCCAGTTAAGCCGCAAGCCAAAATGGGTTGATGAAGGATGGAGTGTTGTCAATGAGGGAATGATATATCCTGAAACAACACGAGGATAGGGAAAGATACATCCCAATGATGATGATGATGAAAGTGTTGTTGATGAAGGAAGGATACATCCCAAAATAACACGAGGATAGGGAAGGATACGTCTCGACGAAAGGGTTGCTGATGAGGGAAGGATACATCCTGAAACAACACCAAAGGATAGGGAAGGATACGTCCCAATGATGATGACGATGGTGATGATTGGATCAAGGCTTGTAGCAAGGCTGGGAACAAGACCAAGGATGCGATTAGATGATTTGTGCGAGTTTGAATGGAAGAGGGTTGGATTGGGATGCAGGATGGATGAAAGGAATAAAAATGATGGGGGACAAGATGCTTAGAATAACCAATCTATATTATAATAAGAGATTGATGAGGGATGAATGGATGGGGGGGATTTTTGATAGATGAGAGGATGGGGGATGTGGGGATGAAATGCAATTTTCCAATTTTTGGAGCACTGATTTTTTCTATAGCATAAGACACAAGACGCCAGGGTATGATGAACCAAGGCCTATTCGTGTCTAATGCATAAAACAAACACAATAGAAAAAAAGGATATCCCAACACCCCAAAGTCATGAAGACCTTGGTCAGGCCAGGCATTGGAATAATCGCAAGCACAAGAGGATGCCCCAACATAACACAAGACCACATGGATCTTGGTGGGTACAATGCAGGATAACTAGAAGACATCAACAAAGGAAAAAGATCAAGATATGCCCCTATGTTAACCGATCAAACCACACCATAATATGATAGATCATGGCAGCCTTGACAAGTGATGATAGGAAGATCAAGTGATAAATAAAAGCCAAAAGTATCAAAAGATTGCAATCAATTTCAAATGTCCTTTTCCATGGGATCAGGAGGGTGGATGTTATTGATGAGATCTGTTAGGAAGGATGCATCTTGTTGAGACCGATGATGGATACTAAACTAAAAGATCGATATGATGTAGGATATTCAAAACTGATTGAATCTCATGATACAAGTGGATCTCATTTGTTAAGAACTAGCTGGATAAGGGCATACTTGATGACACAACACAAGACGCAAGAGTGACACACCCTAACGACCTAGGGGCTCGGGGGCTGATCAAAGATTAGCCTTGCCTACGTGAAAGCGTAGAGCCCTTATAGTTCGATAAAAGGCTGACGACTGACCATGGATAAAAGTGGAAAGAGGATGATGAAGACCTTGATGGATGACAAAGACAAAAGGAGCTCCGGGGGCAGATCAAATGATTGACCTTGCCTATGTGAAAGTGCAGGGGCAACGTAGTACGAAAAAAGACCAAGGATAAAAGTGGAAAGAGGACAATGGAGACCTCAATGGATGACAGGATGGAAAAAGGGAGCCCTAGAGGCAGATCAAAAGATCAACTTTTCCTACGTGAAAGCACAGGGGCAATGTAGTTTGACAAAAGACCATGGATAAAAGTGGAAAGAGGACAATGGAGACCTCGATGGATGACAAGATGGAAAAAAGGAGCCCCGGGGGAGGATCAAAAGATTGACCTTGCCTACGTGAAAGTGCAAGGGCAACATAGTTCGACAAAAGGCCAAAGACAAACAATGGACAAGGGATCATGATAAGATACCCTGATAAGAGGATAAAAAGATTATTTAACCAATACGATGGGACATGATAGACCTGGTGGATTGGATAGGATGATGGCGATCACACAAAGCTCAGGGATGGGATAGTTATCCAAATCATCAGAGGATGAATTGGGATGATGATATGAGGAAGAGATGAGTGATGAGAAGTGATAGGAGATTGACAAGATGTGCAAAAGAGGCAGGAGTGATGATGATGAGATAGATGGCATTGGATTGCATGGGGAGAGGCCTATAGCTAGGTACCAATGACAAGGTATTATGAGATGGGATGAGGATAGAGATGAATGGATAAAGAGATAAGGATGGGGGATGGAAGGGGGTGTTATGAGGGATGGATAGGAAGGTAAGGATAGGTAGGTGAAAGGGATTGTTTAGATGGGTGGATAGGAGGAGAAGGATGGGGAGATGGAAGGGATGATAGGATCGATGAAGGATGTATCAAGGACTTATGTCACAAAGGGAGTAGATTACCTCACTCTAGATATGTCATGTATAATGAGGCAAGGGGGATGGGAGACAGAAAGATGGGAAATTAAGGGAGTGAGATGGATAGGGATATGATGCATGGATAAGGAAGGGAGATTAATGGTAACATGATGGGTGGACAAGGAATGTAGATGGATGTCGATAAGGATTAGGATAGTGTATGGGTGAGGGGAATGTATGCCAAAAGGTGTCCAAAGCATGTATATATGTTTACCCCTATCTATATCAAGATCACTAGGAGGATGGAAGGATTGGGATAAATGGGAGACGACAAGCAAGATGTGTAAGATAGGTTGGATGGAGGAGATGGGTGAAGGGGAGGTAGTTGCCCCCAAGTGTGAAGTAAACTGGATGGGGGATTTACACATGATGCCTATTTGTCAGGTTTTCATCATGGTACTTATCGAAGGTGCTTGTTTGCCAAGTTTTCTCCATTGGACGAATTATTTCTCTTTACTATTTTTTTTTTTACTTTTTTTACTTTTTGGATAGAATGTGGATGGAGATGGATAAAGATAGGGATGTGGATAAGTGGATTTAGAAGACATGTAATAAGGAGATGGATGAAGGACTCAAGCATCAAGTTCCAACAAGGTATTAAGAGCCCATGTTTGAAATGACTATCAAATGTTGTTACAACCTTATTAGGATAAATGGATTATGCAAGAGAATGGATTAAAGGAGTTGGATGAGGGAGATATGCAGGATAATGGATGGGATGTTGGAAAGTGTATGGATGGAATGATGGGGTGGATGTGTGATGGGGGAATGAGTTCAGGACCAACATTGGCACATATGGTGGTGGATGTGAAATGATGGGAAGATTAATGGATGGATGATGTGGGGATAATGGAGGAGATGGGATATTGAATTTTGGGACATAACGACCCAAAATAGATTTAAGAGATGGTGGATGAGAATGATTAGCTTTTGGATTAGAAAATTTGGATGTAATTACAGATTTTTCATTTGAATGCATTGCATCTTTTTTCTTTGGGATCCACATGGTTTTGATTTTTGCTTTGGTGGGCCTTTGAGGCCTACAGATTTGATTTGGATTTTGGATTTTATTTTTCTTTTCTTCACCATGTCTTTTGAAGGGGACATGAGGATCTTTATATTCATGTGGATGTTTTGATTTATGCATTTTTACTTTAGCATCCAAAGTGCTTTTAATAGCAATGGGATGGGTGTGAGGAGATGGATGATGTGGAGGAAGCATGAGTGGGGTGATGGAGGTAGGATTTTGAGGATGATATGTGGATGGAGGATGTGTAGGTACGTGCCTTTGTTGATCCTGATTATGGGATATGAGAGTGGAATGTTTATGATGGAGGACATGGATAGGTGCTAGATGGATAGGAGGATAAATAGGATGAGACGGAGGAGGTGATTTTGGGATAGAAGGGCCCAAAATGGGCTTAGTACCTGGAGGAAGTGTGATGGTGGGTGTAGGGACATAAGGACCCAAAATGGATGAAGTAGATGAAGGATGTGAGATGGTGGATGGAGGGACATAAGGAACCAAAATGGATGGAGCAGATGAAGGAGGAATGTGGATGGTTGTTTTGAGGCGATATGATGGAGGAGGGGGGATGGCAGCAAATGATTTGGTGGAGCGATGGGAAGAGCCTGTATTTCTTTTGGAAGAGGCTTGTTGAGGACGTATAGAGGTTGTACCAACATTTTTAGATTGCAAGTCTTGAGAAATATGTCCAAGACCTTGCATACAGATTTGTTCTTTGACCTAGATGGGCTCTAAAATACCTTGCTCGTGAAGGCCTAAACCTTTTCCTTTGTAGTTCGTGTTCTTGAGCATGCGATCCATGATAGGATTTGTGTTATTCTGGAAGAATGATGCGAGTCCATTATTAGGCGGAGGAGAATGGGTGGTATACACACTTTGTTTTTCTTCTGCAAGGAGACCACCATGGAAGAATATGAGAGTACCAAGGGGATATAAAAGCAGTGAGGGGATAGTAGGTTTAGGCAATGATGGAGGATCATGAGATGGAGATGATGGGATAGCAGCATCTTGATTGAGACAAGTGAATGGTAAGGGATCAAGAGAGAGATTAGGTGACATGATGGGATTTGGATTTGTGGCAGCAGGTGATAAGGGATCATGCGATGGAGTGATTGGATCTTGAGTATCAAGGGGATCATGGGATGGAATGGATGGGGGATTGTGATCTTGAGATGGACTAGATGGGATGACAGGATATTGATGTGGAGAAGGGGATATGTTGGTATGCTTTGGATTAGGCTCTTGGCATGACTCATTTTGTGTGGGTGGCATGATGATGGAGTCTTGGAGGGACTCTTCAAGTGGGGAAGATGGAAGGATAGAGGATTCAAGGCATTCATGGGAATGGAGTTCAGTGATTCTAGGAGTGGGAGAAGTGGATTGAATTTGGTTATCTTCGATGGGCTCAGCAGATCTCAGAGTAGTAGGAGTGGATTGGATTTGGTTATCTTCGATGGGTTCAATGGTTCTTGGAGTAGGAGACAGGGGTTCAGTGGATTGGGTGGATGTGATGGTTTCAATGGTTTGAGTGGTGCTAGGGGTGGTAGCATCAATGATAGGCGTGGGTTGGAGAAGGGTCTCATCACTAGTGATCGTGGATGATGGGTTGGGATGGAATGGTTCCATGACTCCAAGTGGTGGAGTGGGGGATGTGTTCTTTGTCATAAGTCCTTGGAGAACTTTTGGAGTGAGAAACTTGCATACTCTAGGCTGAGATGGCATGATAGGAATAGATGAAGGATTAGGGATTGGTGGAGGACTAGGATTATGGATTGGTGGATTAGGGTTAGATGGAGGAATGGGGTTGGATGTAGGAGTAGGATTAGATGGAGGATTAGGATTGGATGGAGGGTTAAGGTAGGGATATTGGAGTGGTGAATTAGGATAAGGGGACATGGACTGTGGATTAGGATAAGAGGATACAATTGGTGGATTGTAATAAAGGTGTTGGGACAACAAATTATGATGGGAAGATTGAGATGGTGGATTAAGATAGGAAGTGGTGGATTAAGATATGAAGACATGGATGTTGGATTAGGGTAAGTTGATGGGTGTGTAGGATTAAGATAAAAAGGTGTGGATGTAGGATTAGGATAGGTTGATTGATATGGAGGATTAGGATAGTGGGACATGGATGAGGAATTATAATAGGAGTATTGATTAGGATGGGGAGAATGGGAGGATAGATTGGGGCAAGAGGATGTGGGTGGTGGATAAGAAAATGATGTAGCAGAAGGATATGATGGAGATGCAAGCGAGGAAGATAATGGACATCCCTTGTCAAAGGAAGCATAAGGAGCATTATTAGGTGTGGATGGAGATGCAACGGGATAGCTCAGAGAGGCAATTGGATTTTGGATGACACTTGGGGAAAGTTTGCTAGCAATGATAGCGTCAAGGGGATATATGTCATATACATCTTGATCAACAAGACTTTCATTATTGTCGTCAATGTAATTAGGGTTTCCCTTAACTATTATTGGTGAAGAATAGGGATTCATGATGTCAGGTTAGGTGGATATGGATGATTAGAAGGAAAGATGAGATGGATCAAAAGATTTTTGGAAGGAAACAGACTAAAGCTCAAATCGGGATTGGATTAAAGCTTGGATTAGGATGATTGGATGATGTGATGGGATTGATTCTGAAAATTAGATTTGATTATCAAAGGATGATCACGACACTGAATCTACTTCGAGATGGAAGTAGATTGATTGGGTAAAAAATGATTGGATAGGGATGAGGTTGGATTAGATTGGATAAGATCAATTAATGAAACGATTGATAGGATCAAATGATGGATCAGATAAGATGATGAAAGGGATTGGAAAACTCCATTTAGAGATTACCCTAGCTGACTTGGGATACTGATTGATTAGATTAAAGGATAAATGGATTAATGCGGCACATAATCCACCTTGAGATTGAAAGTGGATTGATTAGGCCGACGATGATGATTAACTTAGGACAGATGACAATCCTAAGCAGATTTGGATGATGACGATTAGATTCAGACGCCTAGGTCAATTTGGATAATAACTTCAAATGAAGTTCAGAAGATTTGGATTGAGAAAATGATGAGGGATGTGTAACCCAGAGATGCTTCCAGATGATGTACCTATATGATTTAGATGATAAACGAATGAACTTGGGAGAATGCAGATGGACCAAAGCTTAGATTGGGATTGGATCAGAGGAAATGATAGGATTGATTCTAAATCAATTTCAAGGGTTTTAACTAGAGGACGTAAGATGTTGACAATCAGATTTTTCTAGATTTGGCAGTTTTCAAAAATTGTCAAATTTTGCCATTTTAGGTAACTACACAGGAATATCTTTGAGAGTCCAATTTTTTCCCAAAAACTTTCTAAAACTAAGATAGGATGAATTGCAAACTAACATCCTAAGTTGGAGACATGCGTTCTGAGTTATTAACGAAAACAATTTTTCAAAAACTAGAAAAAAACACTAAATTGTGATTTTGAGGGTCAAGATGAAAGTTTGGAGCCCCAAAAATGCGCCAAAGTGGGGGCCAACCGACTAAGGATTGTTGGAAATCCACATGCCACCTCATAACGCAACCACCTATAAAATTTTAGCCCAAACAAACACCTGAGTCAAAAGTTATGGCCTCTGGAAGTTTCTGCATAAAAATCAAAACCCCTAAAATGAAGTCTAGGTGATTGGGTTGGATGGTTTGATGATGGATATGGACTCTAATGATGTTCTAAAATGCACCTATGTGATTTGGTCAATGAAACAATAACCTTCGGAAAGTGTTGATGAACGAAAACGACGATGAAAGGAAGATGGATGAAGATTAGGTTCGCCCCTTTGTGGGGCAGATTTGCCCTTCTATAGGGCAAGTTCACCCCTCTATAGGGCAGGTTCGCCCCTCTGTAAGACAGGTTTTCCCCTCTGTAGGGAAGGTTTTCCCCTATCTAGGGCAGGTTCACCCAAATATAGGGTAGGTTTTCCCAAATAATAGGGTAGGTTTTCCCAAGGATATTCAGTGAAAGATGGGTGGGGAACGGATGCTCGAAATAGGTAAACGGGTGCTCGAAACGAGGGGACGACTGCTCGGATCGAGGAGATGAATTCTTAGATCAAGGAGATGAATGTTTGGAATTGGATATTGACTCTCAGGACGAGGAGACTAAAGCTTGGAATGGATGAACGATTACTTGGAATGAGGAGATAGATGATTGGATCAGGGAGATGAATGATCAGAACGGGTAAATGGGTCCTTGAAATAGGCGAATGGGTGCTCGAAACGACTGAACGAAATGTGAAAATGACTGTTTGGAGGGCAAGTTCACCCCTCTGAAGGAAGGTTCGCTTATCCTAGGGTAGGTTCACCCCTCTGTAGGGTAGGTTCGCCCCTCTGCAAGGGTAGGTTCGCCCATCTATAGGGCAGGTTCACCCCTCTGTAAGGGTAGGTTCACCCCTCTATAGGGCAGGTTTTCCTATTCAATAAAAAGTTGGATGATTTTGGTAGAAACAAGCTAGGAAAAGACTAAGATAGAGGGAAGGTTCACCCCTGTTCAGGGCAGGTTTGCCCCTTTGCAGCAAACCTGAACTTGGCTTGGCTGAAAACAACTATGGAAAAGGACCAAGAACTCAGGAAACAATAAGCAAAAAGCAAAGGCTGACTTGACTAATAAGATATGCACTGGTTTCGCACGAGGAAGACAATTCAAACAACATAATCCTAAGATTAGTAGATGAGGGTATGGCCAACACTGTCCTCTAACTAGGATGAACAAGGCAACTAGGGATTCCTTGATATACTCTCGGTACATGAGGCACAACTGTGAACACTAGCACGTCTACAAGCGTGAGTTGGGAACCCCAACGAGATATTGAAGGGCTCAGACCAACTCTTCACGTCTATCTAGGTATCACCCTAGCTTTGACGCTCCGCTAGACACAACGTGACTGGATTGAGGTACAACTTTCGCTCTCCCCCCTTTGTATACCCCGCCGGTATGCGTGGTTGGGATCGTCCCTTGGGGTGATGAAATCCCCAAGCAGGTCCTACTAAGAAGAGAACACTAACTATTTTTGGCTACTCCCTAGGCTCACACGAAGTGCAAGGGGAAAGTGTGAACAAAATAGTGCCCCCTTGGGTGACACAAAAGACTTGCAAGCACAAAAAATAGTATTTTGACTCTTCCCTAATTAAACTATGTGCCTAGATTAATGAGCAAAAATTATAAGCAAACTAGACAAACAATGCGGGGATCGACCGTCCTGCAAGAAAGCATTAGTTGTTTTGATTTTCATTCTTCGACAAAGATGAAACAAGCTGCACAAATGTTAGAAAAACTAACACAAATGCCAACAAAATGGGTTAGGGGGTCAGTAATAATAAAAAAAACCTAAAACAAAATCTGAAAATGAAATTTACACACTATTTTTACCTTGCAGAAGCCTCTGTTCAGGGCAGGTTCGCCCCTCTGTAAGGGCGGGTTCGCCCCTCTGCAGAAAAATAGTTAGAAAATAAGCAAAAGATTGAAGTTTGACAAAAAAATTTACCTATGAAAAAGGCAAGTTCGCCCCTTTGGGAGGGCAGGTTCGCCCCTCTATAGGAAATAGTCAAAAACAAAGGCTAAAAACTGAAAACAGAAAGTTGTTTTACCTGTGTTAAGGGCAGGTTTTTGCCTCTGCAGAAAACAGTCAAAAACAGAGGCTAAAAATTGAAAATAGAAAGTTGTTTTACCTGTGTCAAGGGCAGGTTCGCCCCTCTGTAGGGGCAGGTACGCCTCTCTGTGTCCTTCACCTACAAAAATTCAAAAAATAGCAAACGTGAAACTAAAAAGGACTCGTTTGTGGGTCCCACTATGCGTGCCAAAAATGTGAACCAGTGAAGTTATTCTATTCTAAGTGATGCAAAACAACATGCAAAAACAAGGAAAACAACACTAACACCTTGAGATAAGCCTAGTTGAACTCAAAAAACAAAGAAAGATAACAAAAAATAGATTTTTACCTTGTCTTGAATTGATCTTTGGTTGGCCCTTAGATTGTTGATTTTGTGTGCTCCTTTGATGGAAAGGTGGATGAAAAATGGACTCAAAATTATCTATGCAAGATGAGGATTCAAATGGGCTAAGTGGGTAGTTGAATGGATGGATGCAAGTGCAAAGGATGAAACTTGAATGTGAGCAACAATGGAGGTCTCAAGAATGCAAGTGTTGGAGAGCTTGAACTTGAGATGAGATGAAGCTATGAATGAATGTGTTAATGAGAGAATGAAAGAAAATTCTTTCAATTTATAGAGAGAAGCCCTAAAAATATGGATTGTTGAGATCTTGCCAACATGGGAAAGATGTAGGGTTGTGGTGAGTTGAGGACTCACAAGCACTCACATCTTGCCATGTGGCAGATGATGTGTCACAAGGACACATGAGATGGAAGGTGACATGTGATGGGAAGGTTATTGTAAGTACCTTGGAAAAGGGGATGATGTGACCTCTCAATGATCACATGGGGAAGAGGAGAATCTTGGATAAATAAAAGTGAATTTAAAATTCACATGATTGAAGATATTTTAAGGATAAGACAAAGTTGCAAAAAAGGTAGGTGAGAAGTACCCTGGATAAGACAAGGTGCTTATAATAGAAGGTTCATAACCCATGTGACTGATGTGACTTGTTAATGATCACATGGGGAAGAGAAGATTCTTTGGAGGAATAAAAGTGAATTTTAAATTCACATGGGGAAGACAAAAATGAATTAAAAATTCCTCAGGGGATGGGAGAGTTGACCAAGATGCTGATTGGATTAGCTAATCAGTGATTATAAGACAGTTAGTGGTTAATGGAGATTAGAAGCCAACTTGCAAAAGTTGGAGGATGTGATACATCCTAATCAAGGATTAGGCATGTGCACATCTCTAATGATGAGATTAGGAGGTTGATTAAGATTAAGAAAATGATGTGATATGTGAGGAATTAAATAAATGTCATATTTATTTAGTTCATTTGATGAAAGGAGGATTAAAGAGTAAATTATTTAATTGCTAACTAAATGCCTTAGGGATTTAGAAGAATTTAGGGATATTAATTAGATAATAGCAATATTACCTAATTAACGTGGGTAAGCGGATGTTTAGACGAAAAGGGACAAATTTGGACAAATGTAAGTGTCCAAATTTAGGAAATGTGATATAGTGTTCCTAACCCATTCAAAATCATGGAAAACAAAATGCAAAAGGAAAGGAAAAGACACTAAACACCTCAAGATTAGGCCTAGTTGAACTCAAAAAAGGACAAAGAAAGATAACAAAAAAGAATTTTTTACCTTGTCTTGATTTGATGCTTGGTTGGCCCTTGATAGTTGATAATGTGTATGCTCCTTCAATAGAAAAATGAATGAAAGTGGATTCAAAATGATGAGGGTTTGATGAAGATTCAAATGGTGGATGTGGGTAGTTGAGAAGATGAACCAAATGGATGAAGTGAAAGCTTGAATGTGCAACAATGGTGGATGGTTGAGCTTGAGAGAGTTAGTTGAATGCTTGAGCTTGAGAGATGAAGTTTGTTGAATGAATGTATTGAATGAGAATGTGTTGTTAATGAGATAATGAAGGGAAATTCTTTCATTTTATGGAGAGAATCCCTAGAAAGATGGACGGTTGAAATCTTGCCAACATGGGCAAGATGAAGGGTTGTGGTGAGTTGAAGACTCACAAACCCTCACATCTTTACATGTGGCAGATGATGTGTCACAAAGACACATGAGGTGGAAGATGACATGTGATGGGAAGGTACTTGTAAGTACCTTGGAATAAGGATGATGTGACGTCTCAATGATCATATGGGGAAGAGGAGAATCTTGGATAAATAAAAGTAAATTTAAAATTCACATGATTGGGGATATCTTAAGGATAAGACAAGGTTGCCAAAAAGGTAGGTGAGAAGTACCTTGGATAAGACAAGGTGCTTAAAAAGGTAAGTACTTACCCACATGTGAGTGATGTGACAAGTGAAATGTTCTAGAAGACTTTGTCACATGTGAGTGATGTGACAAGTCAAAAGATTATAGAACTTACATGGGAATAAGGAGAGTCTTGGAAGGATAAAAAGAAATTAAAAATTTCTTGGGGGATGGGGAGAGTTGACCAAGGTATTGATTAGGCTTAACTGATCAGTGATTAGAAGATAATTAGTGGTTAAGGAAGATTAAAAGCCAATTTGCAAAATTTGGAGGATGTGACACATCCTAATCAAGGATTAGGCATGTGCACATCTCTAATGATGAGATTAGGGGTTGATTAAGATTAAGAAAAGGATGTGACATGTGAGGAATTCACTTAATGAAAGGGGGATTAAAGAGTAAGGTATTTAATTGTTAATTAAACACCTTAGAGATTTAGAGGAATTTAAGGATATTAATTAGATAATAGCAATATTACCTAATTAACACAGATAAGAGGATGTTTAGACGAAAAGGGACAAATTTGGAAAAATGTAAGTGCCCAAATTTAGGTTTCTACAAATACAATTTGAAAAATGTGTAGGAATAGAATTTGTAGAAAATTAAATGTAGTTTTTTTGAAAGAAAATATTTGGTGAAAATTTGAAATTTAAATGAAGCACTAAATTTTTTGAAAAAAAAGGTAGGTGCCAAATTGGCCAACCTAAGCATGAGAATTTTTTTTTTGAATCTTTAAATATAAGTAAAGGACTTAGCTCAAATGTGAGACATATTTTTTGTGATATTTTTTGTAAGTAAATAATTTGTTATGAATTTTTTACTTTGAATTTTTAAAAATATTTAAAAGTAATTTTTCATTCAATCTAACTTAGTCAAAAAATATGAAATTCAAATCTTTTTAACCTATAGATAGTGAAACATAGAGTGTGACACATCTTTTGTATTTTAAAAAGGTGAAACAATTTGAAAATTATGGATGTTTTTCAATCAAGACTTCAACATAGTACATGTAGAAAATCATTAATAATTACCTATTGAATTTATAATAAAAAAATTATCTTATATTTTTAGAATGTTGAAAATTTCCAAAATAAATTGTTTTTGTTTAATTGGATCACTTGATCTCTTAGGCTTGACACTCCCAAGTCTAAATCCAATGCATTCCCAAGGAGGGGAACATGGTTGTGCTAGAAAAATAGATATCCATTACAAATAGATCTCCATTATTAATAGATATTGATTACTAACAAATATTCATTATTAATAGATATCTATTTCTATAACGAATATCCACTTTTGAATAATGGATATGTATTCTTGAAGGCACATTTATTCATTTATGCTCTAAATAACAAAAATCCATTTTTAGATAGTGAATTTATATTTTTCATAATGAATATCCATTTTGTTTGTGATGAATAATAGATCAATTTTTTTGTTAGGTCTTACAATGGCCCCCATAAACACTCTAGTCTCAAGAAACCCATGATTTCTACACATTATAGACAAAATTGTGATTTTCGACACTCATGGACGTAAAATTTGATTCTATCAATTATTATGGTAATAGTTTTTGTTTTTATAATGGGTAGTAATAGTCATTGTAAAGAAAAAAGAGGAGGAAACTTCAAGTGGAGGAAATATAAGTAATTGGGGAAAAAGATAAAGTAAATAAAGGATTGGAAGAAAAGGTATGCTGAATACTCTTGAAGGTAAAGGTTGTTCTTTACCTTTAAATGACACTAAAATTGAAATTTCTAATGTTTTTTATTAAGGGTAAAGTAGGTTTTGAAGGGACCTTGAAACCCCTTACATTAAATCATAGAATAGTAAAATCTCAACAAAATAATAACAAAATGTTCACGCAAAGTGAATCTCGAAAAAACCACAAGACAACTAAAACATAGAAAAGGGCAATTATAGACATTTTAAAATCTCTATAGCTTCCATCTCCCACTAGTAGAATTCCTCCTAAAGTTTAGTGAAATCAGTTAAATCTTTTTTTCAGCTTCAAAAATCTTTTTCTTACTTGCATGGGTCCCAATACTTGGATTTGCATGGTCCTTTTTGTCTTCCTTCTCCATTCCCCGTGTTAACTGCTCATCAGGGAGCTCTTTTAGTTTTTTAGTCAAAAAAGTGATGCTTGTAATACTATTTTGAATGGTGCATTTGTTAACTTGCACCGATCATTGTAGATTATCTTTGATGGATTTTAGCTCCTTTTCTAGGCTAGTAACTCTATCATTGATTCCTTTTTTTCAATTTTCCATGGTAGCCACCATCCTCCTAAATTCAATATTCATATTGGCTAGGTCCTTAAATTGCTCAATTTTAGGGTTAACTTCCTAACCTTGAAGGATGCTCACATCCTACTCCTTAGAGACTTGATGCTACCCACCAAATTTCTTGCATAAATTATCTAGTTTGATTTTAGGCGGTTTATTTCAATATAGAACCATTTAGTCATCAAATATTTGATAAAAATGAAATTGACTATGATATTGAAAATGAAAAGGTTGATCATGAAAGTGAAATTTTTATAAAATTTTATGAAACACCTATTGGTAAGAGTAACAACATAGAGAAAGAAGAAGAAGAAAATAGACATATGTTTGAATTTTGTGGATATGAATCACATGATATTGAAATTGTACCCTATAATCTAATTGTTTATAACATTGATGAAATTGATAAATAATGAAAATTAATGCATCTCAAAATTACATAAGAAGTGAGGACCTTTGTCAAGAAGAAAACAAAATCCTACATAAATCATCTTCTAATGATTTTGATAAATTATTTTAAACATTCGAGAACCAAAAAATGGCTACTTAAAATTGATGAGTACATAATAGAAAGTCTTGAAGGCAAGAGGTCATCACAAACTGTTCTATTGCGGGCCTCAAAAAATTATTAATGAATAATTTACAAATAAAACATTAACTGAACAATGTAATTTTTTTGTACAATTACTAAAGATGTACAAAATGAGACCTTTACTAAAGAAATTAAAGATTCAGGTAAACAAAATGACTGATCAAAATAAAATTATTGTCAAAAGTATTTTTTTAATGTGCTCAATTCTATTAGAAAGACTAGTAAGGAGAAATATAAAAGAGCTTATTGTAGAGTAATAACAACCTCAATAGTAAGAAATCAAATAAGAAAGGCTTGATTAATGAGGAAAACTTGTCTTCACTAAAGCCTAAACCATAAAATATTACCAAAAACACTATCATTAAGATGAAAACTAGATAGTCCTATTGAAAATGGTACTTGGGCTTTCAATGGTAGGTTTCCACGAGTCGATATGAAGCTAATTAATAGCAAAAGATGAAATTGAGCAATTTTGGCACTCTAACTATTGAGTATCACCCAATGTAAAAGATGTTTTAAAATTAAGAATTTCTAGTCAAGACCATACACCACATCCTTAACATTACTTAGAATGTATCCAAACAACATTGTATAAATGATTTTGTGAAAAACATTGAAGTTTGTTGAAAACCTCACAAAGGGCATTTGTTGGTGTCATCTTGTGGATGTGTGTTCTTGTCTCTTTTATCGTTGTTGCTAATCTGATTAGAGTTACAACTATTATATCTTTGATTGTTGAAGTTGTTGAAGCTTTATACTATTATATCCTTCTTCGCTACTATTCTAATCAAGGGTTTTGGTTTGGTTAAGTGTTAAAAGTTCAAGTTTTTGTGTAGACTTATTCACCCCCCTCTCAGTCTCTAGGTGTGTTCAACAAAATATCTGTAACCCCATTAGTAGTGGCATTATGATTATTTTTAAGATTGTATAACAAAGGGATTATTGTTGTTGTTATCTTGCATCACTAGCCTTCCATTGGCATTGTACTCTTTCCTTCTACTATATTATTATGATGTGATCAATCCTTAAAGAACTCTTGAGATACTCTTTGTACATTTTATAAGGGATTTTTTAGGCCTCCTCTAGCATGTATCTATTGAGGGAAAGTAAGAAAATATCACATAATTCTTTATGGTTCATATTTGGTGTGTTGTTATGAGAATAGAGGGCCTACCTCTAGCATATTATGAAGTGTGCAAACAATTTATTCATGACTTTCTTCATGATTAGGAACTTTCAAATTCTTATTTTAACTAGCTTGTTCATGTGGAAAGCTATGAAAAACACTAATGAGTTGCTAGAAAGAACTTAGATAGATGTCTTAGTAAATAGTACTAATCTAAGATGATTCCCTCTAAGTTTTTTTAGAAATATTCTTGCAACCAACCCATCCCAAGGGAGGAGTTCTTGCACTACCATTATGTAGGCCTTAAAGTATAAATTGGGATCTCCTACCCCTTTGAAATTAGTAATTTTAGGGAGAGGGAATGGAAACATGATGTTGTGAATCATGTGGTCTAATGAAAAATTGAGATACTCAAGCTACATGATCAAGTATGGAGGAAATGATTCCTCCAAACATAAGCCTCGTGGGTGGATCCTATTGTGATAGAAATAGTATGTTTGGTTGTTGGTATATAGAGAAAAATAGATAGCTAGGTCACATCATGTTTAAGTTCTGGAAACCAAGTGAGGTGATGAGCTCAAAATATGTTCATAGTTTGAGTATTATGATGTATTTTTAATATCCTTACTCTTATTGCTAATGGATGTTTTAACTCTTTGATTAAATATTTTTTATCTGAAATTGGGTATTATCCTATAGCAATACATTCCTATATTCCTGCAGCTTAACATCTCTATGTGTCTTACTAATTGCCCTATTTAACCTCCCGAATGGCTGATATAATGCATGTGGTTTTTGGATAATGAAATAGATTTAATATGTGATTAATGAATGTGTATCGTGTTGTTTGCCATGAGTGCTTTCTTTCGCTTCTGTCACCTTGTGTATCGTAGGTTGTTGAAGGAAGCATGAACGAGTCAAGCACAACAGATCTCGACCTTGCAATAAAGTCCATTTCCAGCACAGTGTTGAGGAAGTTGTTCCAGCGAAGACTCTCTGACTGGGTCGTTGGGAAGAAATCTAAATGATCATTAATCTGGGAAGAGTGGAATGCTAAATTCTCTCTGAATCATGTTGAACGGATATGCTTTCATTTATGAGAAGTATGTTCCTCGGTTTTAGGATACATTTATGTCCACGTCTTTCTCTGTTTGAGTTTTCTAGTTTAAATAAGTGTTCCTCCTGCGCGAGTGAGCAACCAGAGTATGTAAAAGTTAGTATTATAATGAGAGATAGTGTTTTGTGTTAGTTTTCATATAAGCAGAGCAATGCATATCATTTTAAGTTTATGAATAAAAGTTGATGAAGTTCTGAGTTCAATTCTTGCATAACTAGTTGATGCTTGCTAAGGGGGCCCCCTTAGTAAGTATCGGTAGTTAGTTAGTTAGTTAGTTGTTTATTTCCTGTTGATCATAAGTTAGATTTTATTCTTGAAAGTTTCAGCGCAAACTCAGTCTTATATTGTTCCTGCAGCATAAGGTCGGTTCATAGTTTGTTTCTTAGTCATAGTTGTCATGATTTCTGCTTTGATTAAGTTTAGAAGGCTTCACATTACATTCTTGTAGCATAAGTAGAATTCCTTTCACGCATTTATTTTTGGTAAATCATGACTGAAACTAGTTCTTAGTGCACATACAGTGCCGCTCCATTTCAAGTATACGTTCCCTGGTTTGACAATGTAAATGAACGACCATAAGAAGATGCTAGTCACCTGTTGGAATGTCCAATTCCCAGGTTAGGATTTGTCGTGACTTTTATATCCTTTTATGGACGCAACCATTTTTGGCGCCGTTGCCAGGGATGGTGCCAAGCTAAGAACCTGTCATAGTCATTGTTAGTAGTAGTTTAGTCTGCTATTCAAATATTTTCAAATTCATTCTATTGCATGCATAGAAGAAGAGACGCTCTGGGAAGATTCCTCCCTAACCTTCCATTCCTTGATAACAATCTTGAACCAGCTTATAATCTATTTGAGGAAGGAGGAGACCAAGATATCAATCTGTTTGCTGAAAACCTGCTTGTTGAATTACCATTTGATCTAGCTGACGAAGAACCTGAAGAAAATCCATTTTCTTTGATACTCCATCAAGCAACTATGGCACGTAATCCACCTAATCGACCTCCTGCTTTTGAATTCCCCATCATTCTCAGCAAGATAATGATAACCTTAAAAATATTCCTTCTTCATTACTTCCCAAGTTCTATGGACTAGTTACAGAGGACTCAGAAACCTTCTTGTTTGAGTTTGACATCCTCTGTCGCAGCTATGATTACACTTCAAATGCTCACAGGCTGAAGTTGTTTCCTGCTACTTTGAAAGAAGGGGCTCTTAGATGGTTCATGAGCTTGGGGAGGGATGTTGTTGATAGTTGGGCAGCCATGCAAACAAAATTTCTTGATAAATACAAGGAATATTGTAAGAGTGGTAGTAAGGGTGATGATATATTTAAAATTTAACAAAAGGAGGATGAAAGCCTAGAAGACTATATCTCAAGATTCTTATTTTCCCTGAAAAAGAATTCAGACCATACTCTCAATGAAGAATCTCAGAAATTACTTTTTCTAAGGGGAATCAGTGACACATGTATAGATGCCTTGGACCTTTTGGGAGGAGGAGATATAACCCAACTGCCTTGGGATGATATCAAGAAAATATGTCTTAACTACTCTCGAGCAATTGTTAAGAAGGGTAGAGGTCATCAGGCCACGGTGGGAAAGTCTTCTACTAATGGAGTTTCATGGATGGAGATCACAAATTTGCTGTCTGATTTCAAGCAGGATATCATAAACAATATGACTACACAATTGGATACTATGCAAGCTCAGAAGAAACATGAGGAAGCGGAAGCAATCTTGGCTGAGTTCTGTCTACATTGCAGACAGAAGAAACGTGACTACAGATGTAAAATGGTGGCTAATCTGGAGGCTAAGTAGTTACCTACTGACTTTAAGATGGTAGAGAGTGATGATGACCAAGTATTCTTCATCGCACAAAGGCGACCATGGGCTCAAAGACAAGGTATGCCTCAAGACCCTTTGACTTTTGGTAATCCTTATTCTAATTACAATAACCAATGGCAACCTACATATGGCCCATCACTACCTTGGAATACTTCTCAACCACACTGGTCTAACTATCAGAGTCCTCAATGGCAATCTCCTCAAAGAGGTTGGCAGCAGCCACAAGGACAATGGACTCCACCCCCAGGTAACTGGCAGCAGAATCCTCAATGGAGAAGTCCACAACAATGGCAGAACCAATCCCTTGGCTCCTTACAGCTTCAGCAGCCACAACCTCAGGCCCTCATGCCACCTCCTGCAACATGTGCAACAAATACTGGCCCTCTAAAATAAACACCTATGCCTGCTTAACCATTGTCAAATCCTAATAATAAGCAGCAGCAGCCACAACAGCCTATGTATCTTGCAGAAGCCAATCAATATCTAGCATATGCCCTGAATATTCATGATATCCATTTTAGGTTTGGAACTACTCTTCCTGCTCCACAGCCGCTTGTAATTACAGAGATTCCAGACTCTATCTCTGAACAACCTACTGATCCTACAGAACATATACCTATATCAGATACTGTCTCTAAGGAACCTGTCTTGCAGCATCAGGCCAAACCGCCTTTTCCTCAGAGATTGCAAATTGCTACATCCAAGTCTATGGAAGAGCCTACCTTTGATATTATGGATCAGCTAAGGAATATACACATTCAAATTCCTCTTTTTCAAGCCATTAAAGATGTCCCAATTTATGGAAAAGCCATTAAGGAGGCCTGTTTAAAGAAACTGGGAAGAAAGAAAAAGGATCCCCAAACTATCCATGTTTTAGGACAATTGGCAGATATTATGTCAGGGAAGGTAGTCATTCCAAAATATACTGACCCTAGAAGTCCTGTAGTACAAATAAATATTAATGGCCAAATAGTAAAAAATGTTTTGATAGACCTTGGTGCAGCCATCAATGTAATGACCAAGCATACTATGGAGTGTTTGAAAATCCCAACAATTCAGTCTACACCTACCGTCCTGCAGCTTGCTGATAGTTCCACAGTAAAACCTAATGGAGTGGTAGAAGATATCATTGTCATCCTTGAGTCTTGGGAATACCCAGCAGACTTCACCATATTGTCCATTAAGACAACTTTGGGAGGATATCCTATTATCCTAGGTAGACCATGGTTAGCTACAACTGATGCTTTTTTAGGATGTCGTTTAGGAGACATGACAATTTTTGATGGACAGTCAAGAAAGAAATTGGCTTTATATCCACCTATTCAGCCTCAGCCAGACTTGTCTCAACCAATTTGGCCAGATTTATGAGAGGAAATTGAAGAAGTTAATTCATTAGCTCAACTAATGATGCTGCAAACTAATCTATTTTCCCAGCTTCAGAGTGAGGATGGCCTGCTTTTACACATTTTGCAGTCCAACTCTGATCTGAGTAGCCTGACTGTTCCAGATAGCTGTCATCAGCAATGTTTCCTGTAGCAACTGAATTCTGAGAGTCTGCCACCTGAATCTCCTGCAGTTTATCACAACTTGCTTCCACATGAAATTCATACACCACCTTTATCAGTAGCCTCCATGACTAATCTTATCAAGCAAGTAGAAGTGTCTCCAGGCCGCTGTCTGAACATCAATAATAAGCTGTCTCAATGTCAACAAGCTGCCCTAGTCACAATGTTGCAAGATCAACACAGAGCTTTTGCATGGGACTATGGGGATATGAAGGGAATAGATCCTCAACTTTGTACTCATAGGATCTATATTAGGGAAGATTGTTTACCTGTTAGACAGCCTCAAAGAAGGATAAACCCAACACTCAGGGAAATAGTTAAAATAGAGCTCCAAAAATTGCTTGATGTTGGTTTTATCTACCCCATTTCAGATAGTCAATGGGTATCTCCATTGGTAATTGTCCCTAAAAAAGGTGGAAAATGGAGAGTTTGTGTAGACTACAGGGAGCTGAACACAACAACTAAAAATGATCACTTTCCACTGCCATTTGTTGACCAAGTACTAGACTCATTATCTGGTAAAAAGTATTTCTCCTTTTTGGATGGATATAGTGGGTATAATCAAATTAGAATTTCCCTTGAGGATCAAGACAAAACAACTTTTATCAGTCCATGGGGTACTTTTGCCTACTCTGTCTTACCTTTTGGACTGTGTAATGCACCTGCAACATTTCAAAGGGCAGTGATTAGTATTTTTGCTGACATTTCTCATGATTCTATGGAGATCTACATGGATGACTTCACTACTCATGGAGTTACTTATGAAGAAGCATTAGCCAATTTGGAAAAAGTGTTGAAAAGATGTCAGGAGCAAAATTTGTCTTTGAATAGTGAGAAATGTTTTATGATGATGTAAGAGGGAATTGTTTTAGGCCATCATATCTTTCAAGCAAGAATTCAAGTTGATCCTGCAAAAATAGAAGTTCTTCTAACTTTTCCAACACCTATAAAACAAAAGGATGTTAGAAGCTTCCTAGGACATGCTGGATATTATAGAAGATTTATCAAAGATTTCAGCAAAATAGCCAGTCCATTATATGCTTTATTGACTAAGGATTCTGAATTTAACTGGACTGAGGCCTGTGACAAATCTTTCCTACAGCTTAAGAACTTACTTACTCAGGCCCCTGTTCTTCAAGGACCGAAATGGAGCCTGCCCTTTCATATACACACATATGCTTTTGATTATGCCATAGGGGCATTTTTAGGACAAAAAGAGAATTCCATAGAGCATGCCATATATTTCATTAGCAAAAACCTTCAAGACCCTGAATTAAACTATACTGTCACAGAGAAAGAATTGCTAGCAGTTGTGTATGCCCTGAACAAGTTTCGACATTATGTCACTGGTTACCAAATATTTGTCCATACAAATCATGCAGCAATAAGGTACCTCATGAATAAGTCTGTCATATCTAGCAGATTAGCAAGATGGATCCTATTGTTGCAGGAATTTGATATCACAGTTGTTGATAATCCAGGCCGAGCTAATGTGGTGGCTGATTTCTTGTCAAGGCTTCAAACGACTACACCTACTGAGATAATTGATGATAGCTTTCCCGATGAACATTTGTTCTCTATTGCTGCTCAAACTCTATGGTATGCAGATATTGCAAATTATTTAGCAGCCAACAAAATTCCAGCACACTTCTCACCAAAGGAAAGATAATTGTTGGTAGAGAAAAGTTTTAACTTTTCATGGATTGCAGACTATTTATTTTACACAAGACCTGACCAAGTCATGAGAAGATGTGTTAGGGAAGATGAGACCTATGACATTTTGCATGCTTGTCATGATGAGCCATGTGGTGGGCACTTTGCAGCCAAAAGAACATCTATGAAGGTGCTTACTACAGGATACTATTGGCCCACACTACACAAAGATGCTGCAGCCTACACCAGGAAATGTGACAGATGCCATTGAATGGGGAGACCAACAAGGTCTGATGAAATGCCCCTGAATCCACAAGTGGTAGTCAGTCCTTTTGACAAGTAGGGCATAGATTTTGTTGGGCCTATCGATCCTCCATCCAATGGGAAATCGTACATTTTGGTTTGTACTAATTATGTAACCAAATGGGTGGAAGTGAAAGAAATGACACATGCCCGACAATAAAGTTGTTGAGTTCCTGTATGAGCAGATTTTTACTCGGTTTGGAGTCCCAAGGGAACTTGTTACTGATCAAGGAGCTTAGTTTACATCCAACTGAATCACTACATTGATGAATGATTACAAGATCAGGCATAGAAAGTCTAGCCCCTATCACCCTCAAGCCAATGGTCAAGCAGAGGTTACCAACATAGAAATTGAGACAATCCTTACAAAGACAGTACAATTACACAAGAAGGATTGGAGTAGTCGCCTTCCTGAAGCAGTCTGGGCCTATAGAACAACATGGAAAACAACTACAGGGTTCACTCCTTTTGAGTTACTCTATGGAAAAACTGCCATGTTGCCAATAGAGTTTGAGCATAAGACCTTGAGGACTGCTCTCCAGCTTAACATTGATATTTTTGACGCTCAAAAGGAATGCCTCCTACAGCTGAATGCATTGGATGAGATAAAGAAAGTTGCCCTGCAGCATACTGAAACTATCCAACAACAAAGAAAAAAATGGTATGACAATCATATTCGAACTAAGCAATTTTCTACTGGTGATTGGGCGTTGCTCTATGACTCCAGGTACAAGGAAAATCAAGGTAAACTCACCACAAGATGGCTTGATCCTTATGAAATAGAAAATGTGTTTGATAATGGTTCAGTTCAGTTAGCTACAATAGATCCAGTCTGATTCAAGCTACTGGTTAATGGACACCGTCTTCGGTTGTATCATAAGCCAATGTCCAAAGAAGAATTTATGAAGCAGTTTGTTTCAGATACGGCCACTGATCTTCCTGCAGCAAAAGGCTTCGGCTTTTCTCCTGCAGCATCTCTTTAAAATTCCACGTTGCATGCCCATAATAAAGGTTTCCTTTTTAAGGAAGCCACATTCTTCGTTTCTCGTCCATCACCACCATTCATTTCTTTTTCTTCCACGTCATCCATCCTACCATACCGCCCTCATTTATGATTTCAAATTCAGTCGTCATTTCATGTTGTGTTGTGATCTTTCCCAGCATGTACGAGCATTTATTACAAGGTACACAATATCTTTTATTGTCACATCGTTTATTTATTTCATTTATTTATCAACTGCTATGTACATATCAGTCATTATTTCCTATTCTTCGCTTGCCCTTTCGCACATGTGTGGACACATGCCAATTTTTTAGTAGGGGGCGAGGTTAATCCATTTCAAACCTTTTCTTATGTCACTGTCACAACTGATAAGATATTTTTAATTTCTTGTACTTTTCAAATATGACTGCGTGTTTTATCCTAAAAAACAATTAACTGCTTGATTTGGGTAGTTTGTAACAATAATTTCATGCAATTATCTTTTGAAGTCATTCTTGGAAAAGTAGAGAAAAGTGACGGCAGGACAGAAAGAAGCAAAAAGAAGCAGAGTATAATTTTATTTTTTTTGAATTTTCAGAAGAAGTTGAGTTTTAGGAATCTCAACAGGGATAATTTGCGAATATGGGTGGCCAATTAGTAAGACATGAGCCTGTAACTCATGAGCTCTTGACGCAAAATCCTCAAGTAGTTCAGACATTCAGCAATTGTGGTTGGCTGAATTATTTTTTGAGGTTAGATTCTTTTAATGAGGAAGTTGCAGGTGAGTTTTTGAGAACTCTTTCGGAGGGAGAAGCTACAGTGTGGGGTTTGATAGTAGCTATTACAGAAGAGTGGATTGCAGAAGTAACTAGGCTTCTGACGGTAGGAGAAAATTTTTCTTCAAATGTTGTCTCTGCTAGGGCAGAATTTACAATACCAACAGATGGACCCTTGGAAGTTTCTAAACAAGGATGCAAACGAGTGTCACTGCCTTTTCCATACTCAGAATATGCCATCCTCATAATCAGGTACTTGACTTGCGAGGGATGCTTTTCCTATTTACATTCCTACCATTTTAAATTATTGAGTCATATGAGGCACAGTTTAGCTGTCAATGTTCCAAATTTCTTGTTAAACCTTTTGAAACAATGTGCCCATGAAACCCAGAGGGGTAGGGACAACTCTATTTCCCATCATGCCCTCATTAAACTCTTGATTGAGCGTTCCCTAAGGGATGTATCACCCCCTTTCTTGGCAAGAATTTTTTTCCCAAAAGAGTTTGCAACTTCCAGAGCCTCCTAGAGCACTCCCTGCAGCACCTGCCCCTGCAACACCTACTCTTGCGGCCACCACACTAGAGCTCTCTACCCAAGTACAAAACAGGTCTGCTAGTAGAAGAGAAAAAGGAAAAATGAAGGTAGGAGAGTCATCTAGGGTAGAACAAACCCCAGAGTCTGACCCTCATGTTCAAAAACAACAGTGTTCCTCTCTGGAAAACATCTTCTCCTGTAGCAGTTCCTCCTGCAGTAACACCTGTTGCCACTACAGTTTCACCATCATCTTCTTCTGTTGAGTCTGAAAGCTCTAGGCAAGTCAGAAAGAGGAAGGCCACAAGAATGCCTCCTATAGCTGCAACATTGCTGAAAAGAGTTTCAACAAGGAAACAATGTAAAGTCACCTCAACATCTGCTCAACCTGAAGTTATAATAATTTCAGAGGACTTTGAAGAATACAGTCATAATGATTCTCAGAATGTATCTGAGAATGTTCCACAAATCCCATCTGTTGTTCTTGGGGAAATGCAAAATGAGCCAATGGAAGTTGAGGAAGCACAACATGTTAGTAATGAAAGGGGAATGCCAAATCTTGATGACTTGGCTGAGGCAGCTAGGCAAATTTCAGAGGAAGTACAATCTCCTCCTGTGCAGTAACAAGAATTCATCCTGCAGCAAGAGGAAGAACAACCTGAACAATTAGAAGTGTCCAATGAAATCTCATTACCCCCTGCAACTTGTCAAGCAATGGTTGTTTATAAAAAGACATTTTTTATTGAAGTTTTGGAATACCGTAGGACCACATGGAGGCCGGTCACATTCCAAACCTTGAGTTTCCGCCACTTAGCCAAGACTGAAATTCAACAAAGTCTTTGGGAAGAAGAGAAGAAGAAATTGAAAGGCAGAAACAAGAAATCCAGGAAATGAAAGAGAAAATGGATGAAATGATGAAAATAACTGGTAAAATTGTGGAATGTAGACCACCGCCTAGGGTTTACGCTATGTGCCTAAAAGAGCAATTTTTTTGGTTTCAATTAATGAGAATTTTAAAGAATTTAAATCCTGTTATTCATACAGCTAAAGAATTTTATGATGCCTATCAAGTAGCCCCTAGTTGGCTCAAAAATTCTTTATGTGAATTTTATTTGCATGGTTTGATAATTCCCTCTAAAACAGAGTAGAATCCACTTCTTTATATTGGTGATATTCATTTGAGGTCACTCATGTCTTGGGCGGCCAATGAAACTAATTATGGCAGACAATTGGAGGCCTATGAAGAGGCTAAAAGGGATGAGCCTATCCCACTGCGACCTGAAAGCTCAGATCCCTACACAATGCTGAAAATTTGGCTTACTGTTGCGTATGGGTTCAATTATCAAACAAAAAGAATAAAAATATTTGATATCAAGAAGCAAGTGTATGAGGAATTCAAAGGCCAACCATATATGTTTTGGAAGCTTTCCTCTTACAGAATTGAAAAGAGATGGGAAAAATTAACTGTTGGCATGAGGAAATCTGAGCCTCACAGCCCCCTGAACTTTAAAGCAGCCCTTAGAAGGACAGAGAAGTACATGCAGCTTGTTCTTCAGAGGAGGTTTGAGTTATGGTTGCCAATAACATTTCGACCTCCGATTTTGATGTGGCCACTTTATCCTTATCAAGCTACATATGTTAATGAGGTTACAGAAACCCGCAGATATGAGAGATGCCAAAATTTCAGGGGTTTCTAATACAAATTTGGAACTTCACTACAAGGCCATGCTACTCCTACGAATTTCAGAGAAACAACCGGGAAACTTAATGCTGGAGGACCATCATTAGGATAAGTAGGGGGTAGATGATGAGCTCAAAATATGTTCATAATTTGAGTATTATGATGTATTTTTAATATCCTTACTCTTATTGCTAATGGATGTTTTAACTCTTTGATTAAAGACTTTTTATCTGAAATTGGGTAGTATCCTGTAGCAATACATTCCTATATTCGTGTAGCTTAACATCTCTATGTGTCTTACTAATTGCCCTATTTGACCTCCCGAATGACTGATATAATGCATTTGGTTTTTGGATAATGAAATAGATTTAATATGTGATTAATGAATGTGTATCGTGTTGTTTTCCATGAGTGCTTTCTTTCACTTCTGTTGCCTTGTGTATCGCAGGTTGTTGAAGGAAGCATGAACGAGTCAAGCGCAGCAAATCTCGGCCTTGCAGTAAAGTCCATTTCCAGCACGGTATTGAGGAAGTTGTTCCAGCAAAGACTCTCTGACCGGGTCGTTGGGAAGAAATCTAAATGATCATTAATCTGGGAAGAGTGGAATGCTAAATTCTCTCTGAATCGTGTTGAATGGATATGCTTTCATTTATGAGAAGTCTGTTCCTCGGTTTCAGGATACATTTATGTCCATGTCTTTCTCTATTTGAGTTAGGTAGTTAGTTGCTTTTCTAGTTTAAATGAGTGTTACTCTTGCGCGAGTGAGCAACCAGAGTATGTAAAAGTTAGTATTATAATGAGAGATAGTGTTTTGTGTTAGTTTTCATATAAGCAGAGCAATGTATATCATTTTAAGTTTATGAATAAAAGCTGATGAAGTTCTGAGTTCAATTCTTGCATAACTAGTTGATGTTTGCTAAGGGGGGCCCACTTAGTAAGTATTTGTAGTTAGTTAGTTATTTGTTTATTTCCTGTTGATCATAAGTTAGATTTTATTCTTGAAATTTTCAGCGCAAACTCAGTCTTATATTGTTCCTGTAGCATCGGGAATCCATCCCTGTGTTTGTTCCTGCAGCATAAGGTCGATTCATAGTTTGTTTCTTAGTCATAGTTGTCATGATTTCTGCTTTGATTGAATTTAGAAGGCTTCGCATTACATTCTTATAGCATAAGTAGAATTCCTTTCACACATTTATTTCTGGTAAATCGTGACTGAAACTGGTTCTTAGTGCACATACAATGCCGCTCCATTTCAAGTATGCGTTCCCTGGTTTGACAATGTAAATGAACGACCATAAGAAGATGCTAGTCATCTGTTGGAATGTCCAATTCCCAGGTTAGGATTTTCCGTGACTTTTATATCATTTTATGGACGTGACCATGAGGTTGTTTGGTTTAGATTTTCCTTCACTGTTATCCTAAGTGGTTGGTTTAATTTCACCATATTGAATGATGAGGGAAATAGAGACACAAAATTCTCATCGCTTGCATTATGTGAATAGAATTTTATGTAGGGGGAATCTTGGTTGCCCCCTAGCTTGTTCATTTGTGCCAATTATGAAATCCTTTATACTAGATTAGAATCTCAACTTTCATAGTTTTTATTATTTTGGGCTTGATTTTGCATTTGCTACTAAACACCTCTAGCCACAAGTCTTGATCCTTTGGACTAGGGTTTCTATAAGGGCCTCATGAGTGGCAAATCCTACATTTTTCATTTCTCTAGCTTGAGGTAGGTTTTGTTCAAAGTGTGGGGGTTGAGTGACTCAATCCATTTCTTCTTCTATATAATTTTTAAACCTTACTCTCTAAGTAGAGGCTTGGCCATTCTAAAACATTGTATCAAGGGATGTCTAATCCACTTGAGTATCTGTAAGATCTTTCTCAAGGTGGTTAACCATTTTTATGTGTGTGTCTACCTCAATAAAGTTAAGTTCTTGTATATGGATTTCTAACCATGCTAAAACTTTGTGGGCTCTTGTTGGTCCTAAGATTGGTTGGATTGCTAGACCTTAATACTCTTTATGTAGGTTTGTAAAAGGTCGTGAATTCATGATCCTAAAAAGTGTTATTATTGATTTTCTCTAGTCTTCCACCATCACAATCGATGTCCTCAAATTCATGTACCTATAAGAAATAAGCATTAGAGGATTGATATGGATGTATAGACCAAATAATGGAGGACTAGCCTCATTTGAAGGTGTTTGTTCCTATGGCAATGTCTATCTTGACATATTTGAGAATACCTTAACTACCAAAAAATAAATGGGAAGGCAAGAAGAAATATAAAGAAAGAATAGAAATGGAGAAGAATAAAGAAATGCAAAAGATCTTCCAAAAGGATTTTTTGTTCATTTATTTTGGTATTAAATTCTATTGTTCTATTGTTGTGCTAGACTTGGAGAAATATTTGTTAGTGTAACTAGTGTCTTTATCTACCTAGCTAGCTAATAATATTTCTAGGATTGACCTGCTCACACCTAGCTTAAGTTTACTTGGGCTTCTTTTTCTTTTTGTCTGACTTCATAGCATTGAAACATGCGTTCTCATGACTTGAGACTCCTATTGACACTTGATTATCCAATTATCAAGTGAGCTCACAAGTGTCTTGCTTATAGAGGGGTAGTTAGTAGTTCAGTCCTACCTTCCTACCTCCTCATCCTTGCATATATATATGCAAGGCTTGATCATTGTATCATACACTTTTCATTTTATATTTGATAGACATATTATTGTGCATATTTTATTCATTTGTGGAATTTGTTTCATGCTCTCTGACCTTGACATTCTCCAACATGGTATCAGAACCATGAGAGCATGCTTTTTCCCACATCAAGGTGATTCCAACACATAGCCCTATCAACGGAGTGTTAGGAGCCAAACAAACAACACCATCATGTTCAAAAAACAAAAAAATACACGTTGTGGAAACTACCTCCTACTTATCAATTGATGAGCTAAAGGGCTCTATAATGAATGGTTCATAAGACACAACACTTGTTGAAGGTTTTGCAAATGGGGTTGCAAGCTAAGTGGGCTTAACCTTAGAGAAAACTCTATGGTTAAGCACACTTGAGTTGGAGTAGTACTGAGATGGGTGACCTCTCGGGAAGACCCAGTGTTTCACCTCTGTGAGCATCACCTATATGCAATTAGTGCTTGTGCGAGCCCCAATCTAGATACCTGCAAAACAAAGAGAATAAACACCTCAAATTAGATATTGCAAGCATAAACAAGGATTCTCCATGAAATCTATTTACAACCTCAAACTAGGAAAAAAAATAGCAAAGAACACAATCAAAATGATAAAATAAAGATTAAATCCTAATTAGATGTGCAAACTCATGATCCCATGGGGGAATTGGTGTCAATTTGATATGAAAATTGGCCCTTTCCCAATTCCTAAGATGCAAGTTTCAAATGTTGAAGAGATTGATCCACTTTGTTGGTGAAGAATGAGAACTCCAAGCTAAAATCTGCAAAAAACTTAGCTAAGAATTCAATGATGGATGGAAATGGCTAAATATTTTAGCATAATAACTTTGCAATGTTTGTGGATGATGAAATGAAGAGATGAACTCTTCATTTATAGAATTCCAAGATGGATGAATGTCCAAATTTGAGCAATGTGGGACTAACATTCATCCAATGATATGATGCCACTTGTCAAGCTATGAATGGATGAAGGATGTGCAAGATTTGGGGTTTGAGCCAATAAATGCCAATATTTGAAATTCAAATTTGTTGAAATGGCATGCAAGAGGGAAGGGAAAATGCAATAAATGCCACTTGGCTCAAGGCAAATGACATGTAAGATGAATTTATTGCTTTGTTGGATGTACATGTTGACTTGGAATTTTTGAATTCAAATTGAGAGAATATTCCAAAAGATGCCTTGAGGAAAATAGAGATTTAATAAATGAATTAAATCTATTTTCATGTGCAACTTGCATTATCTAGAGGATGAGACATGAGATGAGATTAAATTAATCAAGGGTTAATTAATTTAATGAGAGAGGTTAGATGATGTGACCTATTTGACTCAAATTTATGGATTTATTCAAATCAAATAAGAGAGGAATATGACAAGAGATTAATTAAATAATGATTTTGATTTATTTAATTAAAAGAGATGGTGTTAGATTAAATCAAATAAGGTTTTAATTTATTTAATTTAATGGATAGACTTTAGAGATTTAATTAAATAAATTGATTATTTAATTAAATAGGGATAATTAGATCATATAGATTGATTTAATTAACAAGAGAGATTGATTTAATTAGATAAAATGATTTATTTAATTAAGAGAAGAATATTAATGAATTTAATCAGATAGGAGAATTTGATTAAACTATTAAACCGAGGATGATTCTGGAAGAAATGATGTTAGTAAGTCAGGATCAGATGCACGATGTCAATTAGTATATTTTACATGTCTACAATGCTAAGTGGACCATTTATTATCATGAGAGATGGGTTCTTGTGAACCACTACTCATGAAACATGGGTCAATGAGTTTGACTTGTAAAACTACACGGTTAAATCCTGATAGCAATATCACACCTTTTGTATTGTTAATTTCGATAATTTTCATTTTTTGCACTTTTTTTAACCGTTATTTGCCTATTTTAAAAAAAGTTGTAAAAATTTGCTAAAAAAAATTAGTAGAGGGTCAATCTAGTGTCTACCAATCTGCTCGTTAGAGTATAAAATTTGCTCTTTGCAAAATTTTGGCTTTTTGACCTCTTTGTAATCTCGCAAGAAATCTGGCCTATTTGGCCTATTGGCAGGCAATTTCTAGCTTGTATTGCAGGTGTTTCATCATTGTTGCAGGTTACATTTCTATGTTTGTGGCCAATTTTTGACCTACTTGAAGGGTTGGTTGTAAGCTTGTTAAAGTTTGTGGAAGAACTCACAGGCCACACAAACCTCTATATGGTCACTGACGTGCACGAGCGGCCACACAAACTCCTCACAAAGGTCGTGCGTGATCTGTGCAAGCTACCAGTCCATTGTTTGCAATTAATGATAGCAGTAAAGAGGTCGCAGGTATCTATTTTGGTACATAGTCTATTTCTCACCCTACGTAGGTTGTGTAAGACATCATTGTGGGCAGCGACCAATATTCCTGAAGTGGCCGGCATTTCATTCCAACCACTCCACAACTGCGCGATCTATTCATTCTATTCCAGCGCCCTCCATCTATTAGCTGCTTTCACTCCAATGGTCAATGAAGAACCTGTCAAGCCCTCCACCATCTCCTCAAGATTTGGTCAACTCAACGACTCTTCTCTCTCCAACTATAACATTTATTAGGCTGAAGGCGGCTGATCTTAATCAACGGTTGACAATGTGGTATAATGATGGTTGACCATTGAAAAAGATTTTATGGTTTGATGAATCCAATATAAAATAAATAAAAATAATACTAAAAAAATAAACACTTTATACAAAGAAAGAAAGCAAAGAATGAGATATTCTTTTTACAAATTAAAATAATATTGAATTCTCTTTTATCTAATTAATCATTGCAAGAAAGAAAGCAAAGAATTAAACATTGATTTTCATTTTCCAAAATCATATTATAGAGGCATTGAGTGTTGAAAATGTGTTAGCATGATGCAAGACTATTGAAAAAAATCTAACCGTTGATAAAGTCAATATAAAATAATCAAAGAAAGAAAGAAAGAAAGCAAAGAATCAGAAATTATTTTTACATTTACATTATAATGATCAAAAACAAAAAAAACCAAATTATTATATTTTACAAATTAAAAAACTATTATATTTAAAAAAAACATATTTAAATACGTTGAATTTAGCTTATCAAAATAATCATTGCATTTTATACAAAGAAAAAAAGTAAAGAATTAAATATTGTTTTAAATTTTCACTAATATTCACAATTTATAAATTATATTATAAACATGCAAAACAATTAATTTAGTGTTCTGAATGTATACTCAATATTATTCAATTTCAAATCTTATAATAATATATATATACCATCATTAATAAACACTTTTATTCCATCTTCCTATACAAAACAAACATTTGTTTCAAATTACTTTTCTTCTTAGTTCACAGCATTTCACAATCACATTCTACTATATTTAATGTCAAATACTAAGCTCTATCCATATAATTTCTAAATTAACAAAAAAACCATCGGTGTACCCATTGCACACCAAAGTGAGATTGCTAATTTTATGTTAACTATTAACATGTTATGTGCATCATTAGTAGTTAACTAGTCAAAAAAATTTGTTAATATTTGCAAAGAGGAGAGTATTTTTTCATTTACACAAAGTGCATTAAAGTTGACTATTTGTTGACCATCGAAATTTGTAAGGGGGCATTTTTTTCCTTTTTGCATAATTTTTAAATGGAGGGTCAAATTTTCAATTGTGAATAGTCATCAAAAAATTCTTTCTATGTCAGATAAAGTAGCATTGAGATGTTTTGGAAAATGTGTTGTTTAGTTGCAAATTTTATCCTCTGAAGTCAACTTTGTAAGTAATTAAATTTCTATAGGGCATAAATTTTACCTCGCTCCTCAAAAATTTGTAATTTTTTAAAATTTCTATCAAAATTTTGCAAGGGACCTGATTTTGCATGTAAAAATAAGATTTGGGTTGCCATTTTTTCATAAAATTATAAAAATCACAGTGAGTTATAAATGTGTGATTTGACATCTAATCTTCAAAAACTTGTAAAATTTTCTTGCACATTGTTCTGGGAGGGCTACAATCAAGACTAATATTTCTTGCGGGGCCCTTTGAATCAAGGGGGAAATCTAAGTGTTTCTCTTTTTTAGTTTGTTGGTTCATGTGATCATGTCTCTCACATTAAATCCCTTCCATTTGAGTATTCTTCGTAATCCTCCTAATAAACAAAAAAACAAATGTGGATATTGTGGAAAGAAAAGGTATACAATAAAAGAATGTTGATTTCATCGAATTGAGGAAATGAAGAAAATTCTTCTTAGTCATGGTATTGAATTACCTGATTGTGTAGTTCCAACACATGCAAAATCATCATCTAGTCTCACTCAGACATCTTGTGAGACATCATCATTTGGGGATGAACAATGTAGTCCAATGACTTCCATTGATATCTAATCCCCCATATCATTTTTTGCTACATCTAAATCTAGTGTTGACTCATTCATGAGTTTTAGTGATTTTTTGCATCAAGACATTGCTTTCGTCATTCCAAATCCACCACATAGGGATGTATATCTACCATACATCATATGTTTATTTGTAGAATCCTAGATTGTAGATTTGGATGAAACCATTGAGGACATTCGTCTTCTATTTGACGAAAACTTTTATGAAGTTGCATCATCATTGCCATTTTTTGGATATTGTTCTTGCCTCACATGCATTAGCTTCTATCGTGATAAATTGTGCAGACATTCATGAGTTATCATCATCTCCAATAGTATTAGATTCACATTGGTCCAGACATAACCATAGATTCATGGTCCCTGTTCTAGACTCACCTAAGGTACTTGATCCATCTTATCAGCATCTATCACGCATCAACATTAGAATGGAGATATTTGAGCCATTCAAAGGCATCATTGACATCATTTCAATTTTTGGATCATGTGCAGCATTCAAAGACATTCATCTTACTTCCTGTATATTCCTATTTGGAAAGGGAGTTCATATTGCACACATTTGTGGTGTTGTTTCTTTCCAAGGGGAGAAATGTTTTCCATCATTTGTGGATCATCTTTACTATCTAGTTTTGAGCATCTATTAGCACTACAAACATAATTCTGAGGGGAGGGCTACATGGTTTCTCTTCTACTATCCATTTTGGGAGGAAGCATTTCCTCAAATGGAGCTCATCACTTCACACTTTTTGGGGGGTCACATGATCCCTCTTTTCTCTCCTATGGGGAGAACATTTATTGTACTCTGTGTTAGAAGTATTCCTTGGGGGGTCATCACGAGTCCTCCATCTACTACTTATCTTCTTCACTTGTATATTTCATTTCATTACATTTTTCTTTTGAAGAGGGGTTTTTATTTTCCACTAGGTTTTTCTCCTTTACTCCACTTTATGAGATATTTGTACATGAGTACCTAACATGACCTAGTAGCTAGGACTCATCATTAGTGCATATATTACTCCAGGTGAGTTGCACTTAAGGGGGGTGTGAGTGTACATAGTGTCTTTATCTACCTAGTTAGCTAATCACCTTTTTAGAATTGATCTATTCACACCTAGCTTAAGTTTACATTGGCTTCTTTTACTTTTTGTCTCACTTCATAGTATTGAGACACGTGTCCTCATGACTTGAGACACCTATTAACACTTTCTCACCCACTTGTCAAGTGAGCTCATAAGTGTCCCACCTATAGATGGGTAGTCAGTAGTTCAGTCCTACCTTCCTACCTCCTCATCCTTGCCTATATATGCAAGGTTTGATCATTGTATCATACACTCTTAATTTTATATTTGATAGACATACCATTGTGCATATTTTATTCACTTGTGGAAGTTGTTTCATGCTCTCTGATCTTGACATTCTCCAACACTATTTGTCTTATATAAAAGGGATTAAGAACCATTTCTTGAGTAATATCTACTACCTTTGGACTCATTCTTAAGCTAAAACATTATTAATATAATATTGAATGGAGTAAGAATAATAACACAATTTGAGATTCAATTTATCTTTATTTTTTAGGATATTTTACATTATATTGAGCATATCTAGTCCCTTTAGTTGCTTGGACCGTCATTTAATAGTTGTGTGGAGATCTTGAATCTTTATATTAAAGTGATGCTTCCTTGGAGAATCCTTCACATGTGGATGATACTAACATTTCTATCTGTCCTCATCCTCCTTCTAAAACCTCATTTATAGTTGTTCATATTTAGGCATATAATATGTATGCATCATTGGATGAGTAGTGTAGTCACATGACATGCACTGAGATCTATATCCACTTATTCATTTTATAGAGTTTAGAATCACTTCTTTGTAAGATTCCAGTGTTTCTTTATAGTAAAATCATATTTGTCTTCTTGATACATTGCACTAGGATGCATTCTTACTAAATATCTCATAAATGTTTATCTTTGTCTTCTTTGACAATTGTTTTATATCATAGTATACATGATTTTGAGTTGCTTCCTTCCATAGTTAGGCTTGAGACTTTTGATTAAATATTGGCACATTTTAGCATCAACATAATGATAGATGCATAGTTTTAAGAGGAACACATCTTGTTCTTTCTCCCCTCTTATTCTTTTGGGGTCTTTTCTCTCTCTACTTGGGGGTCTTTTAATCTCTACTTTGGGAGGTTCTCTCTCTATTCTCAGGGCTTTGTATTTTTGGGAGGAATTAAATTTTTTATATTAAGTCACATCAAATTGTATTAGGCATTTTTCATGCACTCTCTTATTCATGGAAATAATCTATTATTCTATTTTGATCCATGAATCATGTGTCAAATAATTTATTGTGTCCATTCCTTATACTAAGTCTTGGTTATTATTTATTTTCATAGAATGTAACATGGTATCGAGACTCTTGAATGTTTAAAGTAATTATGTGCTAAATCTAACGTGATATTAGAGCCATGGTGTCTAGGACAAGCCATTATTTTTTATTTTATTTTAAGAGATATTAGTTTTTATGATTTTGGGTGAGCTATTTTTTGGTAACCCATGTAATATTTATGGTTACACCATTTTTTTGGGAAGGCCCAAGAAAGTTATTTTTGGCTTTCATTTTTGTCACATCTCGATTTTGCTTGCATAAACTTTATTTGATAATAAACGGAATTGGATGAGACCATTGGACAATATATGTTTAAATCATAAATTAATGTGTTTTCCTAGATGATAAATTAGATGTTATCTTTAAAATGTATGTTGTTATGATTAAAATAATGATGAATTATTATGATGCAAATATTTTGATTATTGATTATGGTTTTATGAGCTAACCTATTGATGAGATATTGAGTGCAAATGAGTGCAAGAACAGGTTGAAGGAAAGAACATGGCTGAGGTAGAGATGACCTAGCCGCTCGACAATAATTGGCACGATGGAAATCCTACACACACTCACGTAGTTGCATTCATTCTACAGTGTGAATGATTATGTTATGCATTGTGTTATCTTGAATACGTCATTGCCTATTGTGTGTTATGATTTAAATAATGACTGTCTTATGGTTGTTTTGTTTGCAAAAAATAATTTTTAATTAGAAAAATTAAATATTTTATTTGTAAATGTTTGATAATGATAAATCTCATAATTTATATTTATATATATTAATGTAATCATATATATGTAATTATAAATATACAAACTTTATGTTCACAATTATTATATTTGTATATCTATATATATAGATAATAGTGATATCATTATTTATATATATGGATATATAAATAACTTACTATTAAAAAGAAAATAAATTTTAAATTCAAATGATATGCATGATAAATCATGTGATCTTGGCATGATGATAAAGTTCAGCTCTAAAAATAAAGAGATACTCGAACTCGAGTTGAACACTTGCATGGAAATATGAAAACCATGAAAAGAGAGTTCAACGAAGGAGAAGGAGTGACAATTTTGATATCATTACTGGCAACGACTGAGGAGGATTAGCATCATAGTATCTGAGCAGATTTGAGGGGTTAGCATGTAGAGCAAGAGATCATGTATTAAACCTTGTTATTGTTGTGTGTAGCATGGCTTATGAATGCATGGTAAAGGTTTAAATAGAACCAAATATGCAATTTTAAATAATGAACGATATTGTTATTGTAACATGGGGTTTAAAGGAAATTATTGTTTGTATCATAGCATGTATTCATTTTTTTGCATCAACTAGTATATGTATGGTTTTGTCTATGCATACATAACAAAACCTGTGTGTCAACCGTAATGCCTTAGTATATGGCATCGACTTGCCTATAACTTTTTGTAGCAATTGAATATATGTTTTTGTACCTCTGTTATGCATGGACCTGCATACTAAATTGATTACGATATTCAATTGTCATATATATGTGTAAATACCATCATATCGATTCACCCGTAACACTTGAAACCATAAAATTGACCATGTTTTCAAAAATATCCATGGTTGTTATAAGAACCTGTGTATTGATTATTATGTATTTAATACATAAATAAGATTTATGCATATTGATTTTAATATATATACATATATATATATAGTATGAGTTTATTATACCCAAATTAATAGTTCATGACTGTAACCATATACGAATTCTTTGTTGCTATTATAAAACCACTGTGCTATTTTGTAATCTCAACATATTTAAATAGTAGTATACAAATATTTATATGTATAAATATAGATATATACATGAAACTATATATATAATGTATTTTCCATGAAGTTAATACTAGTAAACATTTTATTTCTACTGTGATGATCCCACAATAAAACTAAATATATTAAACTATCATTTAATTGTTATGGAATTGATTCTTTTATTTCCAATCAACATATCAATAGTATAATTATAATTATATATATACACATATATATACATACTCATATATGTATATGGAATTGATTCTTTTATTTCCAATCAACATATCAATAGTATAATTATAATTATATATATACACATATATATACATACTCATATATGTATATACATATATACGTATATACATATAACTATATAAATATACATGGTACAAAAATGCATCAAATGTCATGAACTCATTTCTTATGAATTTAACCTGCACGACATCAAAGATTAGTTAGTGTTGACGCCAAAATTTGACGAGGTAACAGTGTCTTATGGGAAACTCAGTTTATGGAGGACCTTTTGCGCTAAACTGAGTGACCTCCGAGTTTTTAGAGAAGTCGGCTTCTTCTATAATGTGGGTTTGGAAAGGGAAAATGAAACATATATAATAAAATAAAGTCTAACCTAAGGTGATGCGCCAAGACTTAATGATAGGCACGATAAATCATAGATCCAAGGGCCTGATTGGTGTTTGTAGTGTTCCAAAAAATTAGAAACTGAAGATTATAGCATAGACAATCCATTCATTGACATAAAATAACATTGCATACATTCCTACTACCAAGAAGAGTCATTAGACATGATCTAGATCAACAAACTTGCATTCAACATATATAGAAGTTCTCATATGAAATGTCCAGACAATAAAAACAAAGTTTATAGTTTGATCAAATAGCATGGAAGAACAAAAAGGCCGAACAATTGGCACAGTCTGAAAGCTTTTTGCAATAAAATTAAACAGTAATAAAGGCCTGGCATTTTTTTACCAAAACTAGTGTTTCCTCCAAATTTCAGACCCTTTTCTCACAACAGAGAAAAGTATTTATAGTAGAAAAAACCCCCACCGCTTCGGAGAGCAGCAATAGAAAATATCTTGCAATCCCCTAGCAATGATGCAAAAATAAGAATATTCCCTAGTCGTTGCAACATAAACGATTCGAAACCAAGCATCTAGTCATTCTAGGCACAGGTGCATCCTCTGTGAATGATAGCGGTGGTCCCGACAAGGATAATCAGACAAGTGTCACCATCCCGTGCAAATGATTATGACATGCAGTGGCCAATCGCAGCATTTGGTTCGTTTGGTTGATCGCCCGAATATGAAATCCCCCGACTAGGCACGTGGTAGCCTTTCATTGCTCGTGTGAACCTTTTCTCTCTCGCCGCTGAAGACTTGCGCTAAGGCTACACATGTTGAATGGGCGGAGCACTTAACCAATAGTGGAGGGACAATCACTAGCCAGGCGCAAAAGAGACGCGTGGCAACATTTTGCTGCCCGCGGTTGTTACTTCATCTCTACGCTAAAAGTTTTGCAAAGAGAAGACACATAGCAAGAGTACATTGCCGATAACAATTGTGGTGCCCGCCAAACTTTTTGGGAATGAGGGCTTCATGGCACTCGAGCGGAGCCCGATGAGGCAACAAGAAAGAATGATCAAAAATATCCCACAGCCACGACACGTGGAAGCATAGCGGGGTTTCCTGGGATGCGAAAGGAATGAATACACTTGGGGTTGCGAAGAGTAGACACGTGGAGTGAGAGAGCCGAATTTTAGATAAAAGGCTGAATTGATTACTTGCGATGCACGAGCCGATAGATAGAGGAAAAATACACCCGAAGGGAGCTCGTTAAATACTTATTAACATTTAGCATTGCATATACATTAAATATTACATGAAATTGAGAAATATCATTAGTTAGAGATCAAATTTATTGTCAATAGTCAAATTGCATGTCAATTATATATTTAACCATCATTATGCATGAAAGGATTGAAATAACAAAAGATCTTCATATAATCATTTTGCATGAAAAAAGAGGGTTACTCATTTTTATGATCATTGGATATATGCATGTTATATTGTCTTCATGATGAAAGTAGTTTTCTTCTATATGTGATTTGGCTTTACCTTCTGGAATAGGTGTTGAATAAAGACTATCATAGGGGAGTAGATTTACTTTTCCAGATCTACTTACCATTTTTGGTTTATTTTCTTTTGCGAAAGCTATGTGTACCATCAAAATAGATGGATTCCATTTTATTCTCTTTTCCATATCTTGATAGTAGGGCATAGTATGTTCATATGTGAAATGCATGTAAATATATCAGGTTGCACCAGATTCCATCATGTTAGCCATTTCTAAGTCATTAGGCTTCTTGTGTAGGGTTAGGTATTTTTCATGTAAGAAATCTGAGGAAGTGTAAACTTCGTGGTTGGGCATAAAAGTTATTGAGTCATGTTCTCATCTCTTGATTTACGAATGACCATTGGGGTTAATGGTGGCCTAAGACTCTAGTGATTATGTTTATTTTATATCATTACTTGTATTGTTATGACCGAATGGGCATGAGAGCTTGATTCATATTCTTGCATAAATTATATCTTGTACTCTATAATACTTGACTAGATAGTACTTCATGTGATGATGTACCTTATTTTTGGTACTTAATATTCTAGATTAGACACTTTTACATGTGAGATGTAATATGCCATTTGTATATGTTGAGGATGTTTCATTTCATTTCTATATTTGTGTGAAAATGAGTTACTATTTATTTTTGTGAGATAGTTTAAGGTTTTGAACCTTACATTTTTCTCAAGTCAAAGATCAAGAAGTTGAGATACCACTTGGGGTTTTTGTGTCTAATTTGTTTGGGTTTTGGGTTTTAAGGTGACAATTTTTTTTAAAGGAATCCTAAAAAAATTTGAGTACATTATTCAATCGACAACATAAAATCCCTAAAAACAACTATAAATTTATTAAAATTCAAGTTTATCATTTGGAGGGATCTATTTTTTGGCTTGACACTATTTATAAGGAAATCCATATAGTCATAAACTCTATACCATTTGCACTTGCATGCAAAGATGTCATTTGTAGTTGGCACCTTGATCAAATATAACCTCCCTAGTTGTGCTTCCCTTGGGTTAATTTTCCTCTATTGGCACGTACTCTAGTTTGGCCTTCCTAGGGTGCAAACTATCTTGATTTTTCCTCCACTAGTTGGTGCCTCCATTAGATAATTCCTCCTTGGGAAATGCACTATCTAGATAGCATATTTCTCATATGTGCATTATTTAGATAATGCCTCCCCTAAATACATATTGACTAGAATTTACCTCCCCACCTATTTCATGCCAGATAATTCCTTGTTAACATACTAATTATATCATAGGATATGCTAGCATAATTTTTATGACCTTCTAATGTTACCATTTTCCTTGGCTTTTGGAAGCACCCATTCACCATTGGAGTTGTTTTAGTTTCACACTACAACTTTAAAGGCCCGCATCTTGGTCATCCAAATGTGTATTTGTTTGATTTTGGGTATTTTTTCATCAGCTATGCATGTGTGATTAGTCTCTAAACTAGATTATTTGTAACATGCCCATTGTTCTACCCAATAATTTTACTATGCCTTTAGTAAATAAATTATGATGCCAACACATAGCAATAATTTTTTTCTTTTCATATATGAGAATAATATGCACATTTGAAATAAACATCATAACAAACTTTCCCATTGCATTACAACAAAGTATTTCAACTTTCCAAAGTATTGATTTCATATTACATAACTTCATGATTACATTTCCTTTTTTCACAATCTTCCATATAAATAGATACATAAATACTACATAGCTTCCATGAGCTCACTGGTACTAAGTATACGAATGGTCCAGGTGACCTCCATCAAATCTTGGTCACCTATTGATGAGGAGAAACATCACTCAAGTGCTTTTTCTCCAACCACGGACTAAATGTAGTGCCCCACACATCTACCAAATTGGTAAATGGCCCTGCCATTTGATGAAGAGATTGGTTTGGTATCCTCATTATAAAAATTGACCTTTCTCGAGCATGATGTTGTGTCCTACATATCTAGATCTGTCACATAGTGGCTACAACCTACACATATGACATTCCTCTACCTAGTATGTAAACTTGGATCACAGTGAATTGATAGTGTAAATAGTGGCCACTTACACTACTTTGGCCAAAGTATTCATCACCCAAGATTTAGAGTGGATGCCATAAAAATTCACCCACCTTCCCATCAAGATTTGTATTGACCATTCATAACCTATGCATAGGATATCTCCTTACACCATGGAGTAACCTTAACCCCAGGAATAACCTATTTCCCTCTTATTTTATTATGACTCTTCTACTTAATTAATTCAAGTAATTCTATCATACCAACTAACCATATGGTTTAAACATAATGTCACATCCTTAAATGACTATATTTCAAAAGTACATTCACATCAATAAAAGTTCCCATATAAGAGTGTAATGTCAAAAATAAATGACTCCAAACAAAGGTATAAGCTTATCCATAATGTCCTCAATCAAAAGTATAATCTTCAATAATAAACGACTTCAATCAAAGTATAATCTCATAAATAAATGACCTCAATCAAAAGATTAATCATAACAATAAAGGAATCACTCCAAAGTATGGTCTCAAAAATAAATCATCTTCAATTGAAAGTATAATCAACAATAAAATGATCAATTAGATCATATAGGTTAACCCCAACTTATTTGCTTCAATCAATAATCAAATAGTCAACCCTACAAAATAGGTTATTCCTATCCTAGGGTTTCCAACAAAAAGTAATGTAACATTCAAGTGACCATAATAAAAGCCTCTCTTTCAATATATCACATATAATCTCATGTTTACTACTTTGTATAAAATATGGAGGACATTAGCTTGAGAAGGGTTTATGTATTTGCACCTACAAGCTCTCTACTCATCATGGATTTGGGTTGCCAGTATGTGAGTCCCCTTCTATAATTTCGTGACTTGAATCTAATTCAAAATAAGATAATAACATAACTATAAGATATATCTCGCATCCCTATTATTGAATATTGATATAACCTCTAAGTTTATACCCTAATACTAGGGTTAAGACTCACTTTCTATTTCAAGGAGGCATGATTATTTATTCAAGTAATGATTATCAATCAAGGTTTGCATAATGTCATAATGATGACATTCTCACTAAGTACAACAAGAAATCTTTCACTTTCACATAAGAATAAAATAACCTTTCCCTAATAACCAATTGATAGTTTCCCAAACAAGACAAACAATGTCACACAATCTTTTCAAATACATAAAAGTATAAAAGAGTAGAAATCAACATGCCTGTTTATGCAATGCTCCAATTCTTCAAACTAGAATCCTAGCACAACCTTCCCAAATTGGTAAGAAATTCCCCAAACTATCTCTCTTTCTCTTCACCAAAATATCACTCACAAAACCTCTCACAACTCTCAAAAACTCTCTCACAACTCTCAACTCAGATTAGCAACAACTTTGAATTTAAGTAACAAGAGTGCAATTATGCATCCCTATTGAGGTAAAGAACACCTCTATTTGTACACAAAGATGAGCAATTGCAAGCTAGAAATAGGGTATCCAATATGGCACTTCTCAATCCAAAAGGTTTGACTTAACAAGGTTAAGAAAAGGTGGTAGCTATAATTGTTGTACAATAGACACATACACAACCATGGTGAATGATTCACTTTAATCAAATGAACAGAGAGTATGATAATCAGAAATGCAAGGTAATTGTCTTCTATAGGTTGACTTACGTGGCTAGCTGCATCCTTGAACAATTCACATATTTCATATTGCTTCATAATATGGAATTCATATTGCAAATCAAACTTCTAATTGGCTCATACTTCTCACAAGTTGGTGCCACATTGCTTCCTACACGCCCTATTCCTTTGGCTGTTATTTGCAATGACCAGGTCAAAGTTTCCTATGCGTGGATATACTATATTTCTTTTGCATTTGACTAAGTCTTGATAGCTTAAGACTTCCTTTTAACCCTATGCATGGGCTATACTTCATATGTAACTCTTTAATTCATCAAGCCATGTCATCTATCTATGTGTTGTCCTTAACTGTTGTGCTACATGTAAGGCACTGCCTTTTTACTCTCTTCCCTATTCTATATGCAACCTTTATGACATTCTATTCCACTTGAAATTCATTACCATCATGTAAATTATGGAGTATGTGTGGTTTATAAGTTCGTTGAATCATTTACTTATGCATTGGTTAAATACCACAGTCAACGAATTTTAAAGTAAGTCATTGTCCTTGTAAACAAAGCAATAATATGTGCTTATCGAAACTCATTGTATAAAATGTGTAAGGTATGGCTTATCAAACCCACACTATACATTAGCATTGTGTTTACTTATAAATACTTCAAAATACCTTTAAATATGTAAATTAACATATATATAATATATATATGTGTGTGTGTGTGTGTGTGTGTATAACAACCATTGTTATATATATGTATATATATACTCACTTATTTAATTGCCATTGCCAATCGAATACACATATACATTAAAATCATAAGTTGATATTCTAATACATTAACCACTATATATATATTTATCTATATATTTCAGATATGAATATGTAATCATTTATACATTTGTACATACATATATCCATGCTACATCACCTTCCAATATGTCGACTCATATATGTATCAACATATATATATATATAGGGGGACCAACCATGTCAAGGCCCCAAGTCATGAAGAGCCAAGAGTGGGAGGCTTCCCTAACTTACCTCACTCTAAAGGGATGTTTGAAATGAGGGATGAGAATTATGAGGACTATAAAGTCAGATCACTCTGCAAAACCAGACTTTAGTTTGGGCTAGGTGAGCTGGCTTTTTGGAGTCGATTCTATGCCTCAGACAACTCTTTGTCTAAGGATGACAGCGTAGTTTTGGGACGTCAGTGCGACATGCTGACGTCTCTCAGGCACGTTGGCGTCTGTACGGCCAAAAAATAGTGAACATAGAGAAACTGCCAAAAAGACCTCCTAACAGTCTAGCTAGTACAATCTAGATGGTAAAAATAGAATGAGAAAGTATGCAAAGTAGATATTGAAATGATAAAGTAAATATACTAGAACTAAGGTGATGAAGACAATCTCACCAAAGTGCTTGTTCGTCAGCTAGCTTTGAATGTACATCCACCTACACACAAGAAAGAGGGGAAATTTGTTGGGGCTTTATAGGGGCCTACCTCGGTCAGACCCCTGTTTTGGTGTTTCCACCTCCACGGACATCCAAATAGCAACGATAGAGAAATATGATAAAGAATTAAAGAAATGAAGCACACAAATAACACTACAAAAAATATATAGCTACTCAACCAAATCGTAAAGGAGAGGAGTGAAAATGTTACTACCTCCACCAAGAGCTCACTACCTAATGATGGAGAAAGAGAGCTTGAACAATCACCACAACATTGACTGCGATGAAGGGAGGTGTTACAAAACCTCAAGCCCCTGCTGCAATGGCTTCTTCACACTTGCTTGACGGAGTTGATAGAGTGTTATTGTTGTAATGGAGTGTTGAAGTGTTGTTGAGAGTGAAATGAAAGCTGAGAATGCTTGAGAATGCAAGAAGTTATGGGAAAAAAGATGAGTTGAATGAAGAATGGGATAATTTGAAGGGGGAGGGAGAGAATCTATCATTTTCGAGGTCGGTTGGTTGAAGAGGGACGTTACAAACCATTCCCAATGGGAAGTGTAATGCCTCTACCAGCTTCAGACGCAAGAATCCGTTAGGGATGTAAGCGTGTCACGTAGACATCTACATGCCACACGGGCATCCTCGACAAATATTCTTCTACCGACACAATAGACAGATGCCAAGTGGAAGGAAGGCAACTTGTTGCTATGGAATTTTGCCTTCGGATTTGGTTTTCTAAGGCGAGGATGTACAAAAGGGGAATTTGCGTAAGGGGTGAAAATTCGCTCCTATACATTTTTCCCCCACTTTAGCGAGCACAAATACTAATGAGTGATTTGGTAAAGTAGATCGTAGAGTGAATAGGGTTAGAAATTTATACCTGAACCATCGAGGAAGTAGACTACAATCTGGTGAGCTTGAAAGCACAGGGTAGGGAAAGGACTCCATAGCCCCATAGAACTATGAAGTTGTAGAATGAAAGCGTCTTACAGGGCCGTAGACCTGCAAGAAGGTGACCTCCAAGATCTCTCACATGAAGGAAGCCTTGAGAGGTAAGCGCCTCACATGCCCGCAGACCTGCAAGGAAGGTGTCCTCCAAGATCTCTCACATGAAGGAAACCCAGAAAAAGTGTCTTATAGGCCTGTAGACCTGCAAGGAAGGTGTCCTCCAAGATATCTCACACGAAGGAAACCCAAAGAAAGTACCCTACAGACCCACAGATTTGTAGGGAAGGTGTCCTCCAAGATCTCTCACATGAAGGAAACCCAAAGAAAGTGCCCTATAGACCTGCAAACCTACAGGGAAGGTGTCCTCCAAGATCTCTCACATGGAGGAAACCTAGAAAAAGCACCCTATAGGCCCGCAAACCTGCAGGGAAGGTGTCCTCCAAGATCTCTCACATGAAGGAAACTTAAAAAAAGTTCCCTACAGGCCCGCAAACCTGCAGGGAAGGTGTGCTCCAAGATCTCTCACATGAAGGAAACCCAAAGAAAGCGTCCTACAGATCTATAGACCTGCAAGGAAGGTGTCCTCCAAGATCTCTCACATGAAGGAAACCCAAAGAAAGCACCCTACAGACCCGCAGACCTGCAGAGGAGAGATCCCCAAGATATCTCGCATGGAGGAGGCTCAAAAGAAGCACCCTACAGGCCCACAGACCTGCAGGGAGGTATCCCCTAAGATCTCTCACATGGAGGAAACCTGAGGAAGGGGACTCCACAGAGTCAAAAAGTAGCTTCATAGGTGCATTTGCAAAGCAAAAGCGGCCACACAGGCAAGTAAGCAGATAGTCACATAGACCGTTAACAAGCTGGAAAACTTTCAAAGGGGTCCCTCGGGAACCTAATGTTAAGAAGGGGTCCACTCAAGGGACACGCTGTTTGAAAGTGCAGAAGAGACGTTTCTTTCTCGAATCGATTCATCATCAACGAATCCTTTCAAAAGATGTTCACTTCATCATGGAATTTGAAAGGAAGAAAATGCCCCCATGCGAGGGGAAGGTTGAAGTTGATCCCATCTCGAAGAAAAGGTCTCAAGTTCTTTCTTTATGAACCCATGATGAAGGAAACACATCCCGTTAGGGTTTCAAGTCGAGAATGTGATTCTTTGAAAAAGGTTTTTCAAGATTCTTGAGAAAAGATTCATTGGCAATGAATGCATTTTCTAAAAATTGAAGTGTTATAGAAATGGTGTTGTCACACATGAAAGGGACAACTCAAGCAAAGAAGAAAGAAAGATAAAAGAAACATCATGAACAAAGGGCATAGGGGTGATCTGATATTTTGGGGTCAGAGTTGCTCATATATATCAGACCATGTGAAGAATGCACAAGAAGACAAAGTAAAAATAAAAAATTGGGTCAACATGGAAGGGAAGCCTAAATGCCCCCAACGCTTTGCATCGTCCCCAATTTATTGAAAATCAATCACAAACATGGAAGAATGATGATACAAATAGAAGAAGGTTCACGACACAAAAACCACTCTTGTATCCAAGCACCAACAAGGGTGACAAGGGTCATCCAAGAACACATAGCATGATTACGGGGGAACACATCACAACACACATACACATCTAATCTAAAGATGAAGAAGAGGCCTCCTCCTAACATTGATCGACCAAGAGGTCATCCGCTTCCCAATCTAGATCTTCATAAGGGGAAGGAGGAAAAGGTTGCAGTGGTGCGATGTTAAGAGGAGGAGCTTCCAACCCTCTTGCAACAAGGGCTAAGGAAGAAGGCCCCACAAGGTCTCCTCCACTCGGCTCTTGTGGAGCTATGGTCAACGGTTTCACAAAAAAATGTTGACAACGCCATAACTTCATCTAGAGAGTTAAACATGCAGTTCACTGGAGTGCTATGTTGTACCTCAACAGACGGAGAAGGCTACGCCCAAGATTCACCATTAGGTTCACCGAGTGACTCAGGAGTGGTGACGAACTTAGGGGAAGCCAGGGTTGGTTCGGACAGAACAGGCCATCATGGGACCACCTTTCAGAGAAGGCAGGCTCGTCTTATGTCCTTTGTTGTTGGAAGGACCACCCTCCATCTTCTACTTTGTTGGAAGGGTACGAACTCCCCATAGACGAGGTGAGAGGTTCAGAGGAAGAGGAGGAGGAGAAAACCACAACAAATACTACCAAAGTGCTCGACATATCCACAAGCTTTGGGAAAGGAGGGACGTCCAGAAGGGACATCAATAAGGACGGCTCTGCCAAAGGAGAATGAACACCTGCACCTTCTTGGGGTTAGGTGCATTCACACTCACAACAGGAGCCGGAAGCGAGACTGAACTAGATTGGATGAAAATGGAGGGGAGGAGAGAGGAGGATGCATCAAGAGGCCCTGAAGCAGGGGCATTCATATCCTCTTCCTTCCTTTGTAAGGCGGCATGCTCAGTTGTGAGAGCCTTTTGCCGATGCTTTCGCTCACACACAAGGTAGTTTCTGTGACTCTTTGAACTGGAGACCGGAGGCTACAAAGGGACAGAGGGCTCTTGCTCAGCCATGGGAGTGTCCTCCACAGTTGTTTCCAGTGGAGGGACAAGCTCCTGAATGGGAGTAGGAGGAACACGTTGAGAAGTAGCGAGGGGGGTCAACTCTGGTGCCTCGATAGTGGGCCTCTTCCCATTTAATGCCTTGGGAGCAAAAGCGGTAGGAGGCTGTAGAGGTTGAGACACTGAAGATTCCCCACAGGGGGTTTTCTTCCTGCTATATTGAATAGGCCTAGGCTTCGTGGGAAAAACAAGAAGCTCAAATGTGGGACACTTGGGCTTCCGCCAAGTAGGAACCACAAAATATGATGGCACCATAGTAGGGCAAGGAGTGTCAGACTAAACAGTGGAAGAGGAAGAAGGAGGGTCTTGGGACCGCTTCTCTTCTTCCCTTCTACGTGCCTTGGCAGCATCACTGTCAGCTTTCAAGCAAGCCCTATGTGAAACAACATAAGGTGATGGAGGGTATCTCACTCTTAGCATTAGGTGCCCTCTCTTGTAGTTCTGATAAGTTTGATACAAAAGGTCCTTCCTAGGCGGAAGAGGACCAATGGGAACATGCCAAGAGTAATCCAAGGAGTAACTACCATGGGCAACTGATGGTTTATAACCAGTGTCATAAACTACATTCACAGAACCCTCATGGATAAATTTTAAACATTTATGCATGACCGAGGGTACTGCACTCATAACTACTAACCAAGGGATACCCAACTTCACTCTAAAGAGTTCAGACCTAGGGATTATGTTGAACAAAAGCTTCACGGATTTAGGTCCAACCAAAACCAACAAGACAATACTACCCAAAGGAGGTATGGAAAGTCCGTCATGCATGGAGATGGTGCTCATAGGTGCATCATACCCATCTTTATGCAAAAATTTGATTAGCATGATCTCCTTAGTTATGATGTTTACTTGAGATGTCAGATCAACGAGAACACCTGCTACAATGTTTCCGTTGATTCGTGCAGGGATGTAGAGAGTAGATGGTTCACTATTAAAACCCATTGGCATATCCTATAAGGTGAAGGTTATGCTAGTACCACTACTCACAAACTGCACAGAGGAGATGGGTTGATGCAGGAAGGAGGCCAACACATGCAATAAATGACAGTCTCACAAGCCCCCCAAAGGTTGCAAGATAGGATAGTGACCCAATTAAGGTTTTGTTGTGCAACACTTTCGAAACCTTCCAACTGCGCCTACTAGGGGTCGCATGTTGGGTTGTAAGGAAAAGGCCTGACAACACTCCTAGAATACGAGGAAAGGAAATTTCGGTATCGCCAAACAGAACCAAAATGGTTCATATCGGGTTCACCAAAAATGTAAGAGAGGGGCACTAACCACATCAAGGCCCCAGGTCATGGAGAGCCAAGAGTGGGGGGATTCCCTAACTTACCTCACTCTAAATAGATGTTTGAAATGAGGGATGAGAATGATGAGGACTATAAAGTCCTTAGATCACTCTATAGACTCAAACTTTAGTTTGGACTAGGTGAGCTGGCTTTTTGGAGTTAGTTTTGTGCTTCAGATAGCTCTTTGTCTGAGGATGACAACACAGTTCTGGGACGTCAACACGACATGTTGGCGTCTCTTGGGCGTGCTGGCATCTGTATGACCAAAAATAATGAACACAGAGAAACTGCTAAAAAGACCTACTAATAGCCTAGCTAGTACAATCTAGATGGTAAAAACAGAATGAGAAAGTATGCAAAGTAGATACTGAAATGATAAAGTAAATAGACTAGAACTAAGGTGACGAAGAAAATCTCACCAAAGTACTTGTTCACCAACTAGATCTTAATGCACGTCCACCTACACACAAGAAAGAGGGGAAATTCGTTAAGGCTGTATAGGGGCCTGCCTCAGTCAGACCCCCGTTTTGGTGTTTCCACCTCCACAGATAGCCAAATAACAATGATAGAGAAATGTATGATAAAGAAGTAAATAAAGGAAGCACACAAATAACACTACAAAATAATATATAGCTACTCAACCAAATTGTAAAGGAGAGGAGTGAAAACATTACCACCTCCACCACGAGCTCACTAGCTAATGATGGAGAAAGAGAGCTTGAACAATCACCACAACCTCAACTATGATGAAGGGAGGTGTTGCAAAACCTCAAGCCCCTGTTGCAATGGCTTGCTTCACACTTGATTAATGGAGTTGATAGAGTGTTGTTGTTGTAATGGAGTGTTGAAGTGCTGTTGAGAGTGAAATGAAAGTTGAGAATGCTTGAGAATGCAAGAAGTGATGGGAAAAAGGATGAGTTGAGTGAAGAATGGGAGAATTTGAAGGGGAAGGGAGAGAATCTGCCATTTTTGGGGTTGGTTGGTTGAAGAGGGATGTTACAAACCATTCACAATGGGAAGTGTAACACCTTTTCCAACTTCAGGTGTAGGAATTCATCGGGGACGTAAGTGCGCCGCGCGGACGTCTACGCATTGCACGGGCGTCCCCAACAAATATTCTTCTACCAACACAACAAACATATGCCAAGTGGAAGGAAGGTAGCTTGCTGATGTGGAATTTTGCCTTCAGATTTGGTTTTCTAAGGTGAGGATGTACAAAAGGGGAATTTGTGTAAGGGGTGCAAATTCACTCCTACACACACATATATATACATGTATAATTAATATACATATATACGTACCCACACACATATAGGTACTTAATCTTACTTGTTCTAATATCACATTCTATCAAAAAGCATTTAGCATCATAACTCAAATGGACAAGATATCCTCAAGGGAGTCATAGACAATAACCTTATCTCCTATCAACCTGAATGAAATCGAAGACAATCATATGATCTTCCCAATTAATCCAAGACTTTAATTAAGGGTTTACTTATTGAATCCAAACTAACTCGACTCAACTTGACCAACTAAAAGTGTGTGTGTGAAAGCTTAGTTTAGGTCTTATCAAAGGTTACCGAACCAATCCCCTCTCCTGAGTGATACTTCCCCTCTCTTCCAGAGGCTCAACTTGTTCTTGCATTCAGCTTAGTACAACACCAAGGTAGTTAGACGGTCACATTAAATCCATTTGCATCATAAAACATTTGTATCGACAAAGAATTAGAATGTTCATATTGCAATACATATTCTTTCATTGCATTTCATCAATACAAAACATATTCATTCTTTTGAAATCAATAACATCTTATTGCATATTTCAGTATTTCTTTCACTTGGTAAACATATTAAAGTAACTATTTGCATTAATCAATAATTTTACTAATGAAGGTAAAAGCAACTTAGTATCTATGAAACGGGGTGTGACATGTAATCTCACCTTGTAGCATTTGAATTTTGTTAGGAATCTAGTTGAGCAAACTTACTTTTTGGAACTTTTAATGCTTATATCCTTCTTGTATCAACTTGGTTTTTAGCTTTATTTTTAAACAATCTTTTACTTCAAGATTCATGTGATAGTGTGGTTTACTTGTTCCTATTTGATAAAAATATTATACTTTTAGCATATTTGTCTATTTTAGACTCCACAAAACTCAAACTATATTAGTTTTTGTATTTTAAAACACAGTAACAATAAAGTGATAACATTTGTACCTATTTAGGGGTTTTATGCATTTGGGATATTATAATCATGAATTGAGATAAAGTTCTACTTTAATGGAGATTTTATCATGTGTTTTGGTATCAAATTTCATTGTTCTATTATCATGCTAGATTCAAATAACTATTTGTCATATATTGAAGGGATTAAGAATCATTTCCTTGAGTAGGATCTACTACCATTTCTCTTTAGACTCATTCTTAAGCCAAGTGACTATTAATAGAAGATTGAATGCGATAACAACAATGACATGGTTTGTGGACTAGTTTATCTCCATTTCAGGATATTTTACATTGGATTGAGCACATTGAACACCCTTTCATTGTTTGGACCATCACTTAATAGTTGTGTGGAGATCTTGAATCTCCATCTAAAGGTGACGTTTCCTTGGAGAACCCTTCACATGTAGATGTTTCCTCCTTTTTATATCCCATCTATAGTTGTTCATAATTAGGAATCTAATGTGGACACAACATTGGATGAGTGGTGTAGTCACATAACATGCACTGAGACTCCATATCCATATATTACATTTATAGAGTTTAGAATCACTTCTTTGAGAGATTTTCGTGATTCTTTGTAGTAAGATTATATTACTCTTCTTATGACATTACACTAGGATGCATTCCTACTAGACACCTCATAAATTTTTGTAGAGTCCCACCTTTTGGATCTAGAGAACACTAGTGAGAACCTAAAATTCCTCTTTGATAATAGTGCTTCCATGATTGCATCTTCATATTCTTTGGTGATTGTTTTATCTCATACTATACATGATTTTGATTTTTTTCCTTTTATAGTTAGGCCAAATACTCCTAATTAAATAGTGGAACATCTTAGCATTTGTATAAGGATATATACACAGTTTCAAGAGATGCACAACTTGTGTTTTCTTCCCTCTTATTCCTTCATGGAATGGGGAAACTTTCTACATGTACCCATGGGCAACCTATTTATTCCTAAGAGAATAAATATTCTTCAATGATGGATGATCTTATTTAGCATTTAGTTCTAGTGCAAGATATTAGACATCTGAGAGGGACCAAGGGTTGTATGATCTCTCTCTCTCTCTCTCCCTCTCTTCTTTTTGTGGGGTATTTCCCTCCTTTCTTGTGGGGTCTTTTCTCTCTCTACTTGGGGGTCTTTTCTCTTCCTACTCTAGTGAGCTTCTCTCTCTTCTCAATGGCTTCTTTATGAGAGGAATCATATGTACGTAAATTTCTAATATGGCCACACATCTATTAGATCCATCTTTCATCTACCTAAGTTGTGCTTAAGGGGGTTGTTAGTGTAGGTTTTCCTTTCATTTTATTTAGGTGTCATGTATTTTCTTACACTTATGTTTAGTTTTATTAGGCTTATTATGAATGAGTCACGATGTGAGTGGAGTGAGTCGTTAGCATCTTCAATAGAAGATACTCTTTCCTATTCTAAGACATTTTAGAGTTAAACTTCCTGTTGGTTATGCTTATTTTCTAGTTCCTCTATTTCGTAGATTCTATATGTATGCACTCACCTTGCATGTTAGTGTGAGATTTTAGTTTATGCATCTTTCTTTTAGCCACTATTGTCTTGTGAGCATTTTGTATGTACTCTCTCATTCATGGAAACAATTTACTCCACTATTTTAAATTTTAAACCATTTGTAAAATAGTTTATTATGCCTTTTTCTTATACTATGTCTTAGTTTTTCTTGCTTATTGTAGAATCTAACATGATATCAAAACCATTGCTTGTTTGAGAGTAATCATATACTAGATCTAATATAGATAAGGGTATAGGGTTCAGAAATACATGCAATAAAGGCTCAAAACCCTAACAAGAGTAATCAAATCATATCAAAATGGGGTGGAATATATTTTAGATTAGAATATTAGTCTTAAATCATATTTGACAAAAAAAAAAAAACCCTAAAACTAATACAAGTGCATAAGGTGGATGAAAGATAGATATATGAATATGCACACCAAACTATGATAAAAAGATAGATTAATGAAAGATAAAGGTACAAAAGGAAAACCAACTATGGAAATAATATTTAACATAAAAAAATTAGAAAAGCCCTAATGTTGGTTTAGAAAACTTAGAGAAAAGGGCAGGTTGTGTAAGATCGATAATGTTCGTCAAAATGTAAAGGAAAATAAAGTTTCCTTGAGCATATTCTAAGCTAAACCAATAAAGTGTATACAAACAAGCATAAGCACAATTAGCCAATACTACTTAATTGTGATACAAGTGTTTGATAATATGATAATTTGTGTAGGTAATTCAATGCAAAAAATATAAATAGAATCAAATGTACTTGGATCTATAACCAATGAGTGCACTGATATGATATGAATATGAATTTAATATGCCTTAGGATCAAGGATAGTGAATCTCAAGGTAATAATTACCTTAGAATCATATTAAGTTGTTGACATTACATAGTGGCAAGTTTGAGATCAAGGATGAATCTACAAGTGCATATATGTCCTACACATGCAAACTTGTATCGTTTGATCTGGAAACTTTTTTTCTTCACTTTACTTGATGTATTTTGACTTATTTTATGCTTCCTACTATTTATAGACCAACACTATTTATAAATACCTTTTAAGGTTGTTGATATGTCACAATGAGATATGTTATCCTAGGTCAATTTGTGTAAATATGTACGAATAATTAAAAACAACAATATTTGCTTATGTATATGTTCCTATGATGTGTTTTAGAACTAAACTCCTTTCACACACCAATTGAAATATGTAAAGTGAATGGTAATCAAATAATTCCCTCCAAATGTGGATGTCTAATGAGGGAATTGGATGTCTTTAAATACAAGGACATAATAATAAGACATAATTGTATTTTGTTATGCATAAAAAGAAATGTTCAAATTAGAAATGTTAAGATAAAGTGAATAAAATAGATGTGTGTGTCTAAAAATAAAATAAGATTAAGTATATATATATATATATATATATATATATATGAAAAACATGAAATGATGCCATTTGTCACTATGTACATCTATCACACATTTCTTCAAAACACAAATTAAATACAAAATGAAAGGGAGACAAATCAAGATTAAAAGTGTTTTTTTTTTTTAAATAAAAAAAAGAAAAATTGGATGGGAGGGGTGAGCCAAGTCGTACACACGAGATTTGACGCCAATCAGAAGAAATTTTTGTTTCAGTGTTGAATAATGGGGATTGTGGGGCGCTTGACTCGTATTCACTGGCCGAAGTCAACGCCATCCAAATCAACAGTTTATAGGAAGCTACCCTTCAACTGTCTATTCAGCTGGCAAGAAATTATCCGATCAACCCCTGTTCGAGTCAAGAGGCACTGGCGGATGAGGACCAGCCCAGGTTCAAGTCACGACCGCAACGAACAGGAGGCGGCCGGCGGCTAAGAGGTGGGTCTGTTTCTAGTTATACAATATAGTTTTCCTGAAAGTTTGGGAACAACAGTTCTGCCAAAGACTATGGAGGAAACTGCAAATTATTTGTCTTCTGCCGATACTGTGAAAAGGGCAAAGACCATGAATAAAAATCTTTGCAAATTAGCCAAAGTTGCAGAAGAAGTTTGCCCCAAGAAAGAGCATGTTGTAAATCGGATTCTTGTCCAGTTTGGAGGGTTTCTGAGGACTTTAGCCCAGGTTATGAAGGAGCTTCAGAAAGATTTAGAAACAATGCCTGTTGAGTACACTACCTTGGAGATGAATCAATTGGAAGCCGAGGTCAAGAATTCCGAAATCTTGCTCCACGACATTCTGGGTAGGTCTTCATTATATCTATTAACTTGTTGCTCAACCCTAATCGATCAAGTAAAAAACTGTGCAGCAAAATCTGGGTTTTTTTTAGATAATGTGGTCCTGGAAGGTTCTTCAGATGCCTTGAAACTCCATGTTTCGGAGGCTAAACAATTGTTAGAGAAGGGGATGCCAAAACTGGATACCAAGGATCAGTTTCTCTGCAATTCGTTTGAGGATGGGGCTCTTGATTCAATTGTGTCTGATTATTCTCTCAGCAACAAGCTTGCTGAACAAATCGCTGATAGTTTAAGGATTGCATTGGACAGTGATGCTTTTTCCACTGAATTGGCTAAGTTGAAGGTGGAGAGGACCGAGGCAGTAGAATTGAGGGGAAAGGTGCACTCGCTGTATTTGGAACAGTTCATTGTTCTGCTAGAGAAGGCAATTGCATCGAAGCGCAAGCCTGTTCGAATTGATTCCTATGAGAAGGTTGATAATATCCATAGAGACATTCCTATGCTTCCTTTACAGTCATTTATTTGCCCCATTACCAAGGATGTCATGAGGGATCCAGTGCAGATTGCTTCGGGTCAGACCTATGAGCGTTCTGCAATTGAGAGATGGTTTGGTGAGGGCCATACCAGGTGTCCGACAGGGGTTGAGTTGAAGAACTGTAAGATGAAACCAAATTTTGCTCTGAAACAATCAATTGCAGAATGGAGAGAGAGAAATTACAATATCAGGTTGGACAATGCAAACGAGCTTCTCAACAACGAGGAGAGTAATGAAGAAGAACAGTTAAAGGCAGTGCAAGACTTGCAAGCTTTGTGTGAAGAGGAATCCTTGAATAAGTACAAAGTAGCCAATAAGAATCTCATACCTAGGCTTGTGAAACTGACAAAATCTTCCAGTATGTTGGCTGTCAAAGCATTCTCTACTCTGGCAGTCCTTGCAAAAGACAACAGCGAAAGCCAGGTACTATGATCAAAATGCTTCTAGATCATGTAATTGCTTCTATAGAAAAGGAGAGCTAAAGATCTTAAGACAAGTTAGAATGGATTTGGCTGGAAACTTCACTGCATTAGAAAATCATTGTGAACGTGTGTTCAAACATATGATATCCGTGGAGAGTTGAAAGTTTTCATTAAATGAATTTCCTTTTTATCTCATAGATCACTTTTACTAACAATAGAAACACACATCTTTTCCTTCACCGTTTGTTTCTAGCAGTCACCTTATGTTGTGTCAGAAACACACATCATTAAACATACTATTTGATACAGAGAATAATACAGGAGATTCTGATCTTTACTGATATCTGGATTTAAGTGAACATAACTATAATTCTCTGCTCTTCTCTCGATTTCTTATCTGTTTGAAATTCAGAAATATCATGGTATTGATTACCATTGTTTAGTCATCTCTTATGAAACTTTTCTTGCAAAGTATTGAAGGTATGTGGTTTGGCTAAGGCACCAAATGTCAGCTGGTGATTTTCATTCGGTGTCTTTTCTTCAGTAATTATACCATATTCTGGTCTTATTCTTAGTATGATTCTTGAAGCAATTCTCAAATAATATAAGATCAATTGATTAACCAATAATATATACTGTAACAAGAGGGATAAAAGCCTTAGATTCTTAGGGAACAGGGGAAAGGTTGGTCACTAGCTCCACTAGATTTGGGTCCTCAACATAGTTATTATGCATGGAACGATATCCCTGATAGGATTGTTGGAAAGACCACATATTTGGGTCCTCAACATAGTTATTTACATGGAAATGACATCCCTAATAGGATTGTTGGAAACTTATTGAAGAGCAACATCAACAGGGATTAGCTTGTTCTATGGCTGGTTTGGATATCTAGTAGATTGGAAGGTAGGTCTCTAGTATCCTTGATTGTCCTGGGGAGGCCTTCATCCCTGACTATTTTGGTGATTATTCTGTTGGAATGGGGGCCTTTGATTACTCTGATATGGGGTCCTTTGAGTATTTTGTTACCTCCTTAGAACTATGACCTCATTAGAAATTGTTGAAGCAAGCTTTTCATCTCATCAAGCTTGTTAGATGAGTGAGAAGTTGTAAAATGGTATTTTTGGGTTAGGATTATGAACTGGGGTCAGGGGTCCTTTGAGTATTTTGTTGCCTCCTTAGAACTATGACCTCATTAGAAATTGTTGAAGCAAGCTTTTTATCTCATCAAGCTTGTTAGATGAGTGAGGAGTTGTAAAATGGTATTTTTGGGTTAGAATTATGAACTGGGGTCATGATTGGATTTACAACAGGAGGTTGAAAGACTCTCAGTTGAATAAGTGGAGGTTGAACAGGTGCCTGTATGTTTGGAAACAGAGGCATAGGTGGCCTAGGGGCTAATCTTTCTATCTGAATGAGATCATTTTCAGTCTCAATTGTTATTCCATAAGCTGCAGTTAGAGAGTTTTCTCCCCTAGACTTTATCAGCATGGCAAAATAACAAATTTATGCTATATCTGGCGGAGGATGTTCAGTTGGAATTCTTTGCCATGTTTTCTGGAACCTCGTGTTGAAATCATCAAGGGTCTCCATTTGCCAGTTTTGTCCCCTTTTGATAGTTCTTAATTGCTCTAGGATGGATGCACTATCTCCCTTATCCTTAAATTTGTTGAATAAAGCATTTCCCAACTCATGCCAACAATGCATTGAATGGGGAGCATGGCTTCTGTACCAGTTTAGTACCTTGCCTTTGAATGATGTAGCTGATAGTCTTAAGGATAAATTTCTCCCTTCAGTATTATCAATTGTGCATAGCACAATGGTTGACTATATCATGGAGATGCTAGTTAATGTGGGCAAATCCTTTCCAGTGAAGTGGGAAGAGATTTCAATGCTGCATCTAGAATTTGGTTCCATGTTACAGGAGCTAAAGGAAACACCAAAGGACCTCTAGTATTCTGAACTAGAAAATTTCTTGGAGGTGGAGGTGAATTTTGCATAATTGGAATCTCCAATGGAGGCTAGGGCCTTCTTGGAGCAAGTTTAAAGGTTGTACCGAAGCTTGTGGATTTGCTCTTGAAATAGACCTAATAAGAGGCCTTCCGCTCATAAGTTTATGGATTTTTGAATTGAAGCAGAGTCGTCAGATGAATCAATAAATTAATAATGCTTCAACAAACAAGAAGATCAATGCCTTGCCAAAAATCTCAATCAAGGTGGGATCGGTGTCCTATTAGATGTGCCAAAAATTGTTGTTACTCAGATATTGTAGCCATCTATTCCTAAGCCAGATGTGCTCTATACCCTTGCTACACAGAGATTACAAAAATGGGAAGCTTTGTGAATGGGAGACTTGATTCACAGAATGACCTCCAGGGTTATAAAGGTCATCTCCTTGTAAGATTTTCAATGAGCTCTCACTAATCACCTGTAGAGAAAAGGGAAAGGAGATAAAAACTTGAAATAAAATCCCAGCTAACTGAGGGTGATGCACCAAGATTAAGATCTCTCCTCTTATCTATTACTGAAGTATAATAACACATAAATCAATAGTCTACAGACAACAGATTGATCGCATTACCAGAAATCTAGAATGTAAGTATTCATTCATAAAATAACAGAAGTAGGACTGAATAAGATTGTCACAGCTTCATTATATTAAACTTCAACTTTTTACAAATTTGCAAATAGTGAAAAAGGTTTGAAGCCCGAGACACATGAATCCAGGTTTGAGTTCAGATTTAACAAATAGAGAAAATGCTTAGAAAAGTTTCATAGACAAGGCTTGATATTAACCACAAGCCTGCAACATTGGATCTAACCTAAACAATGAGCTAGAAGCTCTTATTTATACAACTTAAACAGAAACCTAAAAAATAGAGGGCAATTAGTGTCTTAGAATCACTAAAATTTTCTCTAATTTGGGCAATAAGTGGAAGTCAACCACCTGCATTGATTTCTCTACTCAGCACATGAAATTGTCACCATTAAGACTGTTGTGGAGTGAGGATTACATTCCTAAGTGCATCTTTAATGCTGGTGCATGCTGATGTTTTAATTCAAAATTCCCTTGCAGCTGAATCTGCATTGAACTATTACCTTTTTGACCCTAGAATTCTGTAGGCTGTTGTGACTTATTTTCTCGCTCTCTTTTCATAATTGCTGTGGTGTCAAATACAGCCATTTTCTTATTTACTGCAGATGGATGTGGGCCCTTGTTTTGAAACTATGAACAACCAAGATAGGACTCTTGCAATTGTTGATTAGGGTGATTGGACGGTATGTGAGTGCTTACACCATTTTCTCTTCATGCCTCCATTTGGTTTCCCCTAGCGATTGATTTGAAGATCCAATGGTTGGTGGAGAGTTTCCAAAATGATGCCTCATGTTATTGTTGCCTTTTGTGAGCCAATGAATATACCACGTGGTCACTTGTTCAACAGCTAAAGACTTTGTTAGTATGTGCCTTGCACACCAATACAATGATTGAAGGGCCCCAAGCACTGAGTGAAACTAGCCAATGGCAGGGGCTTGTTCTTCTTAGGAAAAAGGGTGTTGTAAACCTCACACAAGAAATTTTTTTTTTATTTGTGGTGCATCTTTGGAAATATGTTTAGCCACATTAAATATTTATTTGGGTCCATTTGTAAAGTTGTATGGGACATTGGTTAGATATTTTATATGTGGGTTGCACATTGGAAAAATATTTAATATTGGGAGGAATTAGTACCAAAAATAAATGTTGGGGTCAATGGTTTTGTGCTCTCATGGTTTTGAGACACATGGTTTAGCCAATACCCCTTAGTGGTTTTGTGTTAGCTTGATTCTATAAAAGTAAGCATGGCATGGGATGTGTGGTTGCATGGTTATCCATTTTACTTGGACACATGGAGGATGGACTAGAAGAACTTAATATTTCAGAAGTATTCATGGAGACTTTGTAAGTGTATTACAATGTTTCCTTGCTGAATAATACATTGATTGTGGACATTTTTGGAGATTGGGTTTTTCCCAAGGCATATGTGGTGTAATCTTGTGGTATGTCTTTGATCTTTGCATTATGGTTATTTTGTAAGCTTATATGCATGTTTTTCTCTCGTACGGTTATGTAGGAAATGGTTTGATCAACTTGGTAATTTCCTAACAAGTGGTATTAGAGCTATGGTTGTGGTCGAGGAAGGTGAGAGCTTCTTATTTTTGTTTAATCTTTGTTTGAGCAAATCTGGTGCAGAGTTGAAGCCATAGCAATGTTGGAGAGATTTCAAACATTTCAAAGTATAAGGTGTGTTGTTTAAGTTGTGAGAGTTGAAGATTTGTGGTTATTGTTGTAAATCTAGGAGTTTATTTGCTATTGGAAAAAAGGGTTTTTACTAGGTATTCATTGAGAGGGTTTTGAAGAAAAAGAAATGACCTCTTGGACCAAAATAGACCTCACCATTGGATTCAAATGGTTTGAGACAGTAAGGATTCATACAAAATTTGTAAGATTTGGCCATCAGCCTTGATGTAGAAAAATTGCTCCTCCCTTGTATGTAGTTGTGTGATCATATTGTGTAGAAATCTTTTGAAAATAAAAAAATAAAAGAATTCTTGCACAATGAAAAAAAAATTAAAATGGGGGGTGGGTATGGGTTCCGTAGACCCTTGTACCCTTGGTCCTCGTGGATAACACGACACTGATAGCCGTGGCAGGGTTTCTTAGTCGGTGATTGGTTTTGCTAGCGATCAATAGGTCTATAGGGCCTTAAGCCCTAGGTCTCGACCCCTAGTTAGGTTGGCCAGAACATAGCCCCTGTAGGCTTTTCACACAAATAAATTTTGAAAAAAATTCAATTGTTTTGATAAATTCTTCAAGTCTGCTACTAACCCCCAACTCGTGCATCACCCTTGTGTGCTACCGCTGCTCAACAGTCACCCCTGTGCCACTATTGATGTCAGCAGTATACACATGGCTTAGTTTGGCCCTTTATAACCCTTAGAAGTTGTTTTTCTACCATGGTGCATAACTTTCACTCACAATATCAAATTTTTGACTTCATATAGGTGTTAGAATGTTCTCTTTGAGCACTACGTAATGGTATAGGTTTGGTCATTGGATTTTACTATTTGTGTCATATTTTGGTGCCTAAAAGCTAGCATTGCTCTAGAATGGTCAACAAGTGGTATCTTGAGTATATAGAATCAGATTTTGAATTTCAAATGAGCGATGGAGAGCATTTGCACTGTACTACACAATGGATCATGTGGCTTTTCACTTGGATGAGCAAAGAGAGCTTAATACTTGTTTGAGCACTTGTAGGAGCTTGAGATTTGAGGCATGATTGTATGAGCATCCGAACAAATTTTAGGGTGAAAACTTGTGGGAGTGCATGTTTTTATGAGACCAATATGATGGTACAGTGGGTATTTTTGGAATGTGGACTTTGATGGAGATGGGTATTTAGATTGTCTTTTGGTTTGAGGACATGCTTGATATGTGTGTGAGACTATGAGCTGGTTTAGTGAGAGTTGAGTACATGTGCAATGATGGTGATGATTATGGAGTCATGGATATTCATGTACATTTGAGGACATGAAATGCTCATGTATGTGAGGATAGGATTGGGCTGTGATTATTTGATTGATTGATGATTATAGTTGGTGCTGTGGTTTAGTTTTAGGAGGTTGTTCTTATCTCTTGGATGCTTGTTTGTTTTCTTGACTATGGTTGCTCGTTTATGTATTTGTGTGGCAAATCGGGTTTGAAGTTGATTTGGTGTTTGAGACATTAGAGATCTATAGGTTATCTTTTTGTTATCTTAGTTTGCAAGTTATTGATGTGATTGCGAGTTTACGTGTTGCATTGGTTTGGGATCTATGAGTTATATTATTTTGTGGGTTGGCCACCCATTGGTTGTAGTGATGACTCTAATGTGGATTGCCTATATTCATAACTCTTTTCAGTTGATGCATATTTAGTTAGTTGGCCTTGTTTGTGCATTGCTATGTTGTATTGGGATGAGAAGATGGATGATTAGAGTGCTTGGATAGTCAGTTATTGGGACTAGTAGTATTGTTGTTTATTACGGTGTCATAGAAGCTTGGTTACATGGTTTAGTGGGAGCTTTTGACAAGTGATATTTTGGTGGTGTTTTATCTTCTTGGCTTGGAGATCTTGGTTCTACTCTATTTTTTGGATCTACTAGTATTGTAGTTGAGTGTGTGTGGACCATGGGTGAACTTCATTTAGAAGATGGTTATCACAATGCCATGGATAGCTTGGTATCACTATTCAGTGGAAGTTTTGGTAGTGGTGTGGATTCATCACTTGGTGATAGATGATCTTTTGCAATGGTTGTTGGTGTCATAGAAAAACTCTTGGATCATGATTCTTGTATATAGTTAGAGTACTTTTGACATCTTGAGTTTCATTGACAAGCGATGTTTATATTCATATGATTGGAGATGTTGACATCTTTGTTAGCCATGGGAGTTTGTGATTGAGGTGTCGGTTTATGATGTCAATTTTGACAGGGAATCCTTGGTTGAGAGGATATTTGGTATTTTCCATGGTGGACTTTTGATCACATGTTAGAGTATTGGCATGATACAAGTGCTCTTGGGAGCAAGATATATTCATTGAAGCATGTGATCTCCTAGGAGGAGATGTTAGATCATGATGTCATGTTGTGTTCTTAGATTGTAGTGGGAGCTTTGACGTTAGTATTGAGTACATTGATCTTTTGCTTGCTTTGTGATAGTGTAGTGTTACATTTGGATTGTAGCATGGGTTGATTAATCGTATGTGCTCATGGATACTTGGAAACCAATGTCAGGATGGATTTCTTGTAATAACACTTCGTGCCCTAGTTTCGGTGCTTGTTTTGGTTTGTAATTTTTTTGTGTTTTTATGAGGTTTTTTCTGCTTTTTGTGCCTTTTTGCAAATAAAGAGAATGCTGGAAATGAAATGATAGAAAACTAAAACTAATTTGCAGCTCCCAAAAATATATTAATTTATTGAATACTTGCAAAGAGAACAATCTACAAGCATACCCAAAACAAATCATAAACATGCAGCTGCTGTCCTCAATTTGTAGCCCAAATAGCAACCTTTCAGCAACCTTCAGAAATTCGTTTCTCTTCCAAGAAGCTGCCTTTTTCCTCAAACTTGACACGGCTGTGATCTAGTGTCCTAGGCGCCCCTTTGAGGATTTTATCAGATTTTTTTGAAGCCCTCTTGAGCAAAATCGACCTTGCTGGTTTGGCCGCCCCTCTGCTGCATATAATTGATAAAAATGATCAAGGCCGAACCCTTGTTTAATCTGTCAAGAGCAGATCAAGAAGGAATCTGCAGTGCTTTTCCTTATCTCAGACAACTCTGCAAAAAATCATGTAATCAAACCCTCTGAATAACACCTCCAATCTGCTCAAATAGAACACCTGTATGATGCCTTCCTGTATGCCTGATTCAGTACATATTTCACTACTTCAAAAGGCTGCAACAATGGAGAGTTAACGTTCTCCAATGGCTGGCTGAATCAGAAACCCTCAACTTCCTCTCTCAGACAAAAAATCATCAACACCAATGCTCAATCCGTGAATGCAAAAAGACTCCAAAGTAAAAATATATAACTCTCTTGAGAAGGTCGAACTTCCTCAAAAAGCACATTTAATAACATAAAATGTTATTTCTTTTCATCTTTTAATATTTCATCAAGTACTTTGGAGTTGGCGCCCAATAAATTAATCAAATAAATGGCCCCTTCCTTATGATGCCTAGACCCTCAATTATTAAGTTTAAGTTATAACTTAATAATATATCTTTTTAATTAATTAATGTTTATTTGAGCCAAATAAACATTAATAACTCCATAAATACTCAACATCTTTGAATGTCATTTGAACTGGGTGCTAAGCTGAGGTAACTGCATACAACCACACGCCTTACTAAAAATAGTAAGGGTCCCCCTCAATGTAACTCTGACTCACTAAAAATAGTAAGTAATGCATATGGAGCCCTGTGAACGCCAAACAAAAGCTAAAACTGAATGCCACTGAACACTGGAGATGATGCAAACCTTAGGAGACCCTCTAACCATCCTCACTAGCGTACGAGGGTCAGAATTATAGGCTAATCTCCTCTGACAATTGATGTCAGCTAGAAGGGGACATTACAATCCGCCCTCCTTGAAATTGCTTGTCCCCAAGCAATCTCGGTTGCCAAAAGAAAATCCTCTGTAATGTCTCCACCAGGATCCCATGGGTAGAACTGTTCAATGTCTCGGATATCCTCAAACAACTCCTGTAATACTAACACCAGAATAATTGACTGTCCCTGCTATCCCCATCCAAACTCACCATCTGGTGTTGCGGAAGTACAAGTCTTAGTAGGAAGCAACTCGAGGAACTGACAACATTTGCTTCCTAACTCTACGCAAGGTGAACTGTCATAACCGCTGTCAAGTACTTGTGCTGCTAAACTGTGCATCTGAGATATGTCATGCACATGAGGGTCAAATGTGAAATTGTATGCACTCCTCACTGTGTATACCTCAAAAAACTCCTTTGTGAGCCCTGTCTGAAACCTCGATGCACTGGAGGGATCCCAAACACTACAATCAATGCTCATCTCAAAGTTCGGGTCAAGAGTGGAATCAACATCTAACCTGAAAAGCGGGTTATCATAAGTCGATGTAACATCTGCCTCAAACAAGGGGCTGTTCACAAACTGGACAACACCACCATGCTGATCCAAAACATACAACTCTGAACCCCTGGAGTCATCAGCTAACACAGACTCCTCATGAATCATCTCCTGCTCTCTCTCCCTAGTCTTCTCTCTACGGAGAGATAGCATGCAAGCTCCCATCTGTAATTCCCCTCAACATGTGTCTCCTGCCATCAACCTCAAATGACATCTCCATCTTAGGTACATCGAGGGTAAATACTCCTAAGTCCTGGAGCCATTTCATGCCCAAAACTACATTCATCTCACCCATGTTGACTACATAGAAATCAGAATGTAACTCATAGTTGTTCAACATCAGTGTGAGATTAGTAACCCGCTTGGTGCACGCGAGGGTGTATCCATCAGCCACTCGAACTCTGAATCCATCAAAGCCCTCGGCTTGAAGTCTGCATCTAGCTACGAAACCTTCATCAATAAAATTATGTGTCGCTCCCGTATCTAGCATAGCAACACAATGCTGCCCATTAACTGTCCCCCTGAACCTGAATGTGGCCTCGTCCTGAACATTAGCAAAGAATGCCATAGGAGCCAAATTCCCATCAGCATTTGCCTTTTCATCCTGATGATCCTTTGAAGCTGGCTGATCCGAATCTGAATCCTCATAGTAGGCCCACATGATTCGATTAGCTTTGCCCTTAGGTCTCAAAGGGCAATCATGATCCGGGGTGTATGGTTCCTTACACCAAAAACATAATTTCTTTTTCCTCAACTCCTCATGTGACTCCTCAATCGTTGTGGTTACTGGTTTCTTTCTCTTATCATTTGCCTGCTGAGAATCCTCTTTGCTAGTTGAAGGAACATCCCTGTGTGAACTCCTGCTTTTTGGGGCAGCAAACTCCATACTTCTCGCTTTCTTCATTGCTTCCTGCAGTGTCGGTAGATCGAAAGCCTTAACCCACCCACGTAATGGCTCCAGTAAGCCCTCTATGAAGAGCACAACCAACCTCCTCTTTGAAATGTTTGTCACCATTACAAACAACTTCTGGAAATCACTGATATAGCCCTCTAAGCTGCCATTCTGCCTAAGTTGTGCCAAGTCCCTGAAATAGACTTCTGGATCCTTTTTATCAAAGCGATCAACCAGTTTATCCACAAACTCTTGGTAGGTGGTGATACGGTCGTGCTGCAGTGTAACCATTCCCTGATACCACTAGTCATGGGCTACTCCCTCTAGATGTAACGTAGCGAACTTGATTGCTTCTTCCTCAGACATAGGTCGAAGTGTCAGGAAAGTGTCCAGCCTATGAATCCAAGACTGTGTTATCACCTTTCCACTGCCATCAAAGTAAGGTAGGGTGATCTTGCTGGCCGCATGCTTCAAGTCCCTATTCTAGTTCCGAGGCCTATTCCCTTGTCGAGCCATGTAATAATCCATCCTCGATTGAACAAATCGATCAAAGTGCATGAGCTCACGTGCCTCTGGTGTCAGCTGTTGCCACTCATCGTGTGCAGCCATATATGCATCTGCATAGGTTGGTTCCTCAACCTCTTCAATATTCTCCTCCGCTCACTCCTCCCTCAGAAAAGTGGGTCGAGTCGGTCTATTTGCAGTGCGGGACGGTGCTCTCTGTACTCTCCATGACCCTGCTACACTCCTGTCATAATCTTGATCCTGACGTTGTCTCCTAGGTAAATTCAACTGTTGCAAGGTATCTGAGAGCTACTGCAGTACACTAGCTGCCTGCTGCTGACCAACCCGTAGATCTCTCAAAAGTTTCTCTCACTTCTCTGTCACCATCCCTATCATCATCTCTTCTTTCATTCCTGTGTGGACCCTTTTCTGACCTGTCACCCATATTTGTCAATGGTTCCTCTGCAAATGGATTATCTCTTTGCCAATCTTCCTCTGATTCCCCTTTACTGCGAGTGAAATATTTGTGGTGACTACTCATGTGCCTTCAACCCTCCAGGATGGCAGGATTAATGCTTTGATACCAATGTAATAACACTTCGTGCCCTAGTTTCGGTGCTTGTTTTGGTTTGTAATTTTTTTGTGTTTTTATGAGGTTTTTTTTGCTTTTTGTGCCTTTTTGCAAATAAAGAGAATGCTGGAAATGAAATGATAGAAAACTAAAACTAATTTGCAGCTCCCAAAAATATATTAATTTATTGAATACTTGCAAAGAGAACAATCTACAAGCATACCTGAAACAAATCATAAACATGCAGCTGCTGTCCTCAATTTGTAGCCCAAAAAGAAACCTTTCAGCAACCTTCAAAAATTTGTTTCTCTTCCAAGAAGTTGCCTTTTTCCTCAAACTTGACACGACTGTGATCTAGTGTCCTAGGCGACCCTTCTAGGATTTTATCAGATTTTTTTGAAGCCCTCTTGAGCAAAATCGCCCTTACTGGTTTGGCCACCCCTCTGCTGCATATAATTGATAAAAATGATCAAGGCCGAACCCTTGTTTAATCTGTCAAGAGCAGATCAAGAAGGAATCTGCAGTGCTTTTCCTTATCTCAGACAACTCTGCAAAAAATCATGTAATCAAACCCTCTAAATATCTCCTCCAATCTGCTCAAATAGAACACCTGTATGATGCCCTCCTGTATGCTTGATTCAGTAGATATTTCACTACTTCAAAAGGCTGTAACAATGGAGAGTTAACGTTCTCCAATGGCTGGCTGAATCAGAAACCCTCGGCTTCCTCTCTCAGGCAAAAAATCATCAACACCAATGCTCAATCCGTGAATGCAAAAAGACTCCAAAGTAAAAATATATAACTCTCTTGAGAAGGTCGAACTTCCTCAAAAAACACATTTAATAACATTAAATGCTATTTCTTTTCATCTTTTAATATTTCATCAAGTACTTTGGAGTTGGCGCCCAATAAATTAATCAAATAAATGGCCCCTTCCTTATGACGCCTAGACCCTCAATTATTAAGTTTAAGTTATAACTTAATAATATATCTTTTTAATTAATTAATGTTTATTTGAGCCAAATAAACATTAATAAATCCATAAATACTCAACATCTTTGAATGTCATTTGAACTGGGTGCTAAGCTGAGGTAACTGCATACGACCACACGCCTTACTAAAAATAGTAAGTAATGCATACGGAGCCCTGTGAACGCCAAATGAAAGCCAAAATTGAATGCCACTGAACACTGGAGATGATGCAAACCTCAGGAGACCCTCTAACCATCCTCACTAGCCTACGAGGGTCAAAATTATAGGCTAATCTCCTTTGACAATTGACGTTAGCTAGAAGGGGACATTACATTTCTCTTGAGTTTAGAGACATTTGTTGAGACGGTTACTCTTTAGATATTTTAGTAGGAAGTCCAAGGAGCCTTCACTTGGATATGTGCTTGAGTTCATGATGGACGTGAGAGGAGATTCTTCTTGGAGAGAGTCATTGTGGCTTGGTGTATCTTGGAGGAACAATCTCATTCCCCACTCTTGGTCTATTCGGCAGATAATCATTTGATAGGTGTTGCCCACCTTGTTTTAGATGCATTATGTGTTATGCTTTGCTTTCTTATGTGCATGGATCTTGAGCTATGCTTGTTAGTTTTGGAGGGTTCATTTGAGGAGTGTTTGGCATGTTTCTCTCCTTGTGCATATGAGTTTGGTTTATGATGGATGTTATTGGGCTGATTTCCTAGTTTTGGGAATAGATTTGAGTTTGATCTTCCTTGGTTAGAGAAGCTTACATACTTCTTGGTTATTTGAGAAGCATATGTTTTGTTTGATCTATGCGATTGAATGGTTTGGTGTTTTTAAGGCTTTTTAGTTGTGGTTTTGTGAAGGAGATCTTACTTAGCACTTTGAGGTGTTAGTAGGAGGACATGTTATGTGATATGATTCAGAAATATCATTTCTTTGCTCTATGGCTACTTCTTGGAGGTTCATGTTCACATGCTTTGGATGTGGAGAACTTGGGAGAGTTATGGTGACTAGTTGTGAGGGAGTATGCAATGGTTTTTTGTTGCATGTGTGGATCATTGTGATTTTTTTTCTTACTAGATGTTTTTGATTATTAGCCACACCTTGGTTTGAGTGTTGATTGGTAGACTTGGTATGCCTTGATCTATTTTTTAGATTTGACATTACCCATGCAGTGGGAGTTACTAGATATGTATGTGCTTCATTAACATGTTTTACACAAGGAGCTTGTGATTGCAGTTTATGAGTTGGATATGTTGTTGGCATGAGTTTTACTAATGGTTTTGGATAGCTTTGGAGGCATGGATGATTGAATGTACTAGCATTTGTTGTGGTTGCTATTTCTAGTCATATGGGTTTTTTCCTTGGTGGCAGCTTGGAGCTTTTGTTATCACTTGGATTTGATGCTTGTGTTCTTTGGATTGGTGCATCTTCACCTTTGCTTGTTCCCTTTCTTCCATATGTGACATGTTGGAGATCAAAGAAGTTCTTGCTTAAGATGGTGGTCACCTTGGATGTTATTGTAGGTATCTTGATGGAGCATGAGAGCATGTTAGAGATTCATGTGGTTACATGGTTGGCTATGATGATTTATTTCATTGATTGATCATTATGCAATGCATACAAGAAGTGGGAGAATGCTAATAAAAGGGTGTTGTACACCTTGTACAAGAAAAATAATTATTTTAATTATGTAAAAGAAATATTTATTTGTAGTGCATCTTTGGAGATGCGTTTAGCCGCATTAAATATTTATTTGGGTCCACTTGTAAAGTTGCATGAGATATCGGTTAGATATTTTATGTGTGAGTTGCGCATTGGTAAAAATATCTAATACTAGGAAAACTTAGTATCATAAAGTAAATGTTGAGGTCAATGGTTTTGTGCTTTAATGGTTTTGAGATGGATGGTTTAGCCAATAACATTTAGTGGTTTTGTGTGAGCTTGATTCTATAAAAACAAGCACATGTTTAGTGGTTGGATGGGCTGTCATTTGTATTGAGCTCTCTTGAAGAGTGCATATGTGAAGCATGGCATGGGATGTGTAGTTGCATGGTTACCCATTACACTTGGACACATGGAGGATGCATTGGAGGAGCTTGATGTTTCAAAATATTCATGGAGACTTTGTAAGTGTATTGTAGTGTTTCATTGTTGAACAATACATTGAGTGTGGATAGTTTTGGAGGTTGGGTTTTTTCCCCATTAGGGTTTTCTGAGGGTGCATCTTGTGTAATCTTGTGGTATGTCTTTGATCTTTGCATAATGTTTATTTTGTAAGCTTGTATACATGTTTTCCTTACATAGGGTTATATAGGAAATAGTTTATCAACTTGGTAATTTCCTAATAGTTTGGACAGGGCTATGCTTTCCTTTTGATTTTGTGTGGACCCTTGGATGAATGAGATCAGTATCCAACAAGAATTCTTGAGGCTGTTAGCTAATTGAAATTGGTAGTTTGTAGTTCATAGCAGCCAAACTTCACCAAAAGGAAGTTTTCACCTGTGATTTCTTGGAACATGGAAAAAAGGGTGTCTTTCACTGTAACAAAGTCAAAATTACAGGATTGTAAAGTGTAGTGATAAATCACTACCATGCCATTACAGCCTACTTTGGGGAGTCATGATACAACCTTGCCAAATTCTATGTCACAGGTTTTTGCCTTGGCCTGCAACAAAGCGGAGGCACAATTTGATTCCATGGTTCTATGATCTATCAATGGGCTGGGTGCAGAAAAGTCCTTCTGTGAACCCAAGTCTGGCTCCCCTGCTGTCAAAGCAAATCTTAGCAACATTGAAAACTTTTTCCTAGAGAAGCAAAGAAGATTCTAGTTTTTCCTCTTTTGCCATATCTCATGTGTCTCAATTTTATGATTTCTTGAGAGCATGCTTCCACTTGCAGGTACTACGGTTTTTGGGCAAATACAAATATGCTAATGGTTAGATCAACAAGCAATGACTGAAGGATTTTTTAGTATGTTTCTGTGCTGGACATTTCATTTGTCAATTTTCCATTCTCTTAGACAGGCTTTACATGTTGAGAAAGTGGACTTGTTCTGGGGCCATTGGACTCTAATCTTCATGAGCTCTCAGTTTTTTGACTTCAGCTGAGCCTCTATAATTGTTCCACTGCTTTGGCTTTGGCAAGGCTTCCAGACCATCCCCTCTTCTTACTAGAGGGAAGCCTTTACTTACTGGAAGAAAAGGTTTTGGATGGAGTTGGCAATTGGTGTGTCTGCTATTTGTTGTACCCAAAATAAATTTTTGGCATTCTGTATAAATTGAGCTAAATCTTGTTATAATGCCATCAAAAATCTGTTTTAGGTCAAACCAAATATAAGGTCTTTGTGGGTTTCTGTCAAGGAGCACATGTGCAAATTTCTAAAAATTTGAAAATTAGGGTTTTACACCCCTATTTTCAGGGTAACCCCCGAAAATAGGACCTTCCCAGAAATGATTGAAAATGATTTTGATAGGATTAAATGACTTCACGATCACACTGGTCAAGTCAGAATCATCAAAAGACACGTTTTACTCTGGTGGGTCTATTTCTATTTTTTAGGAACAAAGTTAGGAGCTCCGCAGCCATTAATGGTAGATTGGCCAGTACCAAGTGTTGAAAGCTAAGCTTCAAAAGCTTCAACGATGCAACCATAGCGAAAAAGATCTAAAAAGATGCTGTTTGATGAAGGAAATTCCTAAAACCCAAAAAGGTCAAAATTTGACTAACTCTGGAAACGTTACAAAGGAGAGATCAGTTCACGATGTTGAAAAGAGCCTTTTTCAAGCAGGGGCGCCCTTGATTCTTAAGGGTCAAATGTAACCTGTTGAAACATCCAAGGCAGTCATTCTTGGCGTTCGCCTGCTGGCTTGACAACGAAGCAATCAGTAAGATCATTTGATAATCTAATCACGAACGGTTGTCGACAGAGCAAAAAGAGGCAATTGGCAAAGTATCAAGAAACAGTTGTTGAAAGTGAGGATCAAGGTAGAAAAGGCGCCCTTTCCAAGGAAAGGCGCCCTTCTTTATGAGCCTTCAGATGCTGCCAAATGTCAGAGGGCCTCCCAAGACAGTTTGCTCAGTCAGGGTTAATCTTGACAACGTAATCATCAGTGCAAGCATCTGACAAGGCAATCAACAGATAATCAAGATCAAACTGGAGCATTTGTAAAGGTGAAAATCACTGTGCAAAAGGCAAAAGCGCCCTTTTCAATGAGGGGCGCCCTTGAATAAAGGGACCCTAAACTGAGTTCTGAGTTTTCCAACTCCAGTCATCTTTGGCGAAACGGAGCTGGCTACCTGACGAGATATCAAACGAGATCATCTAATTCTCCGATCAACAAGAAATCCAGATCAAAGCACGAGAGGTCAATTCAAAACGCTGAAGAACGAAGATTGAAAATTCACCAAGGCAAAAGAAAAAGCGCCCTTTCTTGGAAAAGGCACCCTTTCTTTTGAAGCCTTGAACTCAGTTTTTTGACATCATGTCTCCCAGGCACTTCCCTTCAGGTTGGATCCAGCTCAACAGTGAATGTATCAGCAATAGCTCAGGATCAACAAATCAAGCTAGATTCAGGATCAAACTAGGGTCATTCAACAGAGAAAATATAAAAAAAACTTGCAAAACTCAAAAGGGACACTTAGAAAAAGTCAAAGGCAAAGTTGTTGACTAAAGTCAAGATATTTTGAGATAAACTTGGCCAACTCGCTCCACGATCAATGGAAATCACCTTTTTGAACTTCAGATCAAGCCAAAACAACTTTTGATCATGAGTTAAATCCCCAAACTTGTGAATCTAAGGCTTGAGTCTATATAATCAAGGTATAGGTGTCCCACTTCATTATTTCATTGCAGGTTGATGATCAAGAACAGCCATAAGCTCTCAAGGACGCCATTTATAGAGTTGGCCAAGGTTTTCCGTTCTTCAATATTTCTTGCAGATCTGAAGCAGAAGAAGATTGCTAATCTGAGGTTGGATTCAGAGACAAATTTTCTTAGGGAGTCAGATAAAAACTTCCAATCCATTTTCTGTCTACTTCCTCTCTTCTTGTCTTAGGTTTTCTTGCATGTCACACAAAGCAACAAGCTACATCAGATCTGATCAACTGGGTAGATTCAGCATAATTTTCCAGTGAAACCCATCTTGTCGATTTTCCAATCAACAAACTTGCTGCCCTATTTTTGGGGTTTTTCCAAAAGTTTAGAATCACAGAACCGGGTTTGTTCAGCATTGAAGCACGAGCAAAACCCATGTGCCAGATTTTTCCGGAAAAATACTTCTCGGTAGGGCGCTATTTTTAGGGGTTTTCAGAAGTTATCTGAACATATCCGTGTTTGCAATCAACAGGCGAGTTTTTCTTCACAGAATGACAATTTGGCGTCCTTGGGCTCCAATTGAACAACCAGACCTTGCACCAACAACTCTCCAACCAGATCTTACACACATTGCTGGAGAGCAAACGGGTATCATCAGCAGTCTGTGGATTTTTATCTTTGAAAAGAATACATCACCCGCTCAGTGGAGAGCCACAACAATTACTCTGGACGAAGAAGAAAGAAAGGCTGATCTTGCAGCCGAGAGGCCAGTATTACCACCTCCTGCATGGCAGTAAACTTCCTGGCTTACCACTGCAAAGAGGTCATTCCAAGCACGGAGCCGCCAAAGTTACCAAGAGCAACAGCTTGCGCAAGAAGAGGAAATGCCACATCATCAAAGCATTGACTATCCGGAGACGGAAGAAGTCAACACATGGATCGAGGAGCTATTGATAGGAGATGATGAGGTGTTAGGCACCAAAGAAGGACGTCCTACACCCTCCAAGTGACATTTATGACACTTGAGTTGACTTGATGCTTCTTTCCAAGTCAACTCAAGAAGGCATTAAATGTAGTTGGAGTTAACTTGATGCCCCTTTCCAAGTTAACTCCACATCCCACAAATCATGAGTTGTCAGATCCCACTGATTAAGGATGTCTAATTGACTTCCATAATTTGTGGATCTCATATCTCCACTAAACGTGGATGTCTATTTTGGAGGGATACTTTGCATTAAAGTTCACCTTTTGTTTACTTTCAGTCAACTAAAGTAGTTTCCAGTTGACTCTTTGTTTAGTGTCAGTTAACTGAAGTAGTTTTCCAGTTAACTGTTTGTTCCCCCTTTTTAGGAATAAATCTTGCTAATTGATTGGCAAGAACTCATTGTTAACTCAAGGAGATTTTGGATTGCCCACTCCTTTGAGTTCTATAAATAAGAGCCTTGGGCTCATTGTTTGTTTAACCTTTACTTGCTATGCAAAATTGCTGTGCCATTGTTGCCAACAGCTTTGAAAGCGAATATTTGTTCACTCTTGGATGAGAGTTCGTTGGTTGATTGTAATTGTGCACGATTTCGTGCCTTTGCTATCCCAACCTTTGTAATTCGTTGATGAAGCTTGAAGAAGAATATCAGAAGGCGCTTGCATTTTGATCTACCTATTTGAGTTCTTTCTACGTCTTGTATCGAATAGCTTGTTGTTTCATTTCCCTCCTCGGATAGGGGTTCCTCCTCCTTAGCAAGTTTGTAGGCCAAGACATCGTAACTTGTTGTTTCTTGTAAGCCGTTTCCTAGCCCATACCTCGGATAGGGGTTCCTTCGCCTTGGCAGGTCTCAGATCCAGTTTACCGTAAAGAGTGTTTGCTTGTACGAACCTTATCCCAGCATATATCCGAGAGTTCAGAGCCTAGGCCATATTCTCAGGAGACGACGAATTCAGGTGATCCAACCAATCCATTCCCGCTCCTATACCCTCATGCTCTGTTTACCTTGAAGGTATTGGATAGATTAAAAGCTAGAATAGTCGTAGTTAAGATCTGCAGAAACCAGAGAAAAAGCTTAGCTGCGGCGCATTGTGTTTGTGCACCCTTGTGTCCTACCATTGAAGTACAAAAAGATAGGAACCTTAGTTTACCATTCCCTTCCTTACGCATTGCATTCAGCAGAGAGGGACTTCTCCTCTTTAAATTAGGAAGAAGTGTTGCAAAACATTTGAAATAGCTGAATGTTTACAATCAGCACTCTAGAGGTGCTAATTTAAACGCCAACACTATTCAAGCATGGATAAAATCAAGAAGAAGGAAGGCCTTTTAACTTTTTCAAGAATCTGCATGGGGCTAAATCTGATCATAGGTCTGTTAAATAAAATGATCCTAATCTTGAACAATCCACTTTTTTGTGCCCTAAAATTTTCTTTAATTTCTATAGTGCAGATGCATTGAATTGGAATCCATAGTTTTTCTTAGTTTATTGTGGACAAACTTTGCTTGAAACAACTTTGAACAATTCACATTTCCTCTGTAAAAGACTTAAATGATGTATTGTTGAATTTGCAAAAAAACAATATTAAGATCTTTTTTTAACATTTTCCTCATTTTAGTCCTCTAATGAGTACAAACTTACTCTGTTGGAAGCGACAAAATGAAAAGTTAAGGAGTTGCTTACAAACTTGATTAGTTTCTTAAACTTTCCGCTTTGACCTATCTTGTATCTGTTTGGTCTTTTAAAACTGTTTCTGTGTGTATTATTTCTTATGTAAGTTGTTACTTTTCCTTTTTCAATCCAGCTTTTCCAATTTTGGAAGACATATACCTTCATTAATTCCCTACAAAGTGCTTTTTAATGAAATTTTGTATGCTATTAAATTCTGGCTATTTACAGGGGATCATGGTGGAAAATGGAATTATCGATTTGATTGTGCATTGCCTTGCACGGCAAAAGGAGGCGGCTCCTCAAGCTGTATACTTGATGAGGCTACTGTCAGAAAATCAAGACACTGCTGAAAAAATCAGTCATGCACGAAATGCAGTTCTCTTTCTTGTAACTCTTATTCAGGAAGAGGAGTTTGCTGAAAATGTCGGTTCTATACTTGAGAACTTGCCAAAGAGTGATAATGATGTCATTACAATGGCAGAAGCCAATATAATGCGGCCACTAGTATCGCGATTGATTGAAGGTAAGAAACCATTTATGAATTGGACAATAAAGAGAAAGAAAAATACATTCCAAGTTAATTGGGCAAATTAGGTGTTTTTTGTCTTCTTTTAAGAAGAATAATCCATTCAGCTGCTGTTTCTTGTTGAAATTTCAATAATGTTTAATTTCTCACAATAATTGATTCATGAAAGTGTTTGTATACAAGACAAAAGTAGTCAATATGAAAGATTCTATTTCTCTGATCTGGGATGTACTACTTAATTCTACATCATTCTTGAACACGAAGTATTTCATTTATTGAATATGTAGAGATAAACTATTAAAAAAGGATTTTATACATTTATGGATCCTTAATTTACTACAAAACTGTGCTTTGTGAATTACAAATCACTACAATATTGTTATGCTCTGTTCTAGAACCGTTTCAATCCTTTGTAACTGCTATGAAAATAGGAAACTAAAACTTGGAAAAACATTCAACACAACACATTGTAAAAACACAGTTTTTACCTTGGAAATCCCCACTAGTGGAGAAAAAACCCTCTTGGTAGGTGCGAATAGTGTGTCTACATATTTGTATTACTGGAAAAAAAGTACAAAGAGGGGTGTTTAAAACTTCAAGTTGCTTCCTACTATCTGTCTGGATCTCTGTTTACTGGATCTGCCTTTTTCCATGCTTCAATGGTGTCTAAACACTTCTCCTGCCTTCCAACAATCTTTGGTGTGGTCCTCTCATGCATTGGGAGCCTCCAAGACTGAAAGTGATGAGTAAAAAGCTGTGACTGTTCATGTCCACAACTGCTGCTTGTGCCAAGCCATTTTCACCACTTTCTGCAGTATTTCTTTTGCTGTGGCATTTACTTTGCAGGGGTGATTATGCGTTTGCCGGTTCAACTTGATGTTTTCACTGCTTTCACCAGGTGGCAAATTTGTCTGTCATAAAACAGCAGGTACTTGCACATTTTCAAATTTTGTAAAAAACATAATTTCTTGTTCCTTAGTTCACTTGATTCTTTTTGGATCATACCACAGAAAATAACTTCACACAATATTTAATGAATGATATTGTCTTCATTATTATTACCTTTAGTATACACAGTGCACAGCATACTCAGCCCAGAACCACATCGAAAGATCTATATGGATCTCAATGAAAAACTCAGAATGCATTGTCCCGACAAGTGCATATTATGAGGAAGCATGGTAGGCATTGGTTGAACACAACGATCTGCACATAAACCTTACAATGACCAACAGTTCCAACACTACTCAAAATGAAGCAAGCACCATAATTAACTGACATCTCAAATAATCATTCTTTTACTTAACTAATGATTTTTAGTAACACCAAATAAATTGGTTGGTGTACCTGCTGACATCTGGGAATTAATATTGTAATGTCTAGGTGAAGGAGTAGGCTCAGTTGGCACCTAGGATCTGTAATCCCATTCCAACCTCCTATACATAGTGCACATCTTTTTTGCAGCCACATTTATTTGTCAGTTTTTTGGATCTGATCAGCTTTTGTAGAAATTCACTGTGGAATTCAATGAAGGAATTAATGGACATGGAAATCTCGCAGAAAAAGAATCTTAACAATTTAATTGTATGACATTGAAACATTTGCAAGATCATGGAAAGCTTCTAACTTATTTGATTCATTGTATTCAACTGAATTTCATATATGCTTTTTTATAGTCTAAAGATGGCTGAAATCCTATCTAAAGGTGATTGTGATTGAACTCCTAATTTATTCACTACTATGAGCTTAGTTAACTAAAACATCCAGATTGACATATCAACATAATGGAGGGCAGTTAATAAGCACGCTAGAACTGACTCTAGTTTAACTAAATGAGGTGTATGTTCAATGAATTCTCCACATTAAAATTGCTTCTTGGGATTAAATCAAATAATCTAACCTAGGGAAAATAAGCTATAATAAGTAAATTTAATGTATAAAAGATGTATACATGTTATATATCAACATCCCTCCATACATTTTGATTCAACTTAAGGTAGCTGAGGAGATAAGTAAGACTAGAAATTTATCCCCCATTAAGAATTGCTTCCTTCAACTCAAATAGAGATCTTGTACACAGAAAACCAGCCTCAACAAAGCTCTGAGATAAAATATCTTTATAATGGCTTGTACATTGGTCATGGAGTATCATCTACAAGAAAAATGGATTTGTGAACCCATTTGTTTCAATCATCGTTCCTTTGGCACGGTTCAACATCTTTGGAATTGTATGCCAACAAGGAAAGTTATTCTGCTGTTAGCAATGATGAATCATTGACTGCCTCAGAAGATGTAGTTTGAATGGCTTGAGCTTTGAATGCAACAAGGGTTCCATGAAATTGTGTCTTGCAAGCAATTGGGGGTATTGGAGTTGATTGTTCAAATGGTAGAGGAACATCGAGGTATCTCCCCTAACTTATGATCAAATGTGTCTTCATCTTCAAAAGAAGACGAGAACGAAGAAAACCTTGCGAGGAAAAATAGTAGTGGGCATATAGATCCGTTCAATATTGACTGAAGAGAGTGGTGAAGACCCAATGTTGTTGTTATGTACCTAGGGATATAATATTATAATGTATTTTGGTGGGTGGAGATGCCAACATGTGGCATACATCCCTTAAGTTAGTTTTATTGGGTCTTGTGGACAACTTGTGTAATTAATTATATTAGGTGATGAGTAGGCTTTTGTTGGGTTTACTCCTCCATTTATTAGGAGGTGGTTTGTATAAAAGAGGTGATTATCATTGTAAGGATATGTGTTGAGTATGATATTGTGTTTGGGATCTCATGGAGATGTAGCGTGGAGAGGCTTCTTCCATTTATGGTGTTACCCTATGTCAGGGGTTTATTCTATTTCTGTATATGCCAAATATTAGGGATCTTGACCCACAAACATTTCGTGTTGTGTGAAATCTATCTTCTACATTGTTTTGTTACCATTATTATATGTGTGAAAATCTTACCAAGTGCTATTGAAGCTATAATTTGGGCAAAAGTGAGGACAAAACCCTAATTTTTAAAGATCCGTCTATATTTTTCAAACAGCTGCATTTTTTTCTATAATTTTTTTATTGAAGTTGGAGGATCATTGAAGGAAGATATAATCCAAAAGTCAGGTTTAGATCATCAATACTAAGTGATTTATTTTTAATAAATTTGCTTTCTAGGCCACAAATCAAAGATTTTTTTTTGATATTTTTACATTTTTGGAATGCTTGCCAAAATTTATCAAGGGCCTATTATTTGTTTTTTAAATTTTTGAGGCCAAAAATATTACAAAATAATCTAATCGAAGTTGGGTATGTGGTAAAAATTTAGAAGCCCTAGTTTCAATTTGGGCCCCTAATTTTGATGGAAGTGGTGATGCATTAGAATGGTGGCTTCAACTTAAGAAAGCCAATGGTCATTTTAAACAATGCGAATTACATTTTTATATGCACTTGCAAGGTAAAGCTAACAAATGGTTTGCACCATTGTATAGGAGCATCTCTTCTTTGAATGAATTGGAACACGTTTTCTTAGAGAGATGGCCACCAAAAGAAATAATAGAAGAAAAAGGAGTAGGAGGAAAGGAGGAAGCAGAAGAGGAGAAAGAAAAGAGGATGATGAAGAGAAGATGATGGATACAGGCACATACACTTTAGCTCCAAGGAAGGAAGATTCAATCCTTCAGTCTCATGGATGCATTCAAAAGAAAAAGTTTATCGTGGATGCATTCAAAAGAAAAAGTTTATTATTTGTATAAACCATAGCTCCAAGTATAATTTCATTGACATGGAATTAGCCAATAAACTATTGGTACAAGCAAAGCACATCAAGGACAATCAAATAGTAGGTAAGGAATTTCAAATTTTAGAAGATTTGAAGCTCTTTATGTTAAATGTGTTTTACATTCAAATTTTTGTGCTTTGGATATGGATGGATTGGATATTGTTCATGGTTATCTTTGGTTAGAATATTTGGAAACAATAAAAATTAATGTGCAAGAGAAGTTCATGAAGCTTTTACATAAGAGGAAAAAAGTTACATTACAAGATATTATGCATAATTAAGTCCAAGGGAAGTGAAGGAAGATCAAGTTAAAAAATCTACTAAAGATTGCACCATTGAATTAGGGGACAAACATGAGGAGCAAGATATAGAGAAAAAAGAGGAGATAAGTAATTCTCTTCAAGAGCCAACAAAACAAGTGGCAAAAAATGGTGAAGAATCAGAGAAGGTTCCAGTGATAGCAAAGGGTTCAATATATAGGCATCCACATCATTGTGAGAGACAAGAATCATGGAGGAATGATAGTAGAGAGAATCAACTAGTCAATCACAATGGATCTACATGGAATCAAAGGAACAACTACAACAATCAATGGCATCATAGAAGTAATGACTATTCATGGCAGAAAAGGAGGACTTACCATGATATGGAATGGAATGGGTGCAATAAAATGTGGATCAAGGATGGGATCTGAGTACTATCAAGCGAAGACCATTGTGATCATCAATTATGGATTGTTGGATGATTGGTCATGGCATCATTTTTGTAATAACTTGCAACAATCATACTATTTGGTTTCTTCTCATGTTTTAGAAATGAAACATATGGAGGGATGGCATGTTATGTACCTAGGGATACGATATTATAGTTTATTTAGGTGGATGAAGATGTTGACATGTTGCGTGCATCCCTTAAGTTAGTTATATTGGATCTTGTGGACAACTTGTGTAATTAATTATATTAGGTGATGAGTAGGCCTTCATTGGGTTTACCCCTCCATTATGTTATTAGGAGGTGGTCTATATAAAGGAGGTGATTATCATTGTAAGGATATGTGTTGAGTATGATATTGTGCTTGGGATCTCTTGGAAATATAGTGTGGAGTGGAGTATTGTATAGTGTTATCTTACGTCAAGGGTTTATTCTATTTGTGCATATATTGGATGTTAGGGCATCTTGGCCCAAAAATATATCGTGTTATGTGAGATCTATCTTCTACATTGTCTTATTACCATTTTTATATGTGTGGATCTTACCAAAATGGTCAAACTTTTACAGCAGACATGGATCACGAATCTTGGCAATGGTTGGCTGGTCTTTCAAATCTCTAATTACAATTCCATTAGGCAAAAACTCAACAATTTTGCCATCTCATGGATGTGTGATTTGGTAGGTGGACACAAGGTTCTATGAAAGTTCAAGTACACAGAAAACCTTTTGAAATTGACCATTGTTTACCTCAACATTGCCTATGCCTAAAACATCTAAGGAAGAATGATCATTGCAATAGTCTTGTCCGTTTTACAATGAGTAAGAATAAAGAAATGGGATTTTGACATGGTCTTATGTTGAGTGGTCCCTGAGTCAATAATCCAAACTTGTGTAGGAGAAAATTGAGTTGTAGCAGAGATTCCATATGCTAAATGAGATCTTGAAGTAGCGAAGACAACTAGTTTCTTGTCTCTAGAAGAAGATTGTGAGGAAGCATCAGGTTCTTCATCCCACTCGAGGTTCTTCTTCTTCATGCAACTTTCACTTTTTTCATCGTGTAGTATGTGGAATCTGTATGACCTTGGTGCTTGCAGAATGTATGTCTTTGGTTCCTTGGTGTGATTACCTTTAGATTTACCATCCTTGGAGCCATTTTAATCTTTGGATGTGTCTTGGTCTGTTTCAAACTCTTTTGCTGATGAGCTATAAGTGTTCAATTCTTGGTATTTTGAAGAGATAGTGTGCATATATCTGTAAGAGTTTTTTGTACTCTTTTGTCAACTCAAGGAAAACATCAAATGTTGGGATAGAATCCTTTTTGGTATAAAATGTTGAGACAAATATTGAATGTCTCCCAACTTATAAAGAATCGCCATGATTAGCTGGTCATCATTTTTCACAATCTTACAATTATCTTCAGCTAAATCCATACAAGCTTGAATTGGGAGATGAATTTCTCGAGTGTATTGAAGTCTTGAAGATTCAAAGTATAGGTACCAGGCTTGTTGGAGGTCAAAAAAATTCTGAGATCCAGAATTTTTAAAACAATTCCATCAAATTTTTATAGGAATCAAAAGATCTGGACCCAACATACATATCTGGCTGGTCTAAATAATCTTGATCCAGCCTGATTTTAACCAGTTCTGGCCAGATATGGTAATTATGATTCAAACTCAAGGTGATGATTGCATTCTCCAACTTGTTTCTTTTGATGGCACCTATCTTCTCAAACAATTTTGCAGTCTTCTCAAAAGTTTTTTCAAAAGTCTCCAAGTCACAAATGTGAAATTTGAGACCTGGAGACAGTGAGATGCTAATAAACCTGAGGGCTATATCACATTGATTGAAGAATTTAGTCTTTTCAACTTGATCGGTCAGCTTTGTCTCTTTTCTTGTTACATAGAACAGACTTTTACTTCTAAGTTGCTCTATCATTGACTCCTATGAATGAAATGTAAATTTTAATGATCAGATAAATGCACAGAAAATTAATTCAAAATCAGACACAAAGACACAGCAGATACCCTGGGAAAACCCTCCTCTTGAGGGAGAAAAACCCAGCACCAATATATCTCTTATATATTAATTCTTGAAGAGAACACTTGTACAATTGAGGCCAATGAGAGATGCCAGAATAAGTATCAACAGATAATAGTATCACAGATTCTGTTACATATAATCTGCTATCTCAGAACTGAATACTTCATCAATGATTGCACTTTACATATGATAAACTCACACTGCTTCTTCTAATGAATTCGCACTTGAGATAAGACAATGATAGAATAAACTGAATGCTGAATGGAAAGAACTCAATGAATATAAATACAAGAGAGGATGAGAGACGCGTCCTTTCATTAATCTCAAAGTCGGCCTCCAAGAAGAATCGCGTCCAATAAGAAGTAGGTCGGCTTCATAAGAACTTGTGCCTTTTAAAATAAAATGTGCCTCTTCATAATGTCGGCTTTAACATATAAATAGCACCTCTTAAATATTCGTGCCTCTTCAAGAATAACCATCTCTTATAAATTAAATAGCATTAAGCTATTATTTAATTTATTGCAAATAAGGAGATCGCTGGAAGAATACTCCTGACGCTGCATCATAAACATCAACACGAAACTTGTGTGAAGTTATGCAAGGAACTTTGTTGTCTGATATGGTGAGAATGTGGATAATAGAGACAAAAAATGTTGAAACAATACAAGTGTCTGTTGTGAAAATGAAAGCAAATCAACACAATCAAACAAAATGAAATCCATCATGCCTTTATAAGTTTATAGTTCTCCTTTGAAGACACAAGAAGTGCTGAAACAATGCAAGTGTATTGTTGTTGCAAAAATGAAATACAAACCAACACGGTCATTAGAGGCATGAAAAATATGGTGCCTTTATACTCCCCCATAGATACTTTTACGGTTTTACCCTACATGTAGCTTATAATTTACTTAGTTCTTACAAATCATACATTGCCCTAAAATTTGAAATTATATGAAGTTATGAAACAACAAAAATTGCACAAGGTATAATTTTGCAGAATCAATCACTCGTGTAGACTGCAGAACAATAAGTAATCTCAAAAAAGAGATCACAGAAAAACTCCGCCTCTGAAGTTTTGAAAACAGCAATGATGCAGATGTTGCCAGAGAACCTACAGGATGTTTGTGCTAATTGATTTTTTTTCAGAAAGTAATAGTACCACTACAAAATTGAGTCACATTTTCAGCAAGTCCATGAATGCCAAATAAGACCTCCGTATGACCAAGATATGGCTAAAATATGGACAACTCTCTGAAAAACTTGTGCAATGGTGAAGACTTGTATATCACTACTAATACTGATTTTAGCATCTTAGAATTACATAATATTCTTTAGAATCTCGAAGGCATATTCTTAGAAAAAAGAAAGTCACCCAAAAATTTTTTAACTCCACGTGAATTCAAATAATTTTGTAAAACTAAGAATATATTTTCTTCTCAACCATGCAAAATAGTGTTCAAGAGATCTATGGCTTGTTTTTTTGCAATTACTTTCCTGTTATTTATCCTTTTTTGGCAAAACAAAAACTGATTTAGGGGTTTCCAACCATTTTGGACATTATGATGCATCCAAAATCGGAATGAATTTTGTGGAGACTATGAACCTGAAAAATGAGCATGCTTTTCTCTTGATTTCTAGTAAAAAGGTGGCCACACTCTGATATGGACGTAATAAAATCCTAAACCGAATTTTCTTGACTGCTCTGGATGCATTGGCAGACTCAGATTTGGATATGGCAGATTTGAAAAAGCCCCATTTATGTGGCTGAAGCAGCAGAAGTGACTTTAACAATGAATCTAATGATAAGCTCTCAGAGTTTACTAGTACCATAAAGGCTATGTGAAGCCATGTAGAATTCCATAATGGAACTCAACCAAGGACCTTCCGACACAAAAATCTGACCAAAAAAGGATCTTGATAATTTAACACCATGACACCAAAATAATTGCTTGAATATGAAAACCTTCTAATAAATTTGATTCATTACATCAAAATAAATTATATACATGCCTTTTTATTGGGCAAAGATGGATGAAATTCTAAATGAAGGTGATTGTGAGTTGACTCCAAAGTGAGTTGATTAAGATGGAACGACAACAGCGTCAGCAACTTAACTATTTAGTTGTACATTAAAGGTCTTGAATGATGAGCATTCATCACATATGTATTGATAAACTCTTGTGCAAAAGATATGAATAGTTGTACACATAAATGAACAATGCACAATATCAGATGAATAGAAATGTTTGCATGAATCATACTTATAATGTGCATTCTCTTGAACTTAGGTTTAATTGTATAGAAAGATTTGTACAGGAGTCAGAGGAGAGCTGTGTTGAGAACTCAAATGACCAAGAAAGTCATGTAGAAAAGGAAATTGAAAGGTAGGTTGGTTGACTGGAATGGTCTGCATAAAAAATTGCCAAAGCCAAACACTGATCCAAAACATGAGGTAGGGGCTATAGGTACATCACATTTCATACGATCATGCCTTTGTTAAACTCAATCTTCACTCATGATTAGGTTTGTGTTTAAAGGCATAAAAACTCTCTCTCCATAAGATTTAGTATGATTACATACCCCTTCATTTCCCAAATCCGGATTTTTTTTGGTTTGGAAAGGCATAGTGTGCATTAATCTAAATGTTGCTCAACCAAATATGGAGATTAGACTGTCCAATTTGATTCTTAGAGCTAGTTAGAATGCAATTTCTGATGTTGATACGATTTTGTACTATTTTTTTCAGTGTTTTATATGAATTTTGAATATAGGTTAAGAAAGTTAACCTCCTAAGCAAAAGCCTCCATTTTGATGCCATGGGCTACTATTATAAATTTTTTATTTGCTTGCTGCATTTGTTGCCTTGCAAATCAAACAAAATTTCTTGCTGATATTACTGCCTGTGGATGGAAACTGCTTCAACACATTTTTACTTCACAGGAATTGACTTTCTAGCATATAGGCAGTTAGTGGCAACCTACCAGACCAATAGGTCAATCATTTTCTACCTTTGTAAAAACTTAGATTCGCAAAGGGAAAATTATACCATCCCTTCTGATCAGTAAATAACTTAGATGATATATCTTTGTGAGGCACGGTGTCTCTGCATTTGCTATAAATTTGCAACAAGGATTCTGCTATATATTCTTGCTGCTTGACATCTTCCCTTGCACCAAGCTACGGAAGTTTATAGATTACGTTTTCACAACTATGTTCATTTCCAGAGGTACAAAGAAGTCCATTTCTGATATTTAGAGTCTTTGAATATGACATCCTGTGATTTCACTAAGCAACACCATAGACAAGTGCAAAATATCACATGAAGTGCTTGTCTTAAAAATATAATGGTTCACAGCTCTTATTCTTAGGAAACATTTTCCAATTACAGACCTACATGTAAATCATTTCAATCTATCCAGGTAAAAGTTCTTAATGGCAAATGTAACTTGAATGAGTATAATCCAATTCAAGTATTCATACTCAAATTATAATAATTGCAAATTGAGTTGTAAAGTTAAGCTGTTTTATGGAAAAGCCCACATGGTAACTTTTGTATTGATATCGCTTCATTCTAACCATTTAGTGGCTTATATTTTGCAGGTGAGTATGAGTCTCAGATTTTAATGGCTAAGACTCTTGGCCGCTTGCATATGCCTGATAGGAGCAAGGAAATTGTAGCAACCACTGAAACAATTTCCACTCTTATAGAGATGATGAACGGTGATAAAAGTGAGAATCATGAAGGTTGTCTTGCAGCAATAAAAGCCCTTGAAAGTCTCTCATCTGTACCATCTATAAGCAGAATAGTTGAGAATGTTGGAGGCATTCCAGACCTTGTGAAGCAACTGAATTCAGTAAAGTCTTCAGGAACAATTAAAACAGGTGCTGCACATGTACTTGCCAACATATTTAGTGCCACTGTAGAGGACTATGCAGGGAAGTCTGATCGAGAGGCTGAGCTGGAAGAGCTAATCATCATGTTCTTGTCTCTGATGGGGCCTATCACAGCACCAGATGTTCATTATTACATATTACAAGGGATGATAGGATTAGCAAATGGAAATAAAATTAGCTTAACTGCCAAAACAAAGATGAAAGAGAGAGAGGCATTTAAGTTGCTCATAAATCTGTGGATGACAGCTACTGATCGAAGGGTTAAAGAAAGGGCAGTAGAATTATTTAGTTTTCTATCAAGATCTTTTGGAGATGATGCTTGTTCAGCACTGAAAGAAAAACAGGGAAGCTTGAACGTCATTTTGGACATGCTTAAAGAAGGATACACTGAGTCAGATCATGCTGTTGCTGCATCCATTTTGGCAGACCTTCCTCCAAAAGATAAACAGATATCAATATTCTTACTGCAAGCTAATATCATGCCTCAATTAGTGAAACTTCTAGAAAATGTAAATGATGTAGTTGTGGAGGCCAGTGTTGGGGCTCTTTTAAGGTTCTGTATGATGAAGGAACACCAGCCAAAACTTGCAGAGATGAAGGTTATTCAGAAGATGGTTAGCCTTCTATGTGCAGGAAGGAGCCTCACAAAGGAAAGGGCAGCTCTAGCATTATACTATTTTTCAAAAAGCACTCCTAGCTTAAGTAAAATACCAGATACTCCATCATGCTGGAGCTGTTTCTCATCAAGGCCTGATGTATGCAAGTTACATCGTGGAGTTTGCAGCATAGAGGGCACTAATTGTCTGCTAGAAGCTAGTGCTGTCAAGCCTCTAGTACAGGTCTTAAAGGAACAGAATATGTCGTGTGTGCATGCGGCACTTCGTGCACTGACTACACTGGTTGGTGATAATGTTGGTGATAGGGAATTTGGGCATCGCTTAATTGCTCAGGAAAATGGTGATGGCATTGTTGCTATAATTGGACTAATTAGCAGTGGTACACCAGAGGTTCAAGAGATATGTGCTAATCTGTGTGAGAAATTCTTCAGCTTGGCAGAATACAGGAACAAATACGGTGTTGTTGCACAGATGCACATAATTGGTCTAGCTCAGAAAGGATCTTCAACACAAAGGCAGATTGCAGGTAGAATCCTTCGTCAGTTGGAACTCTTACACAGCCAATCTAATTATTTTGCTGTATCTGCAGCTGGAAATCCCTGAACATGCTTGTAAACTGTATACAATGATTTTGACTTGTACAACATGCTGGTTTGTATCTGGTGTTCTTCATAAGTTTAACATGCAAACAAAGAAGATCCTATTATTTTTTGTGGGCTTGTAGATTTCTGGAAAGCATGATGGTTTTACCCAGTTCCTGTAGAGAATGTCATAAACTTGGAACAACAAATAATATATCGAACTGTATAAACACCATGCAACAATAAAGAATACAGTGAGCATGAGAGAACAAATTTATAATGGTCAAATATTCCTTACCATTCTAGGGATAAACATGGATGGGCTTTGCCAATTTGGGATTAACAAGTTATAAAATGTAATAGACATTTCTCCTGTGTGTAGCTGGTACAGTCCTGGCAGTAGGATGGTGATGGCAGTCCTACTGACGTAGACTAGTGGAATATGAAAAAACTACTAGGATCTCATTGCATTCTAGATAGAATTTAGGAACATTGCTGAGGGGTTTTTGGTAGCCCATGATTACCTATCAAAAGGATATTTGAGCTTCCTAGCCCTTAATAATTTAGGTATTTTTAGGTTGTAGAATAGTGAACTAAGCAACAATTTTTTGGGTTTGTCGCATGAAAGAGTAAGCAAGGAGAAAATCACCTTCACTGCACTAAATATATACTCTACAGTTCTTTGCTGCCAGGAATCACTTAGCAAGCAGTGTGCGGAAGTGCACGATGACATAGATACATGGGGCAGGTTTGTAGTAGTTTTAATTGAAGTTTCTTCTCTGAGGTACAATGATAATCATTACATGAACTGGTAGGAAATAAAGAAAATAACAATGCAACTGTAGCGAGTGCTTAATGTTCAAATCTTTTGATTCTGATGATTGTGCAGTCCATGCCAAAAACTACTCTTTGAAGCCATGCCATAAATATTACATCCAAATGTGCTGTTTTACCAGTTGATGTATACCAAGAATGGAGGAGCTTTTTCCATGTTTAAGGGACAACCTCCTCATGTGCCCATTTTATTTTATTTATATTTGAAGAATTATTTATATTTACTTAAGACTTATTTTATTTATTTAAATATTTTAGTTCTTGAATAAATGTAAAAATAAATAGAGTCTATTTTGTCTTTTCTTACCTATCTATTTATTGTTCACGATTCTGTTAAGGACTACATATAGAGAGATGTTAAAAATAATATTTGTATAGAAAATAAATAAATTTGTTTTGGGTTTAGCATTTTAAAAATTTGGGCATTGTTTCTATAATTCATTGTATTACTAGTGAAAAGTAAAATAGTTCTTATATTTTGTCTATAAATATATAGATAAAATAAATAATTCTAATGTATTTGTGTAGTAAATAAAATAGTTCTAAACTAAAATAAAATATCTTAAATAAATAAAATCGCTTGACGTTAATATTTCAAATATTAATTTAAATATTAACATGAATCCAAACAATTCAACAAATAAAATTATTCTACTATAGAATCGAAAGCACATTGAGGTGGTGATGTAGGTGGTATTTATAGTAAAGCTCATGCACATGGATGTAGAAATAATATTTAACATCAATATTAATAATGTAATATTGATTTTAAAACCGTTTTTTATTATTTTTAAGAAGGGTAAATGCTTTTGAAAGGAATTATGAACCAAGATACAAAGAATGCAATGGATACAACTTAGAAGACCTAACAATAAGGGACTACATGGAACAAACAAATCCAAAGGTAGCAATATAACAACAAACCAAAAAGTGGAGTGAAACTTCCAACCAATAGATTGGAAAATATCAACCAAATGGGGCTGCCACTTGGTGAACCCAATCAGTAAAAGGTCACAAAGCTTTGATGAATTTAGAGCTTGAACATAAGCCATTCCTTGAAACTCTTTGTTAAAAAGGTCCTTCCTAGTTTTAGAAGCCATACACAATTCAAAGGGGGTCATTGGGCAAGAGGTCCATAAATCCACAACCCTTGATGACCCCTCTATTATGTTTTGCATACACACCCCATCTTTTTGCTTAGGAAAATATAAGGACCCCCTTTATTCATGTTATCATTTTGTCATTTTCATCTTTTCCATCGCTTCTATCCATTTTGTTGGATTATGGATTTTTTTGATCTTGGCTTTCATCTTTTGTATTGCTTTGAACCTAGTTCTAAATCCTCTTCCTTTGGGCTTTTAGGTCCCTTTTGCACCTTATGATTGGTTCTAGGTTCCTAAAGAAACTTGGCACCTGAAACAATCTTCGGAGTTTAGATTCCCAAGGAGTCAAAGGTTCCAAGGTCATTCTACCATCCACCTCTTGCTTCATTTGCTTTTGTGTTTTGTGTTTTCCTTTATCAGACCTTGAGTTCTTGGAAGACACAGGAAATTTGGAACCTAGTTCCAAGTTTTGATGATGTCCTATGACCTAAAACTTATTTGATCAAGGTCATTAATGGCCCAAGTGTGGGTTTATATTCATTTTCCCCACATTCTCCTCAATAATGAAATTAAAAGCCTTGATTTTTTTTTGCCTCTGACTACTTTAGGATCATTTTTTGTTGTGCTTGATGTAAATTTGAGTTGCTTACTTAGGATTTTTCGGGGACTTTCTTTTGTGCTCAAAGCCATCTAGGGTTTGTGGAGCACATCCTTTTCCCATGTTTCTTTGTCCTATCAATTCATTACCAAGTAGGTTTGAAATCCACGTCTTCTTATTGGTTTGGTAATTCATGTTATAGTTTAGTAGATTGATATTTTGTTGTGGGACTATTATTTTTAGGGGCTATCTTTGCTAGTTAGGGTTTTGTTATTATTTCTATTTAAATAGTTATAGTCAAAGATTATGAGCTGTTTAAAGCATTAATTTTAGGTTGATAAGTGTTTAGATAGTAGTTGAATACATTTTTTTGGAGAGTTTCAAACTTGTGACCTTCGGATCCAAGTTCCTTTTCCTCTTCCGATTCTAATCACATAGTCTTTTTGCACAATGAAAGGTTAAAATCGGACCCTAGACCAAACATTGCACTTATAGCTTACCAGACTTTGAGATCCAATGTGAACTTGAAACTTAAAGTTCCAAGTTTTGGCTTTTATTTGCTCCTCTCTCCCATATTATAATTAACAGATTAACAAGAGTTCAAACTATGCGTCTCTATGGGAACTTGGAACTTAGTTCCTAGTTCTCATTTTTTGATCCCCTTTGACTTTTGCCCTTTGAGTTACAAACATCAGTTGCCTTTGAAGTTGCAGTGTTTGGACTTAAGCTTGGATTTGAAACTTTGTTCCAAGGCCCTAATCCAACATGCTATTCATGATTTGCCACACGTAAAACAAGGAGATTTTGAGCTCATACTAAAAAATAAACTTTGAACATGGAAGACTCAAATGACAAGGGAAGAAATTCTAGATTATGACACTTATTGATAGAATGATGACAAGGGAAGACTCACAAGACCAAGGGGAACAACTTTTGTTCAATAAGTTTAGTCAATAAGGGCTAAGAAAAGTCAACTATTTGAGGGTTCATTAATGCTTGAGAAAATAGAGGGACTATAGCATGCTAGAGGATTACAACACCTAGGAAGGACACTAGCACTTCCCTCTAGAGTCTACTTTAGGCACTAGAGTCCAAATCTAGCATTGGAGTCTAGTCCTAACACTATAGTCTTGATGAGAGGTTGAAAAAAAGACTTTCTCTAGGTGTCATGCTTAGAGACAACGCCTTGGACATGCACACAAACAAATCTACTTGGAACATATGCTAGAAATACTTATCACCCATGTAAGATCTTGATAACAAAATTCACTCTTCTATTTGAAACATGATCAAATGGAAGAGATGCTTCCCAAAGGTAGGGATGTCTAGAATGAATCTGGGGACATAAGAGAGGAAGGGAAATGCTCACAACACACCCCACTCACTCTCCCTTCACAAAGAGAAACCAAAACAAGAAGATGACACGCTCTTACAATAGGTTCACATACACAAAACACAAGGATAGGGGAGTGGATCTATGTAACAACCCAAAGATAATATAATCAAACATTTTCTAACACATTAAGCTCAATTTACCCCAAATTCAAAGATTCTCTAAATTTATTTTACAAACATATAAAAAATGATGAAAAGCATAAGAAACTACATGCACATTTGAAACCAACGTCAAGATGCTATAAAAACAATGATAGACCCATCGCTACTTATGTGGGTGGATTGCAATCCATCAAATAGGAGGTTACAATTATAAAGGAGAACAATAATGTCTTTAATTATACATTTGATACCATATTACAATAATGAGAAAAATGAAGTGAAGGAGTAGATAATTCCCACTTGTACAAAATCTCAAGCTCCTCCAAGATCCTACAAGTACCCAATGGTGGTTCCATGCCACCCAACCATGTGATACCTTTAGGTCCACCCCACTTTGCTACAAGACAATCACTTGGTTATAAACACACACACTTGTGCAAAACAAAGGAAGTGAGGCCACACAAATCCAAACTATGAATGACCATCATAGCATACACATGACAACAATTATGATCACCTACCATAGTATACACATGCCAAATAGGTATGATTAACCATCATATTATAAACATGCCCAAAGGAGCAACATGACCAACATATAAGTATAAAAGATAATTTAGATCACATAGCATACACATGCCAACAATTAAGAATACAACACATGTATGAACAAATACAATCAAGATCTCAACCAATCACACACATACATGGTAAGAGTTAGGTCTCACATTGGATATAAAATTTAATAGAAAGGACAATGATCCTAGAGGTATGACAAGGAGTACCATTGCAATAGCTCGAAGTTATGGCTAAGCGAGATTGAGTATGCATTCCTATCATAAGGTGAGAGTTCCTTGTGACATCCAATAGCATTATCATGCAATGTGTCTATTATGCCCATACCGAGCCTTTACAAGCACTCTAGGTATGTTGTAAATTTACATCTTGGTTCATTTTATTTACCCAATGAAGTTTAATTATCACTTAATTAATAATTCTTTGTCCATTCTATCCTTAGATCACTCTGGATCCTCAAAAACATTGAGAGCCACTCAGGTTTCCTACACTCTATACCTCAAATCCTAGTTTCATCACGCAAAATCACTATTTGAACATGACATAAAAATCAATACAATAAAATAAAATACTATTTTTGGAAATGGTCTCAAAATGTTCTAAATGGAAAAATATTAAGGAGTAATGTTATCTCCTATTCTAATTCATTCATATTCTTCACAATTAGAATTTTTCTAATTATTTTTCAATACAAAAGCCAGAGAAATTCTCAATTCCACCATTTACTTCAAAAACATAAAACTTTACATTTTTTCCCCATTAATCTATAAAATATTTTGGAAAACTAAGAACACCCTTTGGTTCCATATAAGATTAACTCCCATTTTATCCAATAAAATCCATATTTTTGAATCCATAAAAAATTGCGATAATCATGGATAAAAATGGACTTTTCAAAATTTTAAACAGTCGAATTTAAACTGTGTAAATTCAATGATTAAACCTACAATTGCAAGGCATATGCATTCACTTGAGTGAGAATGACAAAGCATGAATGAAGAACTTTAAATCCCAAGAAAGAGAAGAGAATTACCTTCAATATTTGAAGTTTAAACAATCCAAAATCAAGCAACTCAAAGGGGTTTTGGAGAGACATAATCACTTTCAATCCAATCCACACTAAAATGCAATCCTTTTCTATACATTTTTCAAATCAGCCAATCCTTTCACCCAATTTTTCTTTAGTTACTTCCCATTTTCAAGAGAGGGTTTGAGAGAGTTTCTTTACAAAATGAAGGAATGAAATGAAATTACAAGTATTTTTCCTTTTATCCCTTTTCTAATTTATATTTCTTTTTCCCTTTTATATTTATTTTTCTATTTTCCTTTCACAAAATAGTATTGTAGCAATTAACTCAAAATGCCTAAACCTTTTTCTCATTTTCACGAATAATGAATAATTTGAATTAACTTTCCATGCAATAAACTATTTCCCATTTTCTAATTTAAATAAACAATGAATTAATTCCAACTTGATTTTCCCAAACAATGAAATAATTTCAAATTATAACTATATAAATTTTAATGCATTTAGCTAGCATTTTCTCCTTTTCCTTATTTCTTGTTTTCCTAAATGCATCAAACATCATTAAAATGCAATAATTTAACCTTCAAATGTAATCAAAATTCAAATGAGGAAATAAAAAATCGCCAACAAAATCACACATTTGTGGATAGCACAACACATGTAGACTTTGAAATTGCCATCGGTTCCAATCTAGATTCACATAGGGTTACAAGGTACATCTTGCACTCAAAACTGAGTGTGATAGAGGTTACCAAACACACTTGACCCAAAGTGACATCTCTAATATAACATAGTTAGGGAAATAACTTAGACTTGCACACCAAGGTGGAGAAATAACCTTGTACTTACATAATCAAATCACATGTCAAGCATACTTGCACTATGCATAGTAGCTAAAATAATGCATAATCACTCAATGGGGTACAATGCTACACACATCACATAATAATCAATTCTAGAATAACTCAAAATCAAAACACATCATCTAACCATGGAAATGAGATAACTAACAATCATCTAGAATTCCAACACTATAATAAGAACATTCATCTATGTAAATATATATACATACATACACACATACATATATATGTATATAAATACACAAACATATACACACACATATATACATATATATGTATATAAATACATACATACATACATACAAAAGATAAAATAAAGCATAAGCATCGCCAAATCTAACTATAATAGTATCACATGCATCATGTAATATAGAATTAGAATCCATATGCCAATACAAAATTCTTAGAATTGTGAATAACACAAGACACATGATCAAACAACAAACAAAAACACCTTCGATGCAAGAGAGCTGCAAACAATAATCTACTATATCCTCAACTAGAAAAACTTACAAAATGAAATAATAGAAAGAGGGAGAGTGATTTATAAGAGCAACCCTAAATGATAAAGGGATTAAATCATGACAAGTGTTATCATCCTCTGTGATGAGACAAAATGATCTAATAATAACTCACTCTAGTTAACAGGAAAAAACTCCTAAGTTTAGCTTAAGTGCATGTAATGAATTAGGATAATGATCAATTTAAGTGAAAACTTAGGGAGTAGTTAAAAACTCTAAAAATCCAATGCATAAAAAGAAAAGAATGCATGATGGGTTTCGACAAACAAGGCTTGATGAGGTATCCATGTACAAACAATCTAATCTCTCACAATTGGAGAAAAGGAGAAAACCTCATGGGAAAAACTCCTCTCCAAAATAGAGAAAGGTGAATGAAGGACTAAGAAGCCTTCAAAATAGTGTCCCAAAAAGAACAAGAATACGAAGAACATCGTTGAAGCACGGAGAAGTTGTAGAAAATTGTTGAATGATGACTAATATGGTGTTGAAATGAAGAACCTCCTCTGGAACAAATAACGATAAGGATCAAGAAGATAAGAATTTGCATGAGTGCCCCAAACAAAACTACTCAAATAAGATGATAAACAAAGGCAAACATTTGGAAGTCGAAGATACTAATGACACATGTACTAATAGTCTAAAGAACAATGATCAAGTAAAAATGGAAGGTTGCATCCAAAAAATAGGAATGCAAGTGTCTGCATCGTAAATGCTTCATCTCACCGAAATGCATGAGTAATTAGTTGCTGCATTTGCCTAGTACATAGGAACAAAAACTGATTAGATAGTTCACTCCAAAATGAACCAAGAAAGCATTAGCGCCAACAATAGAAACCCCCCCTAATGCGGAATGAGAGAGCCATGACAAGTCCATTGAAATTTTTTCACCAAGAAGTGCATGTAAAAGAACAAAGAACATCTAAATGTGCACATGAAAGTACTTGCAAATAAAAAAGGATGTACAAACAAGTCACACATACATGTAGCAAGAATCACTAGGATTCAATGTTGTTGTGGAAGGAACACTCACTTGAAAAATGTGTGATAGAAAAAAGGCACTCACAACCCCCCTATGACACTTTATATTATAGTGCAAGATGTACAAAAGGAACATCAAGATGTGTGAAATCCCCAAAAAGTATACACCAGAGTGGCACTATATCTCAGTGTGTATACAAAAGAGAAATTGCATGCAAAAGATGCTCAAAATGCCCAAATAGGATCGAAAGCTAGAAATACATGTAGAATAGCCTAAAACAAGTCATCCCACACAAACAAAAAAATTCCAAGAGCTAAAATATCCAATTAATTCACTAGATTATGAAAACACAAAAAATGAATAAAATTTACCAAGAGAAAAATTTGGAAAAAGTGCATACATAGCTGTGGAGACCTTTGATAGACCTTTCCAATGTCACTAGAATCATGAAAAATGGAGAAACTAGTCAAAATTTGTGAGTTCAAGAGTGAAAATAACACTTATGACTTTGACAGGCGATAAAATTTATTAGTAGTAAAAAAATGGTGATGAGACCCACACCATTGGAAAGTATATAGAACCAGCTTTCTGACGATATCTCATTCGCCCAATTTCAATACCATACACTCAAGTTATGACCAAAAGAAAAAAAAACTACTCTTTTAGGGCCAAAGGGGCTTGGAGGGGCCCTGTCAACAAGTCGTACCATTGACATCAACATGATGTCATGCTGGCATTAGTGGAATATTCTCCTCCACCATAAAAAATATGATCGCCTGAAATTAATTTTTTTTGGCATATTCTAAGTGTACAATCAAAATATTATGTAATAAATGGGCTGTCGGGAAAAAATGCTAATCGACAGAAAAGATTGTTGAACGATTGGGAATTTTTTTGATTGTCAAAAAGGAGAAAGCAGCTGTCAGTTTTGGAAAGCCGACGGTGTTTAAGCTGTCGACATAATATGCACCGACTAGTGTTATACATAGTGTTGTTTATTTATATATTTATTTTTAAATCCATTGTACAATATGACAATTGGGGGGCTGTATGACCTCCCAACAATTTTTTTTGCCTCGAAAGTTGTCAATGATGAAATAGGGAAAAATTATAGTCAAAATTCATTGATTCAGCCTTTTGAATGCAATGGTGAGGTCCTTTTTCATGCCAAAATGCACCAAAAAACTGCCCAACTCTAAAAATTGCAGAAAAAATGAAGATTCCATATTTGCTTATGTAACCCTAGTTGTGAAAAAATAAAAAATGGAGAAGGGGTTCATTAAATCCACACTTTGATGCCATGTTAGAATTGTGAATAACACGAGATATAGGATCAAACAACGAACAAAAATGCCTTCCACACAAGAGAGATGAAAACAATAATTTGCTATATCTGCAGCTAGAAAAACTTATAGAATGAAATAATACAAAGAGGGAGAGTGCTTTATAAGAGAAACCCTAAATGATAAAGGGATTAGATTATGAAAAGTGTCATCATCTTATGTGATGAGACAAAATGATCTAATAATAGCTCACTCTAGTTAATAGAAAAAAACACTCCTAAGTTTAGCTTACGTGCATGAAATGAATTAGCCTAATAATCAATTAAATATTAATTAATTATTAGCTAGTGCATGTAAAAGTATTACATGCATCATGTGATATAGAATTAGAATCCATATACCGATACAAAATAACATTGAGAACACCTTAAAGGAAAAAAGGTATAAGCGATAATTAGAAGTGAGGCTAAATCCAAAGCCACAAAGGTAACTAGGCATAATGTTATAGACATTACAAACTTATAGATCATTGACAATAAACACAACTTAGACATAGAGATATGATAATCAAATAAAATATAGGATTCTAAGATCACTATAATACTACATCTATGATATATATATATAATAATATAGTTGACTAGAACATTGTGATAATCTAGTCATAGAAATCATAATATATGTATCCCAAAATATGCAACATAATTTGGATGCCAATCATGACATTTATAGGGATCTCGCATCTTTTATGCATATAAATAATATGTAATAAAATACATCAAGTCCTCACAAGGATCTTGCCATAGTACAACACACGCATTTCAATGTAGGCAATACAAAAAATTGACATGTGTAGAGGAACACCATCTCTAGCACACATGTAGTCTAAGCACACACCATAAGATGCATACACTATCTTGTTTGGAAAACATGCCAAGTAATGCATCCATGAGTACAAATAACTTAAAGCAAAGCCAATATATCATAACAAAATGCCAATCACATTAGCATATCTAAGTAAAAGTAAACATAAGAATAGGGTGAAAATGTTAGAGGAATTACATTGTTAGTGACAGTCATAGATACTATAAATAAACAAGATAATAAGATGTGGCATCCACACACTATTACTAATATTTGGAAAAATATTTTAGTGGATTTATTGATAGGAAAATAGAACATAACCCTATGCATCATGATGAAAACACTAGATATATAGTGCCCATAGACATAATAGGATGACAATGTTGCATTCAATAATCGTAGCTCAACGGAAGAGAATAATTAGAAATTGAATGAAATATTCTTTATAATCCTTGAGATCTAAATAATTCTTAGGAAAATTAAAGATGCACAATTTCTCATGGGCTGCTTAAGAACCATCAATAAATATTTCCATTCTAAACACCCAAGGGTCAATTACTAGCTAATATTCACATTTGAGCTCTCTTTTCATCTACATGTGGGATACTTAGATTTTGCATATAACTTCATTAACTAACAAAAAATCTAAATACTACCCAATAATTGTTTTTGATATATTAAGCAACATTTACAGGGTGTTGTACCCTTTACACAATGAGCCACAAGGGCCAAAAATAGATCACGTCTAGATAATCAAAACATTAACCAACAAAAAAAAATGCAGAAACAACAAACAGACAATCGACAACCAACGACCCAACAACATGACACAACAACAACAAACTAACTAGCACCCTCCCAATTCTGAGAGAGGAGGTTAATAACATCCTCCCCAACCCAGTTGGGGCCCTCTTCCATGGCCTTCTTATCCATCTCATCCTTGAGCACAGTAGAAAGGGTGCCAACCACATGGTGGATCATCTTGACAGTGAATCGAGTCAAACTAGTGAATTTCTTCTCGAGCTTCTCCACCCACTCCAGCAACATGTTATAGTCCTCCACTTTGTCCATATTCTTCACAATATCTTCTTCCATAGCCTGGGGGTTTGAGGATTGGGTCATCGAGTCATCCTTGAGCATCTGGTTGAAGTCGGAAAAGTGACTAGGCCCTTCAACGAATTCCTCCTCTGTTTCTTCCTCCTTCCTCTTACCTTTACTGTCAGACTGCTCCTCATCATTGAAAATTTCATTAATCGACACTTTCTTACTATTTTTTTCCAACTTGTGGGATCTCCTAATGTTGGTATTCTCTAACCCTGTCTCCACATAGCTGCCACCATAGTGTCCCCCTTGGAATATTTACCAACAACATTCTTCCCTTCCATGTCAGTGGCCGATAGCTCCACCTGGCCTTTCCCCTCATCTTTTCCTTTTTTCTTAGCTGTAGGTTTGTTGTCCATCTTGCGGGGAGCAGCTTTGAGCTCACAAAGCCCAACCGTCACTTTCGATTGAGAATTCCCCGCACCACCCTTTTTCTTTTTGGCGGAGGTTTAGTCTTGGGGGTTTCAGTATTCATCAGAGAGGTTTTTCTTTTGAGGCCCGTAGACTCAGCTGGAGAGGGATTCACATTGGTCTGAACAAGGGGTTTGATTTCCTTAATATGAACAACAAAAATGGGTTTGGGTGGGCAGAGAGCCAAATGGAAATGATACAGCCTTAGGATGAGGCCCTGGTGGAGCGACAGGGGTGGTGTTTCTTCAAGGTTTTGGGAAACAGAGTCCAAACATTTCTCAACAAAAATTTCTAAATCAGTAAGAAAAAAGGAAAAATCAATAGCATTTTGTGGTGCAGATGATTTAAAAGAGGCAAGTGATAATAATAGAAAACCTTATGTCTACCCCCCAAAGTCACATACTTCATTAGAGCTAGACAAACTTGGTCCCACAGCCGAGGGAGAGCTTCTCTTTCGAAACTAGACTAGGTGCAGATAGGTTTTTCATTTTCTTTAAAGAAAGCACTGAGGCTTTCATTGTCTTGGGCCTTGGTGTGCTTAGTGTACTTCTTTCTAGTGCAAGAGAGCCCAATCGCCTAAGCAATTACCTCCTCATTGACCTCAAAGGAGATACCTCCCATGGTAACCCTCCTATCTTTCTAGGAGCTCGTGAATTGTGTCGACATCCTCGTATCATGACCAACCAAGCATTCCATTAATGAAACCAACCCTCCTTTGACACAAATATGCCAAACCATAGGATCCTTCCATAATTCCTCACAATTATCTAGCTCTGTTCTCACCCTATCACCACCCATATTCCCACACTTCACTCCAAGAACCCAGGAATCCTGCAAGAGAAAGAAGTTAAAATGTCTGTCAATAAGATAGGTCACCCAAAAAACCCTTCTTTTAAGCCAGCCAGGAAGAATCTGGGTAATCAAGACAATCTGCATATTACACGCTTCAAGAGTTATTTCCAAAAAGGAAATTTCCACGGGCCTATTATTGAAAATCTTTAAACACTTGTGGCCATGTTTGTGAAAAATGATGACATTGATAGGTTTTCCTTCCAAGTTCCATTTGCACAAGTACCAATAAGAAATGGCCGCGGGGCCAAATTTAGACTTCCCTAAGTCTTTTCCTTTTATCTTAATTAACTTATTGGCTGTGTCAATAAGACTTAGCAAAATTTCCACGCGATAGAAATAGTCATATCATATTTGAAATTGGAAGTCTGTAAAGATATACAGGGGGATATGACAAGAAGGCAAATTAAATGTGTATGGCCCAACCAAACTTAGCCGTTAACCCATTATACTTCCCATCACTCCTCATTATTAGCTTCGTAACCACAATCTTCGCCCCATAAGTCAAATGCTACCACGTAATTAACACCTCATCATCCATCTTCATCCACATCACCCAAAGAATAAATATGTGGACCACCCATAAAGCCATGACAATCACAATTTTAGATAACATCATGGGTAACAAAGGTGCCCTGTTCCTTAAGGATAATACCTTGTATTTCCAACGGTAAGTTCCCAACATTCCTCCAACACTTGGAAACTCTCCAATAAGATCCTAGATTAGCCAAGGCGTTAGCAACTTGGTTTCCCTCACGATATATGTGAGTAAAGATCTTCATATATAGCTTCGCTACCATGTGATTTATGTCTAACAGGATATCTCTGGTGTTCCATCCTAATAATCTACCACATTTGATAGAATCAATCACTGACTTAGAATCCCCTTCTATTTTTCAGTTTCTTTATCCCCATAGTAACAACTAACTAGACATCCTTTAGCAACACCCTGGCTTCCGCAGTCATGGAGGTCTGCATCCCTAAGTACCCGCGAGGAACCAACCAAAAAGTTACCCCTGTTATCCCTGATAATGCCCTCGATGCTAGCCCTTCCCGAGTTCCCCTTAGTTGCACCATCAAAATTGAGTTTATGCCATCCTCAATCTGGGGGTTTCTAAACTGTGTCCTGCCTAGCTTGGGCCTTAGAGTTGTCAAAGGAGTTGATCTCTAGATTCTTGTTCCAAGCTTTAGCCATTTTGATCTCCTACTTAGTGGGAGCTTTGTCTGGGGTTTTCCCATTATAAATCAAAACATTTTTAGAAACAAGTCTTAGCCCTATTCCAAAAACCTCCTTAGGGCTCATCTCAATATTCTTGAATATCTAGTTGTTTCTCTCTTTCCACAAGCACCAACAGATGATGGAGAGGTCCTGGTTCCGAATCTCCCTAGGGATAGGATGTTGAAAGGGCCCAGACCAACCCAAGATGAAGGATTTTATGTCCCTACACATAGTCCAGTGGGTGCCCAACTTCTCAAAAGCTAGCTACCAGACACCAACAACAAATAGGCAGTGCAGTAATAAATGATCAATAGACTCTTCATTACATTTACACAACCAGGGAAAACTTTAAGAAACCCCCCCTCAGAGAAGCTGTAAAATCCTGGCGAATCTTTCATACTTCCCAAAAAAAATATTAATTTTAGAGGTGAATTTTTTTCATTTTTTGTGAAAAAAAAATCCCCATTGGCGAATCTTTTGTAATCGCTAGAAGTTTGTGGAAAATCCTAGTGAAATGCAAATTTTTTAAAACCACTAAAATATTTTCATTGGCGATTAAAATCTATTTTCAAACCAATAAAATATTTCCATTGGCAAATTAAACCTGTTTTCAAACCAGAAGAAATAATTTTATTGGCAATTATTTTTTATTTCAAACTAAAAAATAAAATTCATTGGTGAATTAAATCTATTTTCAAATGATTACGAAAAAAACATTGGAAAATTAAACATAATATCAAACTAATAAAAAAATTCATTGGCTGATTAAATTCAGTGGCGAATCCACTACTGTTCGATGAATTTTCAATGGACGATTGTACTTGCATTCTGGAAGTATATCTCTCAAGCACTAGATTTGCGAATGGAAACCTTCGGAATAACACTAGAATCGTTAGATGTGGAAACGTGGTGAGATCAAGGGTCATCATCGTGGTAATTAATCTGACGGGTTGGATTTTGGCGATGAGCGATAGAAGAACTTAAGTGGCAAAATATGCATGTGCATTAAGTTTGTTTTAAAAGAGGGACCGCCTAGAAAGAACGTAGGACCAATGCTTAAAAAATTAAGAACGTTTTACACAAAGGATGTGGCACATCAATCTAACCATGACCGTTCAATGGATTTTTGATGGACGACTTTAGTTGCATTCTAGAAGTATATCTCTCAAGAACTAGATTTGTGAATTGAAACCTCCAGAATAACACTAGAACCGTTAGATGCGGACGCGTGGTGAGATCAAGGGTCATCATCGTGGTAATGAACCCGATGGGTTGGATTTTGGTGATGAGTGACAAAAGAACTTAAGCGGAAAAAATATGCACGTGCATAAAGTTTGTTTTAAAAGAGGGACCGCCTAGGAAGAACGTAGGACCAAGGCTTAAAAATTTAAGAATGTTTTTTTTTATCAATGATACTTTTTTATTTTATTAATTATAAAGAAAAAGATACAGATTCTATAAAGTTTGCAACATCCAAAAACTACCAAAAAAGTTGATCAGTGATACTTGTTTATTTTATTAATTATAAAGAAAAAGATACAGATTCTACAAACTTAGCAACATCCAAAAACTACCAAAAAAGCTGAATAACCAACTAAAAAACCAGAGTATCAGAACTTCCCTAAACAACTACGCCTTTGTACTACCCAAATGAGTAACGACCTATACCCAAGCCGCATAAAGATTACAATTTCACAGCCAATCCAGGCTTAACCCCAAAATTTTGACGCAGAGGCTAAAAAAAACATAAAACTACACTTTACATTAACCATTATTACTCATTCTTCTTCGAAGACTCGCCCATCTCTAGCGCCAGTATCTCCTTTAACGGATTTGGCTTCTTCCGTGGACACAGTCCCTTCTTTTCGCGCATCTCCTCTCTGGCAACTTCTTTTTGATTTTCTATTGTTTCCTCTAATGCCATTAGCTCAACACAGATTTTAAGTGCTTTCCACCCATGCTCGACTCCTTCCCGCCACTGGTCTTTAGTGCGACCCTCTGGCCATATGATAAAGAGGTGATTTAAATCCGTAAGCTCTGGGCCCCCACCATCCATTCCTTCTATTTTTACCAACCATACTCCTGGTATCGCTCATTGCAGAATGATTTCCATGTCCACTAAAAAATCTTTATGCACCAAAGTTTTCATTACTCTCCTCACCTCGTTCACCGGTTCTCCTAAGTCTAAAACCCAAGCCATGACCAACAAATAGATATCCATATTCGTTCTGAATCTATGTGTCAACTTTTTGAATCCATCCCCCAACATTATTTGAACTGCTTGCACCACCTGCTCTTCCTTGTAGAGAAATAAACCTCGTAGCCTCTGCACAGATGCTTTACCCACAAAGGGGTCTAGCTTCCTCCACGACGTCATGGTGAAACTGGCCTCCATTGCTCTTCTGTTTCACTGGCTTCCAGCCTATCACCCACTGCCGAAAGGATACAATCCTATTATCCTTACACTCGAACTCGAAGAAGCATCGAGGGTGATAGGTGAATGTCATTATAACACCTCATTTCGCCAGCCTTCTCCATAAATGCACCGTGCTTGTCACCTTTCCTATCTTAATTCACCCAAGTCGAGGTTTTGGTACTTTTCCTAACCTTACTACCTTAGTAACTTAGTTGCAAGTTTTTCTTGGTTGTCTTTGTAGTCAGTGGGTCAGAAGTTTCAAAAAATTTGAAACTTCAGACTTTGGTTCTAAGGTTCCAAATTTTAGCGACCACGCGACATTATGGACCAAGACCGTTCGATGAATTTTCAATGGATGACTGTAGTTGCATTCTGGTAGTATATTTCTCAAGCACTAAATTTGTGAATGGAAACCTCCAGAATAACACTAGAACCATTAGATGTGGACACATGGCTAGATCAAGGGTCATCATTGTGGTAATGAATCCGATGGGTTGGATTTTGGCGATGAGTGATAGAAGAACTTAAGTGGCAGAAATATGCATGTGCATTAAGTTTGTTTTAAAAGAGGGACCACCTAGGAAGAACGTAGGACCAATGCCTAAAAACTTGAGAACATTTTACACAAAGGATGTTGCAAATCAATCTAACCACGACCATTCGATGAATTTTTGATGGACGGTTGTAGGTGCATTCCGCAAGTAAATCTCTAAAGCAGTAGACTTGCAAATTGAAACCTCCGGAATAACACTAGAACCGTTAGATGCAGACACGTGGTGAGATCAAGGCTCATTTCTCTCTTTTCAATGACTCAATGTATTACATTTCATTTAATTGAAATTCTCAATATTTTTGAAGAACATGTGGTAGTTGTACTGCTCGCAGTGATTAATTCCATATGAACATCTGAAGCAATTGATTAGATAGCTCATGAATCATAGCTTTAATGAAACAAGATTTGTAATGATTTCAAATTTTCATAATTCATATCGTTCGAGTGACACTGGAGTCTGGTGATTTTGACAACTTGTCACTTGTTAGCTTGAGGTACAGTTTGCGTGCAGCCATACGTCAATCAAATTAAACATTTTAATTGTACATGTAAGGCTTAAGTTACTGTTACGCAAATTGATTAAGTTGGTTTTTTTGTTTGCATGAATCGCCATTATGAATCATGATTATACGGTATACGTAGCCTCATAGTGCACACATGACACGTGTGAGGTGTACATAGGAACCAAGCTGGTAGTGGCACTATTGGTGGCACTGTTGGCCCAAAAATAACTAAATAAGGATAGTGACTAGTGAGCACAACTAAAATCATTCGTTGAATTCTAAAGGCCTTACTATTGAGTGCAATGTTCGAATTGTCGTAAGGGTTTTCATTTTGTAGGGTTAATAAGGATTCAGGAAGAAGATCATGTGGCATTATTGGGGATACTCTAAATTCTCCTGCTTGTAGTTATGTAGTCATAGAGTCAATGGCCAATTTTGTTCAGGCTTCAAGTTTAGAATGGGTGGAATTGGAAAGAGGTTGATTTGGTTCACCTGACTTCTTAGACATGTTTTGAACTAGGAGAGGTGCTTGATGGCCATAACCGCTATTCCCAGTGCATGGAAGTTGCAAGTAAAAGATGGGAGCAATTTTACAACCCCTCATCTTCTGCATGACTTTGATTTTCAAAGGGGAGAAGTACATTTTGTATCTTCACAGCTCCCATTTCCCCGGTTTGATTGGTCCCCTTTTCTCCATACATTCATTTTCAAAGCTATTGGCTGATCCGGGAAGTCCCATGTGTTTATTTTCAGAGCCCATGGTTGACCTAGAAAGTCCCATTATTTTCAGACAAACATGTATTACATTTACGTTTTCACCGGCGATCCAACAGAAGCTTGGTGCTTGCACTTACATTTGTATTTGTACTATGTAATAATGTGACATTTCCATTCAGTTACAATAAAATAAATGGTTGTGCTATTAATTTTTTTTTGATGAAATCATAACAATTGTGCTATTAAAAAGCATAGAAAAGCAATTGATGAATCTATTCATATCAATTTTTTTTTCGTTTAAGAAATTATCTATTTATGAAATAATTGCATGCAGATTTAAAACTTAAAAGTAAAACATAAAGCAATACAAATACTAAAGTTAAGTACCCGAATCGATTAAGTTGGTTTTTTGGTTTGCATGAATCGTGATTATCACTATAGTAACCCAACCTCACACGTGACACATGTGAGGTGTACATAGGGACCAGGCTGGTAGTGGCACTATTGGCCCATAAATAAGGATAGTGAGCACAACTGGAATAATTCGTTGAAGGCTAAAGGCTATACTATTGACTCTCGAGTGCAATGTTTGAATTGTCATAAGGGTTTTCATTTTGTAGGGTTAATAAGGATTCAGGAAGAAGATGATTTGGTATTATTGGGGATACTCTAAATTCTCCTTCCTGCAGTTATGTAGTTACAGAGTAAAAGACCAATTTCCTTCAAGTTCAAAATGTGTGGAATTGGAAAGAATTTGATTTGATTGACCAGACTTCTTAGATAGGTTTTGAGCCAGGATGGGGAGCTCTGATGGAGATAAGTGCTCTCCAAGTGCATGAAAGCAACAAGTAGAAGATGGGAGTAGTTTTACAACCCCTCGTCCTCTGCATGACTCTAATTTTCAAAGGGGATAAGTAATTTTTGTATCTTTAACAGCTCCAATTTCCCCCATTTGATTAGCCCCCCTTTCCCCATGCATATTTTTCAGAAACCATGATTGCTGGTGGCCCCCCTCCATGCATTTATTTTCAGATGACAGAGAGTCAGAGACCATGGTAGAAGCTTGGCGCTTGCGCTTACATTTGTATTTGTACTATGTAATAATGTGAAATTGGCAATTGTCATTCAGTTGCAATAAAAATAAATGGTTCTACTATTAATGTGATTATGTGACATTATAATTCCTTTTATTAAGTCCTTTGCAACGTTAAGTGTTACTGTGCTATTAATGTGACATTGTAATTCATTTTATAAAGGCGTTGATGTGAATTCTAGCGCATTAAAGGTTGAAAAAAACTTTAAAACACATGTTTACTATTTATAATATATATCATAAATTACTCAACCGTTCGATGAACATTTGATGTATGGCCGTAGTTGCATTCTGGAATGAAATGCACGAAGCGCTCGGGTTGCGAACCTAAACGTCCAGAATCACCCTATAACCGTTAGATTTACAAAGATCAACGGTTTAGATTCTTTAGAATTTGTTGTCAATACAAGACTGAAAAAAGCACTTTCAGTTTATATTGCTAAGTGATTTTATTTTTAAGTGAGAGGGTCAACACATGGGGAGATTTCAGTCTTTAGTTTGCTCATTGCAGCGCATCGCGACACCACCTTGTTCTGGGTTCCATAGTTCCACTTCCGACAAAGTCATTCCAGAAACCTAGTTTCCATGACTGTCAACATTAATCTTTCCAAGAATCAAAAGTCGGGTAAGTGAAAGAATTCTTGTGGCTATATTTCATCTTTTGAAATTTCTTAAAATATTATTTTGTCAAACTTTGAAGTTTGGGTTCAGGGCTAAGAGACTTAAGAATTAAGAAAAATTAAGGAGGACTAATAGGGAATTCACAGTTTCACATTATATAAGCATGTCTACCAGTAGTACCACTAGAGCAATGTCAGATAAAAAAATACATTATGCAAAATTGCTTAAAACCCCAAGTTTCACTAATGAATACCATGATATTTATGATCTTGAAACCTATGGTAGGCGTACCTCAGAACTTAGATTTTCATTTGAGAATAAGGCCTCAAAGAAAATGAAAATTAATACTAATAGTATCAGTGCACCGTGGGTAACTGGATTAGGGCGCATGATGTTACATGAGGTTTTCCCTTGCCTTGAATTTATCATGGTCTATGCCCAAAATTATGATGATAAAAAAAGAGCAATTGTTAATAAAGATAGCAAAGAAGAATTGTTATCCATTAATGTAGAAGAACTTGGAAAAGTGTTGGGGTTTACATTTACAATCGAAGAATTTGGAAATGTCCACATTGACCTAGAAAATCTTGCTAGTGATTATGAAGCAGCAGATGAAATGGAGAAAAAATATTTCTTAAACAGAACAGTTCAGGATAGAAACAAATTGAAAGGTGATCATAAGCATCCTTATGATTTGGAAATTTTTAAACCATGGGTTTAGGATACTATTTCCATGCTAGCATTTTGCCTCGGACTAGATAGCAATTTGGAAGTGGGTGCATGCCTCCTTGAAATGGTGTATAATATCCATTATGGTGTTCCACATGTCAAATATAAATTTATTGAGCACATTGTAGAATCCATGGATAAACAATTTTTAATGATTAAAGGAGGTTCCACCAAGACATTTAGGTTCACAAACTACTTGTGCTATCTTTTTCTATTCAAATTTAGAGGAATGTTTCAGACCAACAAGCTTCAGATTCAACCCTATAGTAATCCCAAGGAAAAGAAAATGGCTCCAGTATATGAATGGACCACTGTTATAAGGATGCATGATTCTCGAAGGAACTGTAGTCATTTTGTAGACTAATTTTTGGCTCCATTGCATCAAGTAATTACAAATAATCCAATGCCTAGATTGCCTATGTCATGTAGAAACTGCATTCGACTAGGAAAAGAAATACAATTGGCTAATTGGTACTTAATGGAAGAATATACTGTGCTAAGATTTTATGTATCGGGAGTACAACCATACAAACTTCCAATACATGTGACATAAAGGGTTTTTGATTTGGAATATGTAAGGCAGATGCAGAGTACTGATGAACTGCACTTAACCAGTCAACAAAAGAAGACCTTATTTCCTTCTTTACCTTTTTCATGTGGAGGGATCACATTTGAGAGAAAAGCATTTAGTGTGGCACATAATCTTTTGATTTTTTTTATTTTGATGCTATTTGTCACTGGCAGTATGATCCATGTGACACCATTAAATCAATGATTGTGCTCAATAAGAATGCTGCAAGTAGAATTCAACATGAAAGTAAACCCTTGCTCAAAAACTTGAGAAACAAGCATTCTTGGGATGAGGTCAAAATTGCAATGGAGAAAAGTGCTATTGAGAATGGTATTTATTTTGAACAATTGTTAGTAGAAATTATGGCATTGCATCGAAAGACAATAAGGAGGTACAACAATTTTTATCAAAAAATTGCTAAACCATGTAGTAGAGTAAAAATGCCAGGTTCTCTAGAGAAGGAAGTTACAGAAAAAAATTGGTCACGATAAAAAATTACTGCCTTTTGGTCTATGAGGAAGGAGCTAGGTGAACCAAGAGCTCTTGCAGAGTATGGAGATAACGAAGAAGACAATGAGTTTAGCAAATTGTGGAATATAGAGCATCTAAATGAACAAGAAGATAAAGAAAGTGATCATGAATCTAATGATGATAGGGAAGAAGGAAGCTATGTCAATTTCAAACTTGGTTTAAGTGAGGCGACAAAATAAGCATATACTATTGGAGCAGCCATAGCTGAAAAAATGGGTTATAAAGGTGGTCCTTTGGGATCCCAAAGACAAGGCCCTTGGACGGTAATAGATGTAGAGCATAGAAAAGCAAGTGATTTTTCTTGCCTTGGGATTGGAGGTGAAAAAGTAGACCTAGGGCACACAAGACAATTTGTTAGAGCTTCAAATCCTCATGCTCATGGTCAGACACAATCACAACTAGGACATGCCCATGGTGGAGAGCTTAGTGCAATTGGCACTGCCTCTGGTGGTGATGGTATGGGTAGTAGTACTAGTAGTGGTCAACATGTGCTACAACAACAAACTACACACAAAAGGACAACAATACAATATACCACAGAAACACCAGGTGATCAAGGCATACAAAAGAGGCAAAGGATTTTGATAGGTCCAAGTCACACTACTAATGGATCCACCACAAAGGAGTTATTTCCAGGCACCCCCCAGTGCCAGTTACTACTACTCCTATTCCTTCGCCATTCAAGCATTCCATTGTTCCTGTCTCCCCAAGTTTTGATTACATTGAAGAGTTTAAAAAGAAATCAGACATGAATAAAAAAGGAAAGAAGTAACTGGTGGAGAGTGCATCTGCTGTAACTTAAGAGCTTGCCACAACCATGGTATTACACACATTTGACACAAATAAAGAAATCATGGAGTACACATTTCTTGTTCCCACAGTTCAAGACAAACCAGCAAATCAGATGGCTCGATCTGAATTCCAGGTGAACAATATTCAATTGGATTTTTCTGGACTCAGAAATACTAAAAAAATTAATGTATCAAAGAAGAACAATGAATTGGTGTACACATCATTGCTAAAGCAAGATAGAGAGAAAAAAAGGTTGTAGACTCAAATTGAAAAGTTACAGGTAGAACTAGCAAATGAGAAAGCAAAGAGGAAAGCAACAGATAACAAGAGCAATGAATTAGAAAAAAGAATAAAAAAATATTCCTCAACATCAACAAGCAAAGAGGATAAGCAAAATGAGATTGCAGTGAACGAACTGAAGAAAAGGCTAGATGAGAGCAACAAGAAATATGATGAGGAAAAATCCACTTTAGAAAAACTAAGACTAAGCACTGTGAATGGAAATGCACAGTGGGAACAAAAATTGGAGGAGAGAAAAAGAAATGAAAGATTGGTGGTAGAGGTGATGGAAGCAAAAAATGAAATTGAGACTTGTCAAAATAAGTTATCTGCATTTTGTAGAGAGACAATGAGCCATATGAAAAAAAAGATCTGGGATGAAATAATGCAAAGGATTGATCATTTGTATGACACGTTTCAATTGATTGATGCTATTAGACAACATCATAAGAAGCTCAACAAATATTTAGTGGACAACAAAAAATGTGCTGGCATTAGAGAAATCTGCAAAAGAAATTCAACAAATAGTCTACAAAGCCAGTGACAATGTTTTGAAATCAAAAGGGATTACTAATCGGCTTGCTACATCAATGACATCATCTATCATTGAAAAGTGTTTGAGAATGCGTGAAACAAAGGAATATTTGAATTTCGTTGCAGACAAGATGAAGAAGGTGGATGAAAAGGTAAGGAACTTCACAGAACTTGGTTTGCCAGAGGGTTTTGAGACAAATGAGCGATTCATTGGAAATAATGATTTCAGAAAGAAGATGATAGATGCAATGAAGATTGATTTGGGCCAGTTTCCTCAGAACCGAGATGTGGTGAACTACTTGGATTCCATCAAACCATTGCTAACATTGAATGAAAAATTGACTGAAGAATGCAAGATAGGTTCCAATTTGAATCATGAATTGTTAACAAATTTTCAAGTCAAACAACATCAGTTGGAACAAATGACAATTCCACCACCTAAACAGTGGAAGTTTCTAGAAAAGGTGCTGCAGTGATTTGATTTTTGATAATATGGGTTTCCAAGTTCCAACTCAGCTCTGTGCAGAGTTGTCTTTGTTCCAACTCAGACTTCAGTAATGTGTCGATGTTAAATAATAAATTATCTGTATTATTTATTTTTTCATTTGAAGAAAAAGTCTGATACTGGTTACAACTACTTGATACACTTCAAACAATTGTTGATGTTCATTGTTGTATATGCTACTAAGATGATTGCTAATATGTTATTAAGCATTGAGATGAGTGATGAATCGCTTAGTACATGTTCAAGTTTTACTTTTAACACAATTAAAATATGAACTATAAGGTGACTTTAATTCCAGGCATCCATAATCTTAGTTAAATTGCATTACAATTCACACATCAATACTCAATCTCCATGACTAGTACTACTTATCAGATCCACTAAACATTTATATGAATTCCTTCTTAATCAAAGTACTTTAACTGGTTCATTAAACTAGATCCCCAATTAAAACATACATCAATGCATAATGACAAAGAAGATTAATGAAAGATCATTGATCAGATTTCATTAATAATTCATGTATAATTCACTTTGTTGAGTAACTTAAGTTCATGCATACATAACCTTTGAGTTACGGTGTATTATCTATGAGTTTACCGAGTAGTTTGCCAGTGGATTATCTATTATTGGAATTGGAATGATAGATTTTTGGTTAGTCTCTTTGCTGTGGTTACTATCACTCAAAGTCGCGGTTTTGTTGCTTTTCCTAACCTTAGTCGCTAGTCCTTAGATATTTATAATTTATAACCTTATCGGTTGCTAGTCATCAGAGTTTTATAATTTATAACCTTGTCACAGAGTTCTAAATTTTCATAACTTCCCAATTCCCCGAGTTGGTTCACTTTGTTGAGTTGCAAACTTGCAAGTCTTTCTAGTTTCTTGGTCATCTTTGTAGTTGGTGGGTCGGAGGTTTCGAAAACTTCAAAACTTCAGACTTTGGTTCTAAGGTTCCTAGTTTCAGCGACCACACGACATTATGGACTTATGTACAGACTAAACTAGAGTTGTCTTTTGAGGAATTTCCAAAAGCATGCATGTTTCAAGGCTATATTTTCAAGGAATGAAATTGAATGTTGCATTCAATGCATGTCCTATCAAAAATAACGACATAAGTGTATGGTGAAGTTTTACTCAGACATCTAGCCTGCATTCTCGTTCTTTGGAAAGGTCAGTACTTCTCAAGTGCAAACATTCTTTTTACTTTGACATTTAGCCTGCATTCTCGTTCTTTGCCAAGGCCAGTACTTTTGAGGTGAAAACATTCTTTCTCCACAAATTTACATTTTGCGCTCATGCAGAGTGAACGTAGGGTCGGTGTAAGGGATACAGAGCTTGGACCTTTTAAGTTAGAAGAATTTTGGGCGTGCCTGGAGAGGGACGACAAGTCTGAGCTGGATATAAAACTCTTAGAAAGCGAGCTAGCTTAGGTTGGAGGGTTTCCGGAAGCTGTGTTGAGTGTGGACTTGATAAGTGCATGTGCGAGAAGGTACATTCCGCAGACATGGGAAATTAAAGCCGCAAACGGGACTGTAATTGCATAAATTTCTCCTGAAGTTGTTTCCTGAGTGTTGGGGATTCCAGAAAGGGAACCTCTAGAAGACATGTCTGTCACAGTGGTAGGTGAATTTTTTGAAGCGAATAAAGAATGGTGTAAGAACTCCATGGCCAAAACTTGGCTAAAGACTGAAAGGAGAGGTAAGCAATAAACTCAGAAGATTGCATTTTAAGGGAGAAATTGTAGATGCTATTGCTTTATTGCACCGCGTTGTTGGGAATGCACAAGTTGAGTTATTTGAGGATTGGATGTACCGGTTTATCTTGACAGTTTGTGATGAGAACATTTTCATTGACTGGGCTGAAGTTATTCGCTTCCATTTGAATGAGCAATTAATTAATTTCCATAAGACTGCTACTTTTTGTATGTGTTCTTGCCTGACCTACATTGTAGGTAGTCAGAGGTCCTTTTGGCCAGGGTTGGAGCTGGAAGGAACCCCAGCTTTTGATATGCCTATGTATAAACACTTTCCTCAGTTCACTAAAAAAATTGGAATGGGTGATTTTTGTCGTGTTAATGATGCATTTTTAATGGAGGCCGTGAGGAAGCTGGATGGAAATCCAGAAATGCGCCTTTCCCCTGAATCCATTTCTCCTGTATCAAAATATGGGAGTTTTTATATCCAATTTGATAATTTTTCCTATATGAGAATATGGGGTTTTGAGAAAGCCCCATTGAAATTACCTCGGTATCTTGAAGATTTAATGATATTTCTGGAATTTTTTCGACAAATGGAAATGGTTAATATTAAGTATACGAACATGGGGAAACGAGGGTATTCCTTCCCATTGGAGACCCCTTCTTTTTTGTGCCAAAAAAAAACTAGATGGCCAGGGGAGCTGAAGGACTTCTCAAGGAATATAACCTCCAGAATTTGTCTATGAGAGCTAATTTTGACAGTAAGGGTTTTGTGAAGCAGAATCTCTGAGCTCATATCAACATCACCCATCCATCAAATATTTTTGGGAAGATTGTGTCGATGAGAATGAAGTTTTGAGAAGAGATTATATGAGGCTAATGCTAAAATAGATACAGGCTTTCGGTCTTCAATTTGACATTCTTGAAAATGTAGCTGAGGATTCAACAATCTTAGATCCTAGATATGAAAAATTTCTTGATAAATTCCACCCTAGGGTTAATTGGAACCAAAGTGAATTTTTAGATATGAGGGTGTGTGCTGCCCTAGTGCTTAAAAGAACCCATGACTGGTTGGATGGGAAATGGTGGCAAGTTGCTGGTCCTGTTCAGGAGCCGAAGTCATCACAAAAGAATGAACAGGGGTCTACGCAAGCATCTGGTGCAAGTGTATCATCGAGGAAACCCTCTGTTAGGTCGTCTAGTGCAAATTATCAGTCAGGAGGTGATGGTGATAGGCCACAAGAAACAATCAAGTTGAATAGCATCTGTGAACAAGACAGTGTGCTTTCTCCTACCCCTAAGAAGAATACCAATCAAGAAAAACTTGTGGCTGTAGATTCTGAAGCTATCTTTAAACAGATTGCTGAAGATAATATCTTTCCTCCTATGTTTGAAGACTCTGAAATGACCTCTTCTCTGCTTGATAATCCACCTTTCACTCCTACCACTCCTAAAGAAACTATTACTGGAAAAGAAGATTCTAGTCTAGTAGTAGCCTCCCCAGGAAGGCTGAAAAAAGCAGTAGAGAAGAAGAGAAAGTATACTCCTACGATGATAGTTGGAGTGGATACAGTTGCAAATTTACTTCAAAGCTCTTCAAAACCTAAGAAAGCCAAGAGGATGTCAAGGATGGGGACTGATGCTACTTTTGGAAATCAAATGTTAGAAATTGTTGACCCTGTCAAGGATTTAAATGAAGATGAAATAATAGCTGCAAACTACAAAGTCACACATGTTGATATGGGGCCTCCAACATTGGAAGGTGATATGTACCATGCCAATTATTCAGTCATTACCTTGATTAAAAGAGTGAAAGAATAGAGGAAATAAAATATAAAACTGCAATCTCAAGTCCTCGCATTGAGTAACTTTATTTCTTCCATGGCCACTCCTCCTACATCTGATGAAGCCTCAAGTTTTTAGCCTTAGGTGGAGGGCATCAATGTGCCCACCATAGAGAAAATTAAAAAGAATTTGAGCTATTCCAGAGCTGCTTGTGAGGGGATCGAAACAATATCTCAAGAGGCTATCTTCTTTCTGAATAAATCTTTGCAGTTTTACACTCGAGTTCTTGACAAGAGGAAGGAGTTAGTAGGAGAACTTCTGGATGTCAGAAAAGATCAAACTAGTCTCTATGTGCTCTCTCGGGAAATGAAAGAATTGAACTCTATGGATTCGAAGATATTAATTGGTGAGCAATTTTGAATAATCCTAAGGAGCTAGACCCTTCCTGGTCTGATTCATTAGAATGGAAATTGAATATATATGATAATCTGGTGAATGAAATTAAGAACACACTTGAAAAATATTATGAAATGTTGGAGGAAATTAAAAAAGATTTTCATATTTTGGGAGCAGAAATTACTGATGAGTTTGATGAAAGGATTCTAGATATAAGAGAGATCTCTCTAAAGTTTAGAGAGAAATTCAATAAAGAAATATTTGATCCTGCTACAGTGACATGGGAGTCCTTCTCGAAACTCAGTGCAATGGAGCTCCACCTGAAGGCTTATAATTCTGGAGAAGAGAGAAGATATTAGATGTTGTTTGATTGTGAAAAGGCTTTGGGAAAATGGAGAACCAGGTTACAGATTACTACAATGCTAGGGAGCAAAAACATCACCTCAATTGTCACCAAGTATCGGGAATACATGTAAAGATTAAAGGAATAAGAGGCATTACTGAAGGAGAAGGAGGCGGAAAATATTGAAAGCGAAGGAGTGGGTGTTGTTTAGTTTTTAGTTTTTATGTTATTTTCTTTAATTTGGCTCTCTTGATACTTCAAAGACTTTTTATTTTAATTTCTAAAACGATTGTCTTCAAGGAACCGTTATCAAGACAAAAAAAACTCTGCTTTTTTAATTGCTTTTTTGTTATTTCAATATAGAAAGACAATGGTGAAGTTCATGCATGCACAATCTTTGAGTTATGGTGTGTACTATGTGGATTTTTTGTGCTTTTGCTAAGTAGTTTTCTAGTGGATTGTCTATTATTGGAACGATAAATTTTTGGTTAATTTCATTGTTGTGGAATGTTTATCTGTGAATAAAGATTTTATGGTGATGGATGCGTAAGGAGTTCTCTAAATAATTTAGGTGATTTGGTAGTTTAAGCTTTTATTGTTTAAGTTGTGTGGATATCTTTATAAGTTATTTATGTTGAACTGTTAGCTTCTGTTAGCTTATAAGTTGTGGATGTTGAACTGTTAACTTTTGTTCAAGGAATGGATTAATATTCTTTGAGTTATTTATCAAATATTTTGTGAATGTCAATGCAATAGGAATTTATAAGTTGAGTGATCAGTGTTCTTTAAAAATGATGCAGGAACACATCAAATTCAATACCATGGAATACAATATAAAATATAAAATATCACAATTTCATGGAATACAATATAAAATATCATCAACTAAAGTTTGGAATATGATTCATGAAGTGCAATATAAAATAAAATATCATGAAGTGCAATGATTCACAATTTCAATTTTCATTGAATACAATATAAAATATCATCAACTACAGTTTGGAACAATGGAAACTGATTCATGAATCTTGTAGCAGTATAAATACCTAAAAGCTGTTAATTCTCTTCCATTTCCCAAATGGAGTGAGGGTCCCAAAATTGATGTTCAACATCAGATAGAGTAAAAGAGTCATCTTGAAGCTCTTGATTCAGAGTCTGCTCTTCACCTTCTTCGACCTATGTCTCAAATTCAACATTCACTATGTCATTTTCATCAATGTCATATGTCCAAGTCTCACTGCCCATGGCAGTGCCACCAGTACCAGCCTTTGGAATTGGAGTGTTACACAAACCGATCCATCTTCTTCCACATGTGGACCTCCAGATTGCGAGTGCCCTATCAAGAGGAATTTTTTTGATATTATACGCAATTCCTTTCATCCTCAAGCAATTTTCCAAATTCTTGTCTAGTTTGTTTCTTAAATTTGATTTCAAAAAACCTAATGTACTGAAAACTCTCTCATCCTCCACCGACCCCAATATCATTGTTTGACATAAATCAACAAGTTTGAAATATTCTGATATCTTATCACGCAATATTTCAATCTGACCTAAGTTTGTCCAAACCCTTTTTATTGATCTCAGTTCAAAGGCCTTGTCCTTGCCCATGGATTTTTACCAGTCCTTAATAGCTACTACAAAATCCTTACATTGCTTTCTTAGCTTATCTTCATTTAAAATTCCTTCTATTTTCTGCTCATTGATTGTTATAGTTTTCAAAAATTGTTTGATCAAGATTTTTACTTGAGCATGAAAAAATCTTGGGTAATATCAGTTTTCCCAAAATTGAGGATACACAACACTCATGGCTTCAAGTATTTCATGTCGAGGGAATCTTTCACAAATCTCTAAGGAAAGATATTTTGCAATTTCCTTCAAATTATCACCAACAGATTTAACAATGTCTTTAAAATCTTCCTCGTTAACAGGTACTTCTCTGCTAGAGCGCCTGGTAGTCTTACATTGGTACATTTGTATCTCATATCCCCGTACACAGATACATATGTGCCCGCTTCCATTAAATTGTAAATAATTATCAGGATCATTCAAATCAATAATTTTCCACCACAGGTTATAATCTACACCATCTTGTGTTAGATCTAGATATAGATGATCAAGGGCCAAGCATGTATGTTTACGCAGATTGGCATATTCATTAATATACATAGTTCTATCTTGGGATTTCTTCACAAGACTGTTCATTTCATCCAACATGGGGAGAAGACTAGCTAAAGTCAAGAGTGTCTCTATATCGCTTAACCTATGTAAGAGGTCAGGAGATTTGTCTACCATCCTGCGATTTTCGTACATCACTCCAATTAAGGATTGATATTCTGAAAGAAATCGTTGCGCTGGTCCATGCAGGGAGATCCATCCAGTATCGACATCCTTGAGAAGCTTGTTTCCTAGTGTTATTCCCTCAGCAAAATTCTGAAATTCTGTGAAACGTTTGGGACTTTGGCAGAAGTATGCGTGGATCTTGCGGACTAGATTTTCAACTTTTGATACTAATAGGAAACTTGCTTACAATTTTGAATGCCAAATTTATTCTATGGGCCATGCAATGAATGTCAAGCATGTATGGTGCACAAGTAGTTTGTAACTTTGTGCAAACACCGGTCCTTTGACCTTGCATCACTGCAACTCCATCAGCTCCTACACACACCGACTTTTTTGCAATTGTCAACTCATCCATACCTGCAATTTCATTCAAATATTTCTTGACTAGTTCAAATATATTATGCAATGTTGAACTGTCCTTCATTTTATGAACACATAGAAGATGAGCTTGGTGAACATGTTTTTGTATAGTATACAAATGCATACAAGCCCAAGAAGTATTGTCTACCGCAGTAACTTCATCTAAAGATAATGCAATGAAGTTTGACTCTTTTACTTTCTCCTTTAAATCTTCCTTTTCCACTGTAGCAAGACACTTTTCCCATTCCCATCTAGTGTTTACTGACCAATGTGTGTAGGGATAGTGAGGAACATTCAAAAAAGATAATAAACCAGAATATTTTAGGTAGTCTGTCATAGGACGCCCTCTAGAAAAAATTATGAAAAACAACACTCATCTGAACAGTTTTTGACATATTTGCTCCTTCCATTGCTTTTCCAAATTGAGCCTCAAGTGTACCTTTACATGCATCAAGCTTCGACATGCTTTGGTGATGCTCTTCATAATCTGCGGCATACCTAACATGAAGACATTCTTCCTTTGATTTCCATCGTAAAACTAATTGTTCCTTTCCGTCTATGATTTGTTTTTCATAAACTTTACCGATATGATTTTCTACAGTGTCAATCTTTAGCTGCAACATCTTGGGTTTTCCCAATTTCCAAGTACAAATCGTACATTTGGCATGTGTTGCTTTTTCAATATCGTCTGATTCCCCCACTACTACAATGAATGGGTACTTTGACAACCAACCAAGTTGAAAATTCCTTGTCATTTCCTACTCACACCCCCTTTTTGGTTTGTTTTTACTTTTCTTGCTACCAACATCATCCTCATCCAATTCAATTATCTCATTCTGGCTAACCAAGGTATCCCTTGGAGCATCTTCTGTGGTATTGTCATCCCCATTTGAATTTGATACATTTTGATTTAAATCAATGACAATCTCAACTTGACCTTCTGCTGGTGCTGAGGTATTGTGAATGCTACCAATATTTGGTGGAAGAGTTGATGATGTAGCTCCATCTTGACCTGATCGATCAGAAGCTTTGGAAATTCCAAAGTAAGACTGTATGGTACGTCTAAGTTTTGGGCATTTTGATGGTCTCTCAATCTCTTGATCTTCACCACATTGAGGGGTGGCATGAGTATTTTCAACACCTTGAGGAGCAACATGAGTATTTTCACCACCTTGACTCCTGACTCTGAGGAGCGGCAGGAGTAGTTTCACCACCCTGAGGAGCGGCAAGAGTATTTTCAACACCCTGAGGAGCGGCAGGAGTATTTTCACCACCCTGACTTTGAGGAGCAGTAGGAGTAGTTTCACCACCCTAAGGAGTGACAGGAGTATTTTCAATGCCCTGAGGAGCGGCAAGAGTAGTTTCATCACCCTAAGGAGTGGCAGGAGCCTTACCGTTGCTGCTTGAGTCGCTCGACATATTAATCTCTAATTCGATTGACATATTCATCTCTCACTTCGAATAAAAAACTGGAAAAAAATGTCTTCTTGTTTAAGAAGGACAGAGAATAATAATAATATAGATCCCATTCCCTACTCAATATCATCTTTAAGACTGAAGCAAGAATGGAAAAGAGATAAAGAAAACTTATTATTATAACTAATAACACTATGAAGAAATGATCAGTGATCACTCACCTTTAAGTCTACATTTTCGGCTTTCACTGACTTCTAAATTGAGAAATAGAACCTCAGAACCGAACACAATGTGTAAGAATAAATGACACTTTCGATTGTATTTATATCAATCCATGATTCCATATTTGGCGAATTCTGCGGGATTTTTAAATGGTATATTAAAAATTTGGCAAATACGTTGTAATTTTCAAGGCGAAATGTGTCCTCAAATTTAATTATTTTTTGATGTTATTGGTGAAATAGATCCCCATAAGCAACTATTTATAAATTTTAATTGGCGAAATGAGTCTTCACAAGCAACTATTTGTAAATTTTAATTGGCGAATATGTAGGTGTTTTTTATTAAATGCTTCCAAGATTCAAGCGAAAATATTAGTCGGTCCATTTGAAATGCATAGTTTGAAAATTGGAATTTTTTTGCTTAAATATGCCTCATAAAAAAATTTATTGGCGAATCGACATGCATTGGACCTATGTTTCGTAAATTCTGGGCGATTTGGATACCCTGTGGGTGCGAGAAATTTTCCAATTTCAAGTTGACCAATTCCTAGAATTCGCCAATTGGCGAAGATTCGCCACTAAAGTTTTCCCTGTACACAACAAACACCTATTTGGGATTTGAAATCCCGTTTTCCTCAGGTTATCCTAAAAGTTAGGATCCTGTTATGACATGCCATCCACCAGAAGAAATTGATTTTTGGAATCATGTGCCTGTTTTAGACCTGTCTCCAGGGTCTGTTATCATCATCTTGAATTGACAACAGATTGTAAGCCATTCTGACCGAAAGATTTCCTTGCCTATCTTTGGTCTAATAGAATTCATCATCAAAGTTGGATAGAGGTAATTTGGTGAGGGAGAGCAACTCTTGTAGAGACTTAGCCAGATTAAGCAACTCTGGGGACAAAGGGAAACAAAGAAGTAAATCTTTCCACCGTGAAGCACCCAACTGACCAAGAAAGTAGTCACTTATGTACTTACCAAAGAAGAGTTGTGCAGGTCTCATTAGGTTCCTGAAATCAGAGTGTGAAAGGGGGGAGTCAAGCAACCAAGGGTCCTCCCAAAATATGATGTTATTACCATTCCCAAGCACCCAATAATTGTTAGAGTAATGGGTTATTCGCCTAATTAATTAAATCATATTGATTAATTAATTAGGCCCCCTTTGCTCTCTTAAGCTAAACTTAGGATTTCCTTTTTGCATTATTAGATTAGCTTATGTTATCTCATTACATAGGATTGTGACACTTGTCACATGCTGATCTATTCCTCTCCTAGGGTTTCACTTGGAGTGTTTGTATCTCCTTCATAAGGATTGTTTCATAATTGTAATCAATCAATTCAAAAAATTTACATCAATTCTTTCTCTGGTTATTGAGCACTTCTTTTGCCTTTGATCTCCTCTTTGTGATAGGATATTTGCTTGCAGGTGCTTTCTGAGTTTTGTGGAGTTGGTTTTGCAACTTCAACATGGTATTAGAGCCTTGATTTGCAGCTTCCTATTTAATATTTGAGGGATCTAGCCTTGATAAAATTTCTAGTGCATCCTGGAGCGAAACAAACCTCGCCATCACGTCCACAACAACTAAAAACCTACAGATCGATTGTTGTTTTGTGAAAATCCGAGTAGTTGAAAATTTATGGATTTTTTTTCGAGGGCACAAGAATGAGGTGGTGAAATCTATACAATTGTATAGATCTATACAATTGTATGACAATGCCATTACTTCATGCGCAGGTAGCGAATAATTTTTTTTGTAGGGTTTTATAAAAAAATTAGGTAATTTTTTAAAAAAATTCATGATTTTTTTTTTTAAGGAAACATTTATTTTTTGGCAGGATTTTTAATTAAAAAAGGTGCAGGTTCAATTTTTTTTGGGGGCCCTTAAATTTTGGGTACCTGCCATGACAGGTCTGTGGGCCACTTTCGTACCATGCATCCACACCAACAACTAGGTTTTTTCACCGTTGACCCTTTGCAGCACCGTCGACCATTCTCCAGCATCGGAAATTGTTGAAAGTGCCACACAAGATTTACCAGTGCCCTTAAATTTTACTTGTTGAAAAATTCTTTCTGACATCTTTTTTTTTTCAACTTTTTCGACATCCAAAAACTTTGGTGGCTTTTTTTCAACTTTTCTAGTCGAGAGCATTTTTTGGTATATTCTGGAGGTGCAGGGAATATTCCTCAAAATATTTGTTGACATCAACATGACATCAGCGGTACGATAGCTAGCAAGGGCCCCCCAAGTCCCCTCTTTGGCCTTTAGGGATAAATATTTTTGTCCATAACTTGGGCGTACGATATTGTTTTTTGACAAACAAGATATCGTCAGAAAATTAGTTCTTCCAACTTTCTAGTGGTGTGGGGTTCATCATATTTTTTTGCTTTTGGTGCATTTTGCAACCTGTCAAATAGATGTGTTGTTTTCACTCTCGAGCTGACAACTTTTGATCAGTTTCTCTATTTTTAGCGATTCTAGCGGCATTGGGATGGTCTTTCAGAGACCTTCACACCCATTCATACCATTTTTCTAGAATTTTATCCAAGTATATTTTATTCCATTTTTTATGTATTCACACTCTAGTGGATTACTTGGATGCTTAAGCTCCTGGAAGCATTTTGCAAGCGTAGGATGACTTGTTTTAGGCTGTTACATATGTATTTCTAACTTTTTGTTCTATTTGGACATTTTAGTCATTTTTTTTAGCATGTTATCTTTTTGGACATTATGAGTTTTTACTATAAGCACTTTTATTATGTAAATGCACTGAAATAAATTGCGTCAACATTGTACATGAATTATTAGGATCTTGCACACCATTTGTGCCTTATTATACTATAACTATGATATAAAGTGCCATGGGGGGGTTAATGTTTTCGTTTGTTTTCCATCACACCTTTGTCAAGTGAGTGTCCCTTCCACGATAGTAGCCTCATGTGCGTGTGCCTTTTGTTTGCACACCCTTTATATTTGCTGGTACTTTCATGTTTACACATTCAAATGTTCTTAGTTCTTCTTCATGCACTACATTCTCTCACATAATTTTTTAGTGTATTTGTCATGCCTCACCCTTTTCAACATTATGGGGGGGGGTTTCTACTGTTGGTGCTAATGCTTCTTTGGGTTCTTGTTGGAGTGAACTACATATACAATATTTGTTCCTATGTACTAGGCAGATGCAACGATTGCATTTTGGTGAGATGGAGCACTTACCATAAAGACACTATTGTATTCTTGTTTTTGGAGGTGACCTTCCATTTTCACTTGATCTGTGTTCTTCAGACTTTTGGTACCTGTGCCATTTGTATCTTCGACTTCCAGATGTTTTCCTTTGTTTTCCGTCTAATTTGAGTAGTGTCGTTGGGGTCACTCATGCAGATTTGTGTCTTATTGATCCTGATCATCAACTGTTTCAGAGGAGGTCTTTTTTTAGCACTATAATAGTAATTCTTTGATAGTGTTTGCAACTTCTTCATGCTTCAGTGGTGTTCTTCATGTTCATCATTTGTTCCTATTTATTTGGAAAATCTTGGTTGGAGGATTTTTAGTCCTTCACTCTTGTATGGAGGCTTCTTCAATCCTTCACTTGTCTTTTATCTCTTTTTGGAGTGGAGTTTTTCCCATTAGGCTTTCTCCATTTCCCTGCTTTATAGAGATATTTAGTTGTACATGCGTGCCTCATCAGGTCTAGTTTCTAGGACCCGTCTTTGCTTTTCATGCATTCTTCCTTAGTTTTTAGCTTTTTCCTAAGTTCATCTTAAGGGGGGGGTGTTAAAGTAATGGGTTATTCACCTAATTAATTAAATCATTTTGATTAATTAATTAGGTCCCCTTTGCTCTCTTAAGCTAAACTTAGGATTTCTTTTTTTGCATTATTAGATTAGCTTATGTTATCTCATTACATAGGATTGTGACACTTGTCACATGTTGATCTAATCCTTTCCTAAGGTTTCACTCATAGGGTTTGTATCTTCTTCATAAGGATTGTTTCATTATTGTAATCAATCAATTCAAGTTTTTTGCATCAATTCTTTCTCTGGTTGTTGAGCACTTCTTTTTCCTTTGATCTCCTCTTTGTGATAGGATATTTGCTTGTAGATGCTTTCTAGGTTATGTGGAGTTGGTTTTGCAACTTCAACAATAATGACTCACGTAAAATACTAATAACTCATATAAAAATAGATTATCTTTAGATATTGTAATAATCTAACTTAATGAAAGATCTAATGCACAAAGTTAGTATTTAATACATGATTAATGCTCCATAAAAGAGTTTAACATGATTCTTCATTCAAGTGTAAAAATTTCATAGCTTTGGTCAATTTATAAGTTTATTATATAGTCCATTGCTTGTCATGGGAAATGACACCTCAACATGTACTAATATCTTAGAGATTGTGAATTTGGATGAGTTCTATCCCAATCAAATTTCACTTCTAATCAACAATAGGCCTTTAAAAAAATTGTTATGGCTAGAGGAGAAGACCTACTAGTTGAGCATGCACTGATTGTTGTGAGGGTACTATCATTGTTTGGTCCATTTATAGATCACATTATCATATATGCCATTGAAGACCATTATTATAGTCAAATAATTTTTTTGTTCTAAAATTTGAACCATATAATAAATTTATCATTAATGTTTTCAATCACAACCCATTATCCACACTCAAAATGACAAAAAAATCACTTATCGTTGTTATAATGGATCACAAAGCATGATGTATAACATTTATAGTAAACATTGATTAGATGTCTATATTAACATGATGACAACATATGATCCACAAATGACATAAAAAATCACTTGTCATTGTTATAATGGATCATGAAGCATGATGTATAATGCATTTATAGTGAACATTGATTAGATGAATATATTAACATGATGACAACCCATGATCCACTATCGAAATGACAAAAAAATCACTTATTGTTATAATGGATCACAAAGAATGATGTATAACATACATATTAGATGTCAAAACAATTATTATTTGATATAATTCTATTGATCATTATGACATCATTTTTATCATCAATTCTTTATATTAGGTTTCATGTCCATGACTGAGATGACAAGAAAAATAATGTGTCATCATGATGGTGGACCACAAAGCATGCTGTATAACATTCACAGTTTCTTGTCATCATGATGATGAACCACAAAGCATGTTGTATAACATTCACAGTAAATATTCATTACATGTTTTGAAAACAGTTAATAATTGATATATTTTTGTTTAGGCATTATGGTAGCAAAAAATAGAAAATCTAGAAGAAGAAATCGAAGGCTAGGAACTAGTTTACCAAGGGGAGTGAAATTGAATATAGTTGAATTAGATGATGGTGAAACTTCAATCAACTCACCTTACAATAACATAAAGTATAATCCTATTAATGACAATATAAAAATAAAATTATGGATGTTACTATAAATTATTCTCAGCCTCATGGAATGAAGACAAAGTTGAATAGAAGGGAATGAACACAAGAAGAAATAGATGGTGCTATCAGGGATGTTGAGGACAATATATTATGCATAAGAGTAACTATAAAAAATGGGGGATCCTCTCCAATAGTTTGACTTATTGGCTATCAAGACTAACAACCAAAAAAGAAAGGGGCCACAACCTATTCTATCAATATAAGAATATTTGGAAGTATTTGAGTGGTGCAAAGATCTGGCTCAACTTGTTCGTGGTCTTGAGGTTATTTAATTAAATTCACATGGATCACATCTATCAAATCTTTCCAAATCCTTTCAAAAATATGTTTTCAAGTAGATCATGGTGGGCTAGTTTTTGCAAACATCATCTAGGGTTGACAATGAGGATTGTTGAGTGTCTAGATAGGGATAAAGCAGTGACATGATACAAATTGTGGCATATTTCTATGACAACTTGGGAAATGTGTAATGCTAATCACTATGGGCCAACTGAGATATGAAACTTGTGTTCAAGTAGGAAATAATTATGGGATACAAGTTATTACAAAGTTGGGTAGTAGAAGTGTGCCACATATTTATCAAAAAGTAGAAAATGGCTAATAATATTGTGTTATATTAATGTAGCAGGGAATAATATACTAGGGTTGTATCTTTCCAAGGCGAAAAGACAACTAAAAATTATACCACTAGTTGTGAATTAGGGGCTTGTATGAAAATACAATCCCATTCTTGGATGACCAAAGAGCTCCTCTTGAATTGGCCACATCATTTTTCTAGATTGGTTCTTGTTGGAGTTTCACCCATAAATAGAAATTTCCTTATTTTTGATGGAAATGGAAGCCGCGATGCTTTTAGCATAATCTAAGAGGTGAGATCTCTAGGCATTGATCCTCTTACTTTGCTTAGTCATACTAGCCATAATCATCAACCTTTAGATGTAATAATTTTTACTTCATTCAAGGAATACTTCAAAACTAAAAGGTCAAATTGGATGGAAAAATATCTATCCATTGAAATAAGGAGAACACAATTGGATGAACTTGGTAGAAAATATTTCAAGATTTCCCTTATGTTAAAAATATCACATCAAGGTTTTGAAGGACTATAATTTATCCATTGAATAGAAACATACTTTCCAATTGGATGAACTTGGTAGAAAATATTTCAAGATTTCCCTTATGTTAAAAATATCACATCAAGGTTTTGAAGGACTATAATTTAGCCATTGAATATAAACATACTTTCCAATGAAATGAAAATAAGTGAGGCATTTACTATTGAATAAGAAAATGAGGTTGTAGGTATTGTTAGCATCTTACAATTGGTTGGTTACAAAGGGGTTAAAGTGCAACAATGTTAGGAATATATGGAAAGAGAACAATCAACACCAAAAATGAGGTGGATGAATGCACAAGTTCAACCACTCATGTCAAGCAAACACAATATTCATTTGAATTAGATGATTGAAAGAGATTACCAATACAAGTTAACCCAACAAGTTAGGTTAAAGAAGAAGCAAAAAACTTTAGAATGTAGATTTATTTTTAAAATTAAGAAGTATCATTATCGATACCTTCTCCTACCCCATTGCTAAGAAATGAGGCAAGTCATTACTATGTAGATACACCAAGTTGGAAAACTATAGATTTGGGAGCTAATCAAATAGAATACCAACAAGGTAGATGTAGTAAAGGTTCTTTAGAAAATTTTGAAGCTTTTGAAATAGTATACCAACATTGGTTATCTAGTCCAGGTTCATTTTTTTTCTAAAACTACCAATTGAAATGGTTTGAAAGAGGCAAAATTTCTTTGATGATAGTCCATTTAGGTTAGCTAGGTAATCCCAAATCCTTATAACATATGATTATATAATCCTGAATGAGTAGCAAGACTTGAAAGGAAAAAATAATTTGAAGTACTAAAAGCAAGAAAAAAAGAGAAAGTAGAAATAAAAAATCCATCAAATTGTAGAAAAGAAAAGGATGGAAGAGAATAAAAGTGTAAGAACTAAAGAGACAAAAAAGAGAGGAAGAAAAAATCTAGCAACAAAGGGAGAGAGTTGAAGGAGAAATAGAGGCAAATAAGCAATGATAGGAATAAACACATGATGCAAGTAGTTCATGGTGTGTGATTACTTCATCAACCCCTCTATCTAAAAACATCAAATATTGAGGGATATGTATAATGTATTAAGCCCTACTTATTCCACCCTTACTAGCTTCCAAGTTAATAGTGATAAGAATTCAAAATCTAATGCAAGTAGTTCAACATGATTAAGTACTATATCAAACCCTCTACCTGAAAAAAATCAAAATTTTAGGGATATGTACAACATACTAAGTCCTACTTATGCTTCCCTTAACAATTTTCAAGTTGCTAGCCATAACCCCTTCATTACCCTATTGTCTAATTTTTTGGGCTTTTAGATGAAGCAATGTTTGGTCATCCTATTCCAATCACACTCTATGGTGATTGATCTCCTCAAAAAAATACTTCAATAGATAACCCTATGCAGGAGCCAAAGTTGTGCCTAGAATTTGTAGTAAACTAGAAAATTGATTTGAAGTGATGTTATTGCCCAAATTTATTTTATTTTAGTCAACAATGCATTATAATTCATAAGCAAAACCTAACAATTTCATAATGTTTTGTCAAAGGACTATGTTACTGCATTATAACACCATTACTAGCACAATGAATATTTATGACATATATTATAATATATGCATATATTAATATATTATATATAATATGTTGATGCTTTTGTGAACTGTCTAACTGGTTTGCAATGACAAAAAAAATTGATAGAAGGTAATAATTTTATAATTTTTTTCAAAGAACATTATGTAACCAATATTAAAAAATGATCTTATATTTCTATATACATAACTGTGTAGTCTCAATTTAAATATTTTTAATTTTCATTGGATAGTTAACAATATAAGCAACTTCTAAGATTTTTTTAATGTAGACTTCTAGCTTCTTGAACATATAAAATTGACACTAACATTGAAACAAGAAAGAAAGTGACGATGCTTAATGTATTCTTATTGTCTTTATATTTTTTTTCTCATCTCAAAGATAGGATGATAATAATAATCATTTTTAGAATAATATCAATAGTTTATTCTAGTTTAAGGGTAATAGTTAATTTTGATTTAATATTAGTTGTTTATTCTAGTTCAACACTAATATAATAAGACTAACAATTCAATCTAGTAATGTATATAAATTATCTACAACCTGATGTAAATCAACAAACCAAACACTTGAAATTAGAAATGTCTAGATTTTTCTAGTTTGATAGTTGTAAAGGAAAACTAATAGTTTAATCTAATAATGTATAGAAATTCATCTGCAAGCTAAAGTAAATTAGCATATGAATTAATTGAAACTAGAAATATTTAGTAATGCATATAAACAATTATTGTAGTTTAATAATAGTAGAATAACATGAACAATTTAATCTACTAATAGTTTACTCTAGTTTAAGAGTAACAATTTACTCTAATTTAATATTAGTAGTTTATTACAATTCAACACTAACAATATATAAGACTAACAATTCAACCTAGTAATGTACATAAATAATTATTTTGGTTTAACAATAGTAGAATAAACTAATAGCTTAGTCTAAAAACATTGACAAATTAATCTAATAATGTGTAGATAGTCATCTAAAACCTAATGTAAATTAGCATACCAAACACTTGAAATAAGAAATGTCTAGCAGTATGTAGAAACAATTATTCTAGTTTGACAGTTGTAGAACACAAACAATTTAATCTAATAATGTATAGAAATACATCTACAACCTAAAGTAAATTAGCATATAAATTAGTTGAAACCATAAATATCTAGTAATACATAGAAATAATTATTATAGTTTAACACTAGTAGAATAACACTAACAATATAATCTACTAATACATAGAAATTCATGTTCAACCAAATGTAAATCAACAAACAAAACAATCAAAACTAGAAATGGGTCATTGTTGTTGTAAGGTCATAAAAGACCTAACCTTCACACATTGTAAGATCACATCCTTTGGCACCTAAAAAATAGTAAATCTATAATTAGGAATTATTTGGAAATATATTTCATTTTATGAAACCATGGACTATAAAAAAAATCATACATTTTAATCAACTGTAAACTAGAATCCTTCGTTTTATTGAAAGAGTCTTTTAGCAATCCTTGTGAGAACCAAAGATGTTGCATAAGCTACCAAGGTGTAGGATATTGTAATCATCTAGGAGGAAAATCTTGCCACATACAAGATTATAAAATGAAAGGTATTGTATAGTAACAAAGATAGCAACCCCGCTCTTATTTCCATCTTTCTAAACTTAAATCATAATAACTTTACTATTTGCAGTAAAACCTAACATTTTTCATTTAATGGAATTGTAAACCCTAGGACATGGGATAAGAAAGGTCCTATTTAGACACCTATTTCGGCAAAAAAATATTGTGACATCAAATTTCATAACATGGATCTGAAACCTTAGATTTAAGCAATAAATTTTCCAAATAAAGTTGTATTAAAAATTTACTCATTAGATACCACGTACGATTTTGAGAGGCATAAATTTAAGGTGCACAAATATCTATCTTCTCCCTTAACAATGCAAGATGCCACAATTACAATTTTTTCATCGCTGGGTTTTGAGAATTCTTCCTTCTCTTTGGTTTGTTTATTCTTTTTTGAGTTTAGGGAGTTTAACTTCATGATGATTGCAAAGGATTTTGGGACATTTTGGTAGATTGGGAATTTTGTCGAAATGACTATAACTAGAAATTTTTCATGTCAGTTTCAGAATTACCATCTTAAAGAAAATTGTTATTGGAAACTACCTCTTTTGCAACACCATCAAAAATTTATATGTTTTGATGGAATGGAGATGTTGGGATTTGGAAGAATATGTCTATACCAAGATTGTATTTATTTACAGAGGGGGCTAATTTTTCTAATCTAGATTAGATAGAATCTACAAAGCAAGTTTGTTGTTTCAATCCCTGCATACCCATAAACGGTTTCAAATGTTTGGCTAGGAAATATATCCCCCACTTTAGATTAACTTAGGTTCCTTATTCAGTTCTCCACAAATCACACATTGTTCTAGATTTTATAATTGGTTACCAAGTTGTTAGTTGCCTAGCTCAAAAGGTTTTTTATTTTTTTAGTTAGGTTAGATGAATTTCATAACCGTTGTTGAATTTGTTCTAGATGCAATGCCACAAATCATTTTAGATGTTAGAATAGGTCAATAAAGAATTCTCTGTCATACCCAAAAGAAGAACTGCTTTTAAGTTTAAACAATAACAAGTATAAGTGTTCAATTTGTTTAGATGCCACATGCCACAAATTATTTAAGAGATTAGAATATGTTAGTGAGTAGAATAACTTTGTGACGAATCCTACTCACACCCAGAAGCAAAACTTTTGTTGAGTTGAAACAATTGATGAGTCAACTTTTCAGTTCTACTATAGCCACAAACAAACTCAAATGGAAGGGCTAGGAGGTGGATTTGAGGAATTTGTAGAGCATTTTCCAATGGATGTGGCCACCACTAATGGATTCAAAAAATAATAACTAATTAATCCATCAATCCTTCTTAGTCGTAATATATTCAACAATCTAGCTATGTAGGGTATCCATCTTCAATGATGCATTCCAATTAAAAAAAGAAGCAACTATTAATAAATTACTACGTTGATCAAACCATTTCCCACATGATCATATGTGAGAAAATCATCCATACAAGTTTACATAATAACTGTAATGCAAATATCAAATACATATCACAAGATCACACAAGATATACCTTGAAAAAACCCTTAAGAAAAAATTAGACTTTAAAAGTATCTACACTCAATATATTATTCAACAATGAAAACATTATAATGCACTTATAGAGTCTCTATGAATACTTCTAAAACATTAGGCTCTTCCAATGCATTTTTGATGTGTCCAAACATAATGGCTAACCATGCAAACACACATCCCATGCCATATTTCACATATGCACTCTACAAGAGAGCTAAATACAATGACAATCCACTCAACTTAGCCAACCTCAATCACTAAACATGTGATTGCTTTTATAGATTCAAGCTCACACAAAAAATTTATGTGGTAAGGTAAAATCACGTGCCTCTAAGCCATGAGCGCACAAAACTATTGACCTCATTATTTACTTTTTGATAGTTTTTCCAATAAATATATTTTCAATGTGCAACCCACACATCAAATATGTAGCTGATGTCACATCCAACTTTGCAAGTGGACCCAAATAAATATTCAATGTGACTAAACACATCTCTTAAATATGCACCACAAATAATTATTTAATTTACATAATTAAGATAATTATTTCTTGTGCAAGGTGTACAACATCTTTTTCATAACATTATCACACTTGTTGTATACATTGTGTAAGGGTCATTCAATGAAATTATTCATCATAGCTATCCATCAAATCACATGAATCTCCAACACGCTCTTGTGCTCTATCAAAATACTTGCAATGACCACAATCACAACAAAGAACTCCTCTCATCCTCCAACATGCTACCCATGGAAGAAAAGGAACAATCCAAGCTGAGCAAGCACCAATTCAAAGAACACAAACATCAAATCCAAGTGATAACAAAGGTTCCAAGCTACTACCAAATAAAAATCCACATGAGTGGAAATGGAACCACAAAAAATCCTAATACATCCAATCATCCATACCTATAAAGGTATCCATAACCATCAATAAAGCTCATGCCAACAACATATCTAACCCATAAATTTTAATCACAAAATCCATGTATACAATTTTTCCATGAAGAACATACACATCCAAGAACTCCCAGTGCATGGGTAATGCCAAATCTGAGAATATATCAAGGCATATCAAGTCTATTAATCAATATTAATACCAAGGTGTGACTCCTAATCAAATTATGTAGTAATAAAGAACAATCACAATGATCCACACATGCAAAAGAATTACTACATATTCCCTCATAACAAGTCACCATAACTCTCCCAAGTCCACCATAACATGAACCTTTAAGAAGTATCCATTGATATTGTAAGAGAAGAACTCCTATGTCTATCTATGTTCCAAGGGTAAGGAAGATCTAATTAGATATCAACAATATGTATTACAAATGGTGGAAATATAAGTTGATCTAAAAAACTAAGGAACATATTACAAATGTAGTTTGAATTTTCCATTTGAAGAGGTAAATAGGTAAAGAGGATTTAGGTCCTATCTTAGCTAACACACCTTATGGATGCATGATATTGTAATCATGGAAAGAAGGGGAATTTTTGCACACACATAAATTCCAAATTGTTTAATGGGCTTAGAGATTATATATAATCTAAATTATTTAATGGACTTAGAGATTGGCCTCATAACCACGTTGAAACAAAGGAAAATATGATCCTAGGTCCTAAATGCAAAGAACTTAGAATGCAATGGGGGGACTTTCAACAAGGTGAATAGATTGACCATCAACCATGAAGGTGAGCCAATTAGACCTGGATCTCCTTCTTTTGAGCCTTAGAAATGGTTTAGAAATGATTAACCTAATTGAACTATATGACCTAATATGATAAATGCAATATTCTGAAAACACATGGACAAAAACAATAAATTGTAGGAAGATTTGGGAAGTGTTAGATGATGTGCACCTATCATAAAAAGTTGGATTTGGCATGCAGAGGAGGACACAAATGCCTAGGGGCGTATGGGACCTTTATAGGGTCCTAAAACTGATTTTGCAGTCCTTTGATGCTAGATCTAACCTTCTGTTTCCCAGTTGCAGAGTTGTCAGAATGTTGTCAGTTAATTTTGTAGTTTAGTTTTTGTGGCTTGACAACTTTTAGGGCTTTGAATGAAACAATGGAAAAATTGTCTTCAATCCTTCCTCAATCCTCTTCAACTTGAAATTTGCACATTCACAAAGAGAAGAAATGTTGGGTCATTTAAGGGCTTGCCTTAGTCAAACCTCATGTAAGTGTTTCCACTTCTACAATAGTAATGTCAATGATATAAATGATAATTGAAAGGAAGGATTGTTGGAATCACAAAGTGCTACAACTCACCACCCTTCAATGGCTTCCTTGAAGGAGTGAAGTCATGCACATCACCTCAATGATTTGGATCTTTCTCACTTGAATGCTTGAGTGTTTTGGAGACCTACAAAAGTGTTAGCCTTCACAAAACAATAACAACATGAACACACATTAACTTTCACATGGTGTTGGATCTTGAATTGTTGTAATAAAGCTCTAAAATACTGCTCTTGACTTGCTCTTGATAATAGTATTTGCTCAATAGTGTACTTAGTGCTAGATATATTTCAAATGATGAAAAGACTAGGTATTTATATGCAATTGTTCTAATTTCCTAAAAATTAAATTCCAAAAGTTGACACTTAAAATTTGAAATTTGAATGTTAAAATATTGCCAACATCATATTAAAAATTCGTCCTTGACAAGATAGGGGGACCCATACACCCATGGGCGTATGGGTCCTAGCCCTATCTACAAGGACATTTAGTGTCGGGATCAAAACATTAATTGCCTACATTTATTCAATGCTCGCAATCCTTCAGTAAATGGTAAAAATAAGCTTTGGAATGCATAATTAGGAAATTAGGAGCTTAATTAGGTCTAATAAATTAAGGGGGAGCAAAACACAATGTGAAATTGTTAAGGGTGACAATTTTCGACACTACACAAGTACAATATATACATGTATGTATGTATGTATGTATGAAATTATTTAGTGGACTCAAAGATTGACCTCATAACTAAGTACACCATGTTTACAACTTTTCTAAGAGGGAAGATGTTTGATGGGGATTATACCAACTTACATAAACAAGGAACTCTAATTCCATCGACATGCATGCCACTGTAATGACCTCACAAGTTTGCTTTCAATACAAATATGTTGTTAGAAATGTCACATTTGACACAAAAATGAATTTCACCTAACATCACTAATGCTCTACTTTGTAACAATTTTTAGATTGGGACTATTAACATATGAGTGCACTTCCATTAGATCTCTTCATGCTATATGCATGATAGATAACTTGTTGAGTTGACGGGACTTGCCAAATTGATAAGATCATTTACAAATCATGAATTTCTTGTTTTGCTTGATGAACCCTTCATCAATAAGATCTTTTATGTTAAAACTATACACTTGAAGTGACTTACATTTTCGAAAGCACATGTTAGAACATATATCAATCAAGAACAGCTGTTATAGATCCATTGCTAACCCTTAGAGTTAAAAAAATTAAAACATTATATAAGATTGAAAACATCGTATAGATTCTGAACACCACCAACCATAATGTCTTCCAAATTATCCATGAAAGTCTTCGAACATATTTTTAAAATTTCATGTGGTCCTATCCATAACTAACACCTTCTGCTTTTGTTGAAGAAAAAATAATTCCAACTTCTCACAATACAAGAGAAAATCCAAATAGCATATCAGAACAATGTTACTGTTTTGAAAAAAATGGTGTTTTTTCCTATAAAATAGCAGTTTGCACCGGCAGAATAAAATAAGGTACTGAAAGCTTTCATGCCATCCCCGACAAGGAGTTGGGCGGCATTGGGGAAGGGCAAATCTTAGAAGTCTGGAATCCGTGGAAGGCCATAAGGAGGGCCATGGATGTTTTCAGCCGAAACTCGGGAAAAGTGTAATTTGCGGCAGACGGTCGGTAAAGACTGCAATTTATTTAAGTAGCCCCCAAGATTAAGATATCCATTGTTTCTCCAGGCCCACAAAGATCTTCTCCTTCCTCACAGATTTTGTTTGTTGTGATAAGATAGAATCTGCTGTGATTGGACGTTTGGCAGGGCCACCGTCCCTTTTCTCTGTTTGGAGTTTGAAAATGTTGCAGAGATTGCGTACGGGAATTGGCTCGAAAATCCACTTCCCAAAAAGAAGAATATTGGGAGTCGGGAGTGGGTCTCCCCCACTACCAGACAGTTAGCAGTTGGGTAGTTGGAACTTTTATAACTGAAACGGAACCTCAATACAGTACCATAGCCTGCATACTCTACGCTCTCTTCACCTCCAATTTGATGGCCTCTGATGCCTGTCAGAATCCAATTTTATCAGAGTTTTGGTTGGTCAATTGCCTTCCAACGTATTTCTTGAACTTGTCAGTGGAAGGTACTATTACATTAATGGGGACATTCGGTACAAGGTACTGTTTCAGTGCAGAGAAGAAAACAATTCCTTGATAAGGTACTGTTTTATCAGTTTTGTTCAAAACTGTTTAACCCTTTCTATGTAAGACCGTACTTCGATCTCCAAATTAATTATGAATCTTATGTGAGATTACATTTTATAAATTATATTATCAATTGGCACAAGATTGAAATGTGTGGTGCATGGTTAAATTAGGCCTTGTTTAAATGAGGATTACAAGATTCACTTTTGAAAACATTTGGAATGATGTGGTATGAACAAATTAAAATGCACCATCATATTGTTACAAAGTTAAAATATTGTCTAGAATTGGATGTGTTGAAATGATGATTATAAAAAGAATTGTCCTATGTATTAAGAACAAAATGATTGTCATTCCTAGATACCTAGAAAACAGAGCAAACATGAAAGAAAATATTGTTTTGGTTGATCCAAGGTTGCTCTTATAATTTGGATGTTCCTACATTAGTTAGACCCTTGTGGGAACTAATAGTGCTTCATTGCTTTTATCTATGTTACATGATGATAGTATGAGCCTTAATAAGGAGTTATTAAATGATGGTTATGATAGTTCTATGGATTTTTACTTACATGTGACATCATTTATACTCACTAATTATGAACATTTAAAGGATGACATCCTACTTATTAGTGAGATTAGATTTGTAGAGGAGGGGGACCGACCACTCAACGACTCTAGATCACGAAGAGTCGAGACTTGAAGGCTACCCTAATCTACCTCAAGTTGGACAAGTGTTTGATGCTAGGGATAGAGAATGAAGAGCACTCTCAGTGCTTCTACCACTCTGCTAACCCGAGAGTTTTCATGGGGCTAAATGAATAGGTTTATGGAGTCCTAGTTGTAACTCTGCCAACTCTCTACCAAAGGACAACGGTGCAGAAAAGGGACGACAATGCGGCACACTGATGTCTCACAGATGCGTTGTCGTTCGTACAGATAGATAGTGAAAACGTACAAACAGAGACTACTAGAAGCCTACTGACAGTCTAGCGGTTGAGGTTTAAAGTGATAACTAAAGCAATAAATAACAGAATGACTGAAATAATGAAAGAGATGATATAAGAATGATAAGGACAAGGATGGTAAAGATTCAACTCACAAAAAGTCCATTTCTCCCACAAGCTCCACACAAACGAGTACCTACACACAACAAAGCGGAGAAAAATGTTGGGGTTGTTTCGAGGCTTGTCGTAGTCAAACCCCCATTTTGGTGTTCCACCTCCATGGACAACCAAATAGATAGAAAAGTAGAAATGCGATAAAGAAAGTATGTTGGAAAGGAAAATATCAAACACTACAAGAAACACTATGCTACTCAAATCCAACAACAACGTGATAGTAAGCAAACAATACCATCCTAGACCAAAGGCGCTCAAGGCCAATGAGAGAGGAATGCAAGTCTACAACTGTGGCAAAGTTGACGTGGTCGCAATGACGCCGAAGGAAGTCTTGCAAGACACCAAGTTGCAGCTTCTGTGGTAGATGTGAAGAATCCTGTGATGTTGGAATGAAGCCAATAGTGCAACAAGTAGCTAAAACACATGAGAGAATGTGAGAATTTCCTTCAAGAATGTCCAAATTGTGTAGAGAATGTGAATGAGCATCAAAGATAGCCATTTGAAGATGGTTTAGGAGGGAAAAATCCATTCAAAGGTCAGTTGAAGGGTGCAGGGGCATTACATTTCGTCGCCAATGGAGAACGTAACACCTTTGCAAATTCTAAAGGTAGGAATCCTGTCAGGAAGACAACACGCTGTGCAGACGTCCGCACATTGCGCGCGCATCCCTGATAGAATTTCCCCCACCGACACTAAAAACAAGCACCAAGTGGATGGAGTACAAACTGAGGACGTGGAATTACATGGTTGGGTTTGATTTTTCTAAGGTGGACAATGTAAAAGGGGAACTTGCAAGGGGGGTGCAAATCCACTCCTATACATTTTTCCCCCACTTTAGCGAACATGAGTGTCAATGAGTGTTCAATAAAGTAGGTTGAAAGAGTTCTAAGAAAATATACCTAAACCATCGAGGAAGCAAACTGCAATGTAGCGTGCTCGAAAGTGCAGGGTAGGCAAATGATTCCACAGGTACTCTCTCCTGAGGAGGATTGAACAAAGTGCACTGGAGGTCCGCAGACCAACGGTGAACAAATCTTGCGAGATGTAAGCACTTTGTAGGTCCTCAAACTTACAAAGAAGGGGCCCTTAGGTGCTCGATCTTGAAGGAAGCCCAATGTAAGGGGGACTTTGCAGAGTCAGATTCAAAAGCAGCTTCATAGGCGCACCTTCAAAGCAACATGTTAATCCACAAACAAAATATGTTAGAAAAAAAAAAGCCATGCAAGCAAGCAAACAAGCAGACAATCACGCAGATAGTTGAAAATTTGAAGGAAGAGCTTTCAAAGGGGTCCACTCAAGGGACACTCTGTTTAAAAGCGTAAGAGTATTTTTCGCAAATCAATTCAACATCAAGGAATCCTTTTGAAAGATTTCACTTCATCAATGATTTGAAAGGAAGAAACCCACCTCGTAAGAGGAAGGTTAGGACTTCTCTCACAAGAAAAGTTGCTTCCTCCTTGGAGGAAAGTTTTTTCAAATTTGTTCTTTACGAACCCATGATGAAGAAAAAGTATTCCGTTAGAGGTCCTTGTTGAGGAATGTGATTCTTGAAAAATATTTTGAAAATATTTTCAAGAAAAGATTTGTTGGCCACTGAATGCATTTTTTGAAAATCAAAGTGATATGATAGCCCCCTCTTAGGATGGTCTGTGCCAAACACAAATGCGTGTGACACCCTGAGGAGAGAAAAGTAAGAATTAAAAAGTGATGTTGTTCCAACATAACAAGATGTAACCGTGGTAATGTTCTCGCACACACGAGGGACAACACATAAGCACCACATCACAAAGAAAGCAAAGAAGAGAGAAAGATGCAAGGAAAGGAGAAACAATAACATAACGAACAAGAGATAGGGGGATATGATATTTCGGGGTCAGAGTTTCTCATAAATATAAATAGATAGATAAGTATAATATATACAAATGAACTGTCATCAACCCCCTACTATATCAGACCATGTGAAGAAGGAACATGAAAACAAAATAAAAATAACAAAATTGGGTCAACATGGAAGGGAGGCCTAAATTCCCCCAACACTTTGCATCGTCCCCAATTGTCGAAAATCAATACATGACAGAGAGAAGAATGATGTGACAAATAGAAGATTTTTTATGACACACAAACACTCTTGTATCCAAGCACCTACGAGGGTGACAAGGGTCATCCAGGAACATATTAAACAAGCATGGGGGAACACAACACAACACACACAAAATCTAATCTACAGATAAAGAAGAGGTACCCCCTAGTCCTCATCAACCAAGAGGTCGTCGTTCTCCCAATCTAGATCATTGTAAGGGGAGGGTAGACGAGCTTGCAAGGGAAAAATATCGAGGGGGTACCCTTTGACCCTCTTGCAACAAGAGCTAAGGAAGAAGGCCCCTCGAGGTCTTCTCCACTTAGTTCCTGTGGGGTAAATGTCAACAATTTCACAAAGATCACTAATAGAGTCGGGACCTCATGCACAGAGTTGAACATGAACTTTATAGGAGTGTCATGTGTCAACTCAACGAGCGATGAAGGTGGCACCTGAGATCCACTACTAGGCTCACTGAATGACTCGAGAGCAGTGACGAACTTTAGGGATGTCGATGCATCCTCCGTCACTGGGATGACACAAGCCAACACAAAACCACCCTTCGAAGAAGGCGAACCCCTCTTTCGACCCCCATCGCAAGCAAGATTTTCCTCCATCTTTTGCTTCATTAGAGGATGCGAGATCCCCATAAATGAAGCAGAGGGTGTCGAGGAAGAGGAGAAAACCATGACAAACACCACCAAGGCATTCAACATGTCCATGAGTTTCGAGAATAACAGTATTTTGTAAGGGACATCAAAAGGGGAGGCTCGACTGAAGGAGCGATGAATACCTACACCCACCTTAGGTGAGGATCATTGATGCTCGCAGGGGGAGCCAAAAGAAAGACTGAGGCTAAAGGAACTGAAGTAGAGAGGATGGAAGAGGAGGACACAACAAAGGACACTGAAGCAGGAACCACTGGCTCCTCTTCCTTCTTCTGCAAGGCGACCTGCTTAGTAGCCAAAGCCTTCCTCCGACACTTGTTTTCGTGCATAAGGTGGTTTCTACAACTTCGTAAGTTAGAAGCTGCAACCTGAGAAGGGAAGGAAGACTCCTATTCAACCATCAGAGTATCCATCACAACCATTTCCAATGGAGGGAGGGACTCCTAGACAAGAACAAGAGGAAGAGATTGCGAGGATGATGGAGCAACAGTGGGGGGAGCAGGCTCGAGTGCCTCAGTGACGGGCCTCTTCCCATTCACTACCTTAGAGGTAGGAGCAGTAGGAGGCTGTGGAGGTCAAGACATAGAGGATGCTCCATGCGGACCCTTCCCCTTACCATACAAAATGGGCCAAGGCACCATGGGCAAGATGGGAAGTTTGAATGCTAGGCGCTTGGGCTTTCGCCAAGCTAGCACCATCAGAATCTCCAGCAAACCCCTAGGAGTAGAAGTCAATGGCATCGTAGCAGGGTGAGAGGAAGCGACAAGTGGAATAGTGGAAAAGGAGGAAGATGAGCCCTGAGTAGACTTCTCCTCCTCCCTTTTTTGAGCGGCCAAGACAGTCTCATGTTCCACCTTTATGTAAGCTCTATGTGAAATGGAATAAGGAGAAGGAGGGTACCTCACCTTTGGTGTTATGCCCCCACTCTTGTACTTCACATAAGTTTGGTACAAGAGGTCCGTCCTAGGAGGAAGTAGACAAACAGGGGCAGGACATAAGTGATCTAGTGAGTAGCCCCCACACATAATCGTCGGTTTATGTAAGCTCTATGTGAAATGGAATTAGGAGGAGGGTATCTCACCTTTGGCGTTATGCCCCCACTCTTGTACTTCACATAAGTTTGGTACAAGAGGTCCGTTCTAGGAGGAAGCAGACGAACAAGGGCAGGACATAAGTGATTCAGTGAGTAGCCCCCACGTGTAATCATCGGTTTATAACCGGTGTCATGGACTACATGCATTGAACCCTCATGGAAAAAATTCAAACACTTATGGACTACTAAGGGAATTGCATTCATGGCAACCAACCGGGGGATGCCTAGTTTGATCCTGAATAGTTTGGACCTCAGGATGATGTGAAACAATGCATTCATAGTTCTAGGCCCAACTAGGACTGACAAGGTGATACAACTGATGGGAGGAACAAAAAGCTCATCGTGTGTACGTATAATGCTTCTAGACTCATCATACCCATCCTTATGTAAAAAAATTAATCAACATGATATCCTCTGTAATGACATTCACCCAACATGTAGGGTCAACGAGAACACCAATTACGGTATTCCCATCGATATGTGCAGGGATGTACAAAGGAGATGGTTCTCTATTATAGTTCATCAAAAAATCCTATGAGGTAAATGTTATACCAGGGGATCCGCTCACATGTTGTGCAAATGGGATAGGTAGATATAAAAAGGAAGCCATCTTTACGTACGCTAGAGAGAACTTTTGTAGGAGCCCCCAGGGGTTTCACAATTAGATGGTGACCCACTCAAGGTTTTGCTTCATAATGCCCAGGAAACCTTTCTAGTTATGCCACTAGGGGTCATAGGTTGGGTTGCAAGGCTATGCCCCCTGCAACACTCACACCTAAAACACTCCTAGAACACGAGGGAAGGGTCTTTCAGCATTACCAAACAAAACCAAAATGGTTCACGTCGGGTTCACCTAAATGTAGAGGAGGGGGACAAACCACTCAATGACTCTAGGTCATGAAGAGCTGAGAGTTGAAGGCTACCCTAATCTACCTCAAGATGGAAAAGTGTTTGATGCTAGGGATAGAGAATGAAGAGCACTCTCAGTGCTTCTACCACTCCGCTAACCCAAGAGTTCTAATGGGGCTAAACGAATAGGTTTAGGGAGTCCTAGTTGTAACTCTGTCAACTCTCTACTAGAGGACAACAACACAAAAAAGGGATGACAATGCGACACGTTGGCGTCTCATAGATGCACTATCATTCATACAAACAAACATTGAAAAAGTACAAACAAAGACTATTATAAGCCTACTGATAGTATAGCGGATGAGGTTTAAAGTGATGACTAAAGCAATAAATAATAGAATGACCAAAGTAACGAGAGAGATGATATAAGAATGTTAAGGACAAGGATGGTAAATATTCAACTAACAAAAAGTCTAGTTCTCCCGCAAGCTCCACACGAATGAGTACCTACACACAACAAAGTGGGGAAAAATGTTGGGGTTGTTTTGGGGCTTGCCACAGTCAAACCTCAGTTTGGTGTTTCCACCTCCATGGACAACCAGATAGATAGAAAAGTAGAAATGTGATAAATAAAGTATGTTGGAAAGGAAAATATCGAACACTACAAGAAACACTATGCTACTCAAATCCAACAACAATGTGTAGTAAGCAAACAATACCACCCTCGACCAAAGGCGCTCAAGGCCAATGAGAGAGGAATGCAAGTCTACAGTTGTGGAAAAGTTGATGTGGCTGCAATGACACTGAAGTAACTCTCGCAAGACACCAAGTTGCAACTTCTATGGTAGATGTGAAGAATGCTATTATGTTGGAATGAAGCCAATAATGCAACAAGTAGCTAAAACATATGAGAGAATGTGAGAATCTCCTTCAAGAATGTCCAAAGTGTGTAGAGAATGTGAATGAGCATCGAAGATAGCCATTTGAAGATGGTTTAGGAGGGAAAAAGCCATTCAAAGGTCGGTTTAAGGGCACAGGGGTGTTACGTTTCATCGTCAATGGAGAACGTAACTCCTTTGCAGATTTCAGAGGAAGGAATCATGTGAGGATGACAGTGCATTGCACAGATGTCCAACGTCGTGCGTGCATCCTCGACAGAAATTCCCCCACCAACACTAAAAACAAGCGCCAAGTGGATGGAGTACAAATCGAGGACGTGGAATTACATGGCCGCGTTTGATTTTTCTAAGGTGAAGGATGTGAAAGGGGAACTTGCAAGGGGGTGCAAGTTCACTCCTATACAAGATTATACCTGAGTAATAAAGATGTGCAATGGTTTAATGCATCCAATTTACTTTATAATTCATGAATTTGGACCACACTTTCATTGGCTATTTCTTAATCCAAGTACTTCACATGAGGATCTACTATGGACTTATGAATGTTCTATCATATTTATCTTTTAATCCTTGTTCTTCTATTATCCACATGGATTATACATCATCCTCTCCTAATTTAGTTAAAGACCAATATATTTCATTGCAACTAATAGTGCATCTCCTAAGCCTACACATGGATATTATAAAGATAGAGGTATTCCATTCTAACATAGATTTCAAGAACTTATTATAGAGTAAAAAATTGCTTACTTTATAATTTATACTCTATGAATTATGCACTCATGTGTTAGTGTTCATTCCCTAGCATGTTTTAGGACTCATTTAGCCTATTTCTTGGTCCTAATTCCTTTACTAATTGCTAAGAAATCTATCTATATTTTTTGCTCAATTTCTTATGATTTTCTAATCTTATCCTTACTAAGATACCCCTACAATTATGGTGGAATATTGGCATTCATGGTAGAATCCCTATATTTAAACCCATTATACAAGCACTAAAATCACATGTTTGTGCCCTCTAATAGAGAAAATCCAACTTTCAATGTTTTTTTTGAGTTTTACTAATGACCTATTCAAATTCTATATAAAAACATCTTCCTTATCCATTCAAATGAGATAAGAAACTAATATGTTGTTGGATCTTTTCCTTTTCTTCTTTCATCTTCTTCCCATGAATATTATTTGCAAGTTTCTTCTTTCTATTGATCATGATCTCTAGTTTCTTATAACATTATTTATCTCCTTTGTATAATCTTTCAAATATTTACCTTATTTCCCTTTCTCTTATGGTATTCTATGACACTCATCTCTGTACATTCCCTATGAACAACCACTCTTCACACATTGTAGAAGCTCCATAGTTTTATATTTTTTTCAAATGTATAGTTTACTTTCCTATCATACAATACATTAGGATAAACACACACTTCCAATATCTCTAGACCACACAGGTAAAAATATACGAAATAGGGATATGACGAAGAAAAATTCCCAATAATTTTCATGTCTTAGATACATAGGTTCAGGTCAATTTTGTCAATATAAGAAGCATCTTATTTCGCACAGTGAGAACCTATAAACTATCATACAATGGCTCCTAAAATAGAAAGTTCATATAGTACAAGGATGCAAACATAACTAACCAAATTCTACCATGCTTGTAATGGAATATTTTGTACATATTTTATGTCAAAACCTACTCTTTATCATGCTAATTTGTATAGTCTTTGTTTGGCATTCAATATATAAACTATCAAAAGTGAAAACATTTTCCTAATCCCTTTTATCTCTTTCAAGCATTTTGTTTTACTAATCTAGATCTATCGTAGAATCATTTATTTTCTAAAAAAAAACTTTAGTATTTATTCTTATTGAATGAATGTAGCTTATCCTAGGAAAAGTAAACTTAGATAAGACAAAACACTTGGCTTGTTATTTATGTTAGAGTAAAGGTTTAATTTAATCATGTTGATTAAATTACCTTTATTAAATGTCTACCTATTAGGGTTTCTTTTAGGGTTGCACAATATCCTTTTATAAGGATTCATCATTGTAATTTATCTCTCTCTCGGATGAATACATTTTTCACCTTTCAGAGCACCCTTGCTTGTTTGTCTCCATCTCTTCTTTCTGTGATAGGTTATTTGCATGCAGGTGATCTTCGGGGTCTGTGAAGTTGGCTTTCTCAACTTCTACTTAGAGTAAAGGTTTAATTTAATCATGTTGATTAAATTACCTTTATTCCTTTCTTAAGATTTCACTTTAGTTTGCATCTTGTGACATTTAATAATTATATTAATTATTAAATTTCTACCTATTAGGGTTTCTTTTAGGGTTGCACAATATCCTTTTATAAGGATTCATCATTGTAATTTATCTCTCTCTCGGATGAATACATTTTTCACCTTGCAGAGCACCCTTGCTTGTTTGTCTCCATCTCTTCTTTCTGTGACAGGTTATTTGCATGCAGGGGATCTTCGGGGTCTGTGAAGTTGGCTTTCTCAACTTCTACAATTTATACTCTTGTGTAGAAAGTAATTAAGATGCTTACATATTTATTTCTATTGGACTAGTAGGTTCATATTTTCTTCTTTTCACTTATGGGCAAAGGGGTTCAATAAATATTAAGCATACTCCTGAGCACAAAACTCATCACTTGATAAGATGAATCATGAAATAAAATTTCATGTAGTTAGGAAATTAGTCTTGTACCCCATAACACATACTATATTAAGGTCACACATAACATAAAAGAGAAACCACTTGATATGCATAATGAGTAAATTTTTTGATTAGATATCCTTATTTATCCTTATCATTACTTGCCATATTTTATACTTTTTCTTTTTGTCATTGGTTACATACATGCTCCATGTTCCTAGTTAGGTGATATAAAGACACTCTTAGTGGTGTGTGTTGAAAAAAATGACTTTGAACATATGTTGTGTTATTAATCCCACTTCTTCCAAGTTTTTGTTTTATATTGTTCCTACTTTGGTCTTTTGCTTATATCATGTATGTTTTGATCCCACTCGACTATTGTTCCATTTACCTTTATGTCCTTATATTTTGTTTATTGTGCTTTTCACACCCATATCACCTTCTAGCTATGATTTTATGATTATCTTCCCCATTTGGGGGGTCATTTTATTTTTTATTTTCCTTTCTTGACATATTTCCTCCTATCCTTCTTTGCGTCTTCTTTATGCCTATGCTTTATTTTTGCTTTTTCTTTTATTTTCCACATAAGTTAATCTTTTACCTACTATTGTCTTGTTTTATTTTCCATATCTGCTAATTGGAACCTTATTTAATCATGCATTTATGACTCTTGTCTTACCATTTTGGTTTCTCATTTTTCCATATTATTTCTTCTCATATTTCTTGTCATACATTTTCATGCCTATTATGATGCTTATGCATTGATTACTTGTAATGATCTTATATTTCCCATACCATATTTTTAGATCTTATAAATTGAGCCTACATTGACATGTCACACTTTTAGGGTTACCATACATTAAATAGACATGCATTGTGCTTTCACCTTGTTTTCTTAAGCTTTCATTTCCACATCTTTATATCTAGGGCATCACACCTCCCCCCTTACATTTTATGCTTTGATTGCTACACCTTTACATTGGGGAAACCAACCTTATATATTCCTTCATGATCACACCATCACACACTTTAATTCTTATCTATTAATATGATTACACAACACTGATTATCACATGATAATTATCAAGCCGACTAGGGTATCTTACTCTTAAACAAGGAAAATGAAAGGCTTCAAATTCAAAACTAGAATAACATCATCTCATTGAAAGAAGGGAAATGAAAACCTCAACAAAAATTGACAATATATCTCTTTCAAGAAGAATAGAAGAACATAAGTGAAGATTAATAAAACTTCAAAGATATTACAATGATAGAAGATTGATAACAATAGAGACTTTGATGGCCATGCTCATGTTCTCAAGGAGTTGCAACAAAGGTGTTGTATAATGATCAAGAGTGTAGGATCTAAAAGGATAGATATTGTAAAAAAACTGCAAACATGTTCAAGCTCTTTGAAAAAAATAGTAATAGAGTTTGCCTCTCAAAACTTCATCAAGCTTGGATGCAAGAATAAGTGATCTTGATATAAAGAATTGCAAAAATTGTTGTTGGAGGTTTATAGATAAGCATAAAAAACACTTCTATTTTGAGATATTGCTTTCAAGATTCAACCATGTAGTTTTACAGATCAAACTCATTGACCCATGGTTCATGAGTAGTGGTTCACAAGAACCCATCTCTCAAGACAATGAATGGTCCACTTAGCACTCATTGCATCTAGGTGATGCTCACCAAGGTGAAGCACTGGGTCTTCCCGAGAGGTCACCCATCTCAGTACTACTCTAGCTCAAGCACGCTTAACCACATAGTTTTCTTCCAAGGTTAAGCCCACTTAGCTTGCAATTCCATTTGCAAAACCTTGAGCAAGTGTTGTGCCTTATGAACCATTCATTATAGAGCCCCTTTAGCTCATCAATTGATAAGTAGGAGGTATTTTCTACATCGTGTCAAATAGAATGTGTGTAACTATATTGTTCATGGGCATTAACATAGTTGTGTTGACATCTATGCAACTACAAAGTTGGCATTAAAATGAAGAAAAACTTCAAATGAATAAGCACAAAAAAGAATTGCTTGATGGTCAGGATCGACCGTCAAACTTAGGCCCTAACAAGGAGAGTCTTTCATCGTACATCCTATAGAGTGCCTAGTTAGCTTGAGTCAAATTCAAGAAATCCGTAAGGGCCTGTCTTCCTTCCTCTAGACTGCTAGCCTAGACCCTAGACAGTGCTTTAGCTGCAGTCAACGAACTAACTAACTATTTGGCAGGAACCAACTGTCCGGTCCCCACCAAATAGTCTGTGTCGTTGGGGCTTTTTTTAAACAATAATGACTCACATGGAGCGTGCCAATGTTCTCCGTACTGAAAGGCACGGGTCGAATAAGAGTCAATAATGTCTATCCGGTGAAAAAGAGAGTAATTGAAGATTACCCGACTGGGAATGTGCTAGACTTTATTCTGTCGATGGATTTATTGTAGGACCGCCCACAAGGGACTGGTTTGTGTTGGAAGCGAATTTGATTTAGTGGATTAAAGCCTAAACTTGTAAATTACGTAGAGGATATCCCAGACTCAAATCTGGGTTATAAGAAAGGTGTCTTATAAGAGTACCATCACCATTTATCCAATGTCGTGTACTTTCCCTTCCCCTGCACCCTTGTTTACTCACATTCTTCCACTTCATAATCCCTAGCTTGCATTGGCTTTCTGGTTGTGCACTGTGGGTGTTAAGATGGGCATTGGTAGTTTGATGAGTTGGGTGTTGCTCGCATGGTTTCTCTGTGTCAATGCCCGTGTTGGGGCAATGAAACTTAGTAATTCCTCTGCTGTGGAAGAGGATGCGGATAGTATAGCCGACATGGTTCAAAGGTAACATTATGTGAATAAACTCGAGAACTTTGTAAGTGCATTGAGCTCTGTTTTTGTTCTCGACATTTTGTGTATGCCGTTGATTTGCAGGAGCATTGACAGTAGGAGGAGAGAGCTGGGTTATATGTCATGCGGGTCGGGCAATCCGATCGATGACTGCTGGAGGTGCGATCCCAACTGGGAGCGCAACCGAAAGAGGCTTGCCGACTGTGGGGTTGGCTTTGGCAGGAACGCCGTGGGCGGCAAGAATGGCCGCTTTTACGTGGTGAGTAACTCGGGCGATGATCCCGTGAACCCGCCGCCCGGAACTCTGCGCCACGCCGTCATCCAGACCGAGCCGCTGTGGATTGTTTTCAAGAGCAGCATGGTTATCCAGCTCAAGGAGGAGCTCATCATGAACAGCTTCAAGACAATTGACGGTCGTGGCGCCAATGTCCACATCGCCAACGGGCCCTGCATAACCATTCAGTACGTGACTAACATCATCATCCACGGCATTCACATCCACGACTGCAAGCCCGGGGGAAATGCCATGGTGAGAGACTCCCCGACCCATTTCGGGTGGAGAACAAGGAGCGACGGCGATGCGGTTTCCATCTTTGGCGGAAGCCACGTTTGGGTCGACCACTGCTCATTGTGGAACTGCGCTGACGGTTTGATCGACGCTGTCATTGGATCCACTGCCATCACCATTTCTAACAACCATTTCGCCCATCACAACGAGGTAACTTCCATACTCGTTCCTGATGCCCTCAAAACAAAATCCTCTGTTCCTCTTTCATAATATTTGTGCATGCAATCCGATGCAGGTGATGCTGTTGGGTCACAGCGACTCCTACACACAGGACACCAATATGCAGGTGACCATCGCCTTCAACCACTTTGGTGCAGGTCTTGTGCAACGGATGCCAAGGTAAAACTTACTAATAACAACCACAACTGATCCTATTTTGTCCGGATTTTTAGCCGGGCGGTCATTTACTTAACCCTTTAATGGTTGAATGCATTACGCAGGTGCCGACATGGGTACTTCCATGTTGTGAACAACGACTACACACACTGGGAAATGTATGCCATCGGTGGCAGTGCCAACCCCACCATCAACAGTCAAGGAAACCGGTACCTTGCACCGGCCAACCCCTTTGCTAAAGAGGTACCCACTGCTCAGTGCCCCTACATGTCCAGATCTTTCTGTACATTACTTTCTCTCTTTTGAAAATTTGTACTTGTATGTCAGGTAATTTAATGTTTTTCTGTGTTTTTGGCAGGTGACCAAACATGAAAATTGCAATGGCAATAAATGCCAGGGGTGGAACTGGAGATCAGAAGGGGATCTGATGCTCAACGGAGCCTTCTTCACATCGTCGGGAGCAGTGGCGTCGGCCAACTATGCAAAGGCATCCAGTCTGGGAGCGAGGCCGTCTTCCATGGTGGGCCCCCTCACCGGAAACGCAGGCGTGCTGCCTTGCAGGGCTCGAGCTCGCTGCTGAGATTCGTTCACTTCCTCGATTGTCTGAATGTATAACTATTTTGTCTGCCCAGGATGGGAGAATTTCGTTATGAACTCCCATGATCCATGACCAATGTTTTTAGCTTATAGCGACCTCGGCCTGCTACCTAATCTTCTCCTCGCATCCATTCTCAACACAATGGAGGTGCGCAGAAGCAGCAGCAGGCGCGGAAGTGTTGTAGTATTATTTGTATTTCATATTTGCTTTAAAAATTGCAGCCGATTGTAAATATTCCCTTTGGATAATTTCCTTCAATGCCAGAGCTACAGTATAATATTGGAAAGTCTTTTCTAGAAGCTTTTGTCGGTAAGCTGTCGTACGGTTGACCGTAGCTCAGTGTTCGTTTGAAATGAAGGTTAAATTTTCAAAATTTCCCCGAAACATAGGAACGGTAGAAGGCCGTCTAATATGAAAGTGTATTCTAGAAGCGAGCAAAGCTTTTGAAATCCCTGATATTTAAAATTTACTAGGACCTAAGTGTAACCATTAAAAATATGTGCTTTCAATTAAAAGAGTTTAGGGGAGATGGAAATTTCAAAAAATTCTTAAATTTTTACAGCTTGCTTGGGCAATACCCTTGCCTTATAACTAAGGTTTTAGGGCCACATCGTCAAATATGATGCCACATTAGTATGTTTTTTGTCAAGGTGTCCAAAAAGGTCCAAAAAAAGGTGAGACCAATACTTGTGCACTAAATCATGTTTTATTGGTGCGCTGATGTGGCATCGCATGATTTGTTGCTTTTTAGATCTAAAGAATACATATTATTCAATTATTGGTAGTTATCATCACCATTAACAACTTTAAAGTCACAACTATTTTTTCAATATTGTTAAAAATATTGGGCTAATCAACAAATGCTATAACAACTATTGGAACATGCTCAACTACCGGATCCCTTCCCTATAACTAGGTATTGCTGAAATGAAAGTAAAAATTGGTTTGTAGGTATGGTTATAAGGGAAAAACCTAACTAGTCATGTGAAATAGATTTTTATTATTGAAATGTTGATTTTTTTATAAGTTATTTATATATTAATTAGTGTATTAAATGATTTATTTTGTATAGATGTTGATAAATAATGTTATTAAAAAATATTATCAGTTATTTTTTATATTTCATTTTATCATATAAACATTTTATTTTTCACTTTAGGGTAGTTATGTGAGTTTGGATCTTATCTGGATTAGTTCTATGCTCATGTATCTAACTTGGAAAATTTTACAATTTAAAATTGAAATTCAAATATTTTTCACATTTCTATTAAATGTTATAAATTGACTAAAATATAAATTTATCAAATCACATGATAAGTGATATATTTAAATACTTAACTTTAATTAGATATGAATAATCTAGACCGTGGAATGTGAAAATGACACCTAGGTCAAGGGGCTTCAAAGAAAAATTATTTTTGCATTTTTTGATTGTGACATCATTGTAGGAGCATATTACATGTTTGCCTAGTGTTCTCAATAGTGGTTCACCATCAAGTTGATTTATCTAAGGATTTAGCTAAAAATAACTTGACCCTTGCAATTTAGCAAATTCTTAGAAGTGTTTTTAAACATTACTTGTCCTTATACAAATTTGGATGTTAAAGGGGCTAAACTCAATTGGCTAAACAATTGGATTATCATTATGGAGGCCCAAGTTCAAATCCCATCTAAGGGGTGACTCTTGGACTTCCATAATTAGCTTCTAGTGTTGACATATATGTTGTTACCTAATGTTATTTCTCTATAGGAGTTAAATCTTCATCTTATTTGTACTTAGTTGCTCGTAATGAGCCTTACTAGATTAAGGTAAATAAGCTTCAAATTGTAAGAATTAGCCAAATATGGTTGCACATGACAAGACTGCTTTCATGCATCAAATGAATCATGCACTCATACAAATCATTTCTACACTTGTGAAAATGACCTCAAACAGTGAATAGTGAGATTTATAGATTAATGATAGAGGATGTATTTTTTGAACCTTGGTGAATATAATCATGCCACTTGGACATATAATTTTGCATCAAAATCAAAGCTAAGTAGGTTGATGCAATTGGTTAATTTAGTTTTTTATATTTATTAAGCTTTATGTTGTATATAGGTTTGGATGATTATTTATAGCTCATTTATCTAGGTTGTTCAATATTTTAATTGTGAACATTTATTTAATTACCTTAGCTAATTTTAAGAAAATCATTTATTTTCTTTACATTTTTCATGAACAAGTGACATTCTTACATGTCAAAGGGGTTTACCCTTAGGATTTATCCTTCGCTCTATTTGGGGTTAAGTTCATTCTTACATGTCAAATGGGTTTACCCTTAAGATTTATCCCAGGGATAACTTTAAGAACCCCCCTCGAAAAATGTGTAAAAACTTGGCAAATCTTGTATACTTCTTGAAAAACTATTAATTTTATTGGTGATTTTTTTCCGAGGAAAAATAATAATTTCAATTGACGAATCTTTTGTAATCGCTAGAAGTCTATATAAAATCATGGTGAATTATTATTTTTTTGAAACCAACAAAATATTTTTATTGACAATTAAAACTTGTTTTCAAACCAATAAAAAAATTTCATTGGCAAATTAAAACTTGTTTTGAAACCGAAAAAATAAATTGTGGCCGAATTAAACCTGCTTTCAAACCAAAAAAAAAATTGTTAGTGATTAACACCTATTTTCAAACCAAGAAATATTTTTATTGGTGAATTAAACCTATTTTCATACCAATAAAAAATTTCATTAGCGAATTAAACTGGTATGCCAATAAAAAATCATAGCGTGGGTGGCAAAAGTGTCAAATGCTATATATTGTTCTATTTTAGGACAAATTTTCCACACACCCAAATTCCTTCATAAAGTCTCTGGAATGGAGACAAGTGTCAACATATTATAAGTGTTACCTGATTTTTAGCTTTTAGCTGAAATCAGGTAACTTAGTGTTTGTTCTTTTTGTGTTGTTTAGACATTTAATATATAAACCATAAAACTGCTACTTTTAATATGCATGAAAAGGATTGTCAAATGAAACATATTACATCTTTCATTTTCAATGTTGCAATTACAACAAATGAGAAACAAAATCATAGATATACAAATGTAGTCTTTATTGACAATCTTGAAGTGTACATGTCCCTCACAAGCCAAGGGACTAACTCTCTTATTCAATGAAAATATGAAGCAATTCATACATGAATAAGTAAAGAAAAGAAATAATGTGCATATAAGAATGGAGCCAGTCATTGCTTGAGAATGACTGGTTATAGGTTGCCTTGCTGCTACCTCGAACTGCTTGTGTCCTTCCCAGGTCTGTAGTGCTCCTCACCCTACATCTGAAAAAAGCATGATGTTAGAGCGAAGCTCTAAGTAATGAAAGATTCAATCCTTACATACACACCCACCTATGCATATATAAACTGATCCATAAGTGCATTAAACAAGCATGCAAGCCTTGGGTGTCTCAGAAAACAATGAAGCCATCAAACACATCCAACATATGCATTTATTTTCTAACTGTTTGCTTCATGTGCAGATTTAGGACAAGTCTGGTTATTGTTTCATTATTAGATTAATTGATAGCATGTGGGTTAAATGTGGCTCCCACAAGGGTAGAGCTCAACATGCTTTGAAAGAAAAGGAAATTGAGCAACTTGATCAAAGATTTATCTGTTATCAATGCATTAAATCAATATGGAATCACACCACTTGATCAACTTTCATTATCAGATTCAAAAGATGCAACATATTGTGCTGATATGTCCTTCAATTTTCTTAAGAAGATGCATGATCTGTTTATAAAGGAAGTGACTTCATAGATGCATCAAGTTCAATTATTCATCTTCTAAACAATGAGGAAGCATTTCAAGTTGTTGTCAAGCCCCTCTCACCGTAACCCTATGGGGCAGTCACACATCACAAAGGAAGGTGAGTTGTTAGGTCACCCACATATGTGACATGTGGCTATCCAATAAAGTTAGAATGAGGAGACTGTGTGTATTTATTACACATAATAGAAGCAAGAGCAATGGTTGAATCAAGGTCATGATACAAGTACAAGGACAACACCTTTGCAAGAGCTTACCAGGTTGACAAACATGGGGAGGTATTCAAAATAGAGCATAAGTGTTTTCATGACAAATAAACATGGTCATCTAATTTCATGCCCTCATAACTTAGATGAATGAAAGTTATATATTGTCCTTTAGATTGAGAACACAATAGGCTTGAAAGCATTCCAAGCATGTCAAATAGGACAACAACAAAACAAAATCTGAAGTTGCACAAGGCTAAATTCAAGGCCTTCTCAATCAAACATTGGACAAACAAGTTTCCAGATAACATTCAATGCATGATGTTTTAAGGAAAGGCATAAAAGGAAAAGACATTCAAGAAATATCAACTCTAGTTGACACAAATATATTCCTATCATGAATATGTCATTAAAAGAAGTCATGAAAACAATAGAACCCTCATATGATGTGATCAAGATACAATTCCTATGCTCACAACCTCTCATGCAGGGGTTTTGGTCATCATGATTGATCCAACATGGATCATGATTACATATAAGAAATGGCAAGTTACAAATGGAAATTAAGCAGTCATGATTCGGGAGAGGTCTCATTTTGGAAGCCAAGGCCATAGTACAAGTGTATACGAAAAAAAACTATGAATGTTCATGTAGGAAAACAAGCATTACAATGGTACAAGTGCATATGAAAAACAATCAACAATCAACAACAAGCAGTGAAGTGTTCAACATTTTTTGAGTTGCAGGCCCAAGTGTTCAACATCTTTTAAGTTGCAGCTAGATCATCATCTGTGAAGAGAATGGAGGAAGGCATTCCTTGTTTGAGTTTCATGGAGGTACCAGTTGTGGTGTCTATTTTGAATCTTGCAGATAGCACTATAAACATGGTTGCTAACTCTATCCCATCAATAATTGAAGGCAAGTCAGCCTTTGATTTGGATCAAAACTGTCATTATTCACTTACAACTACTAGGGAACCAGAATGTATAGTATTGGAAGTGAGTAATTTAAGTTCATCAGGTATCTCAGAGCAACAAAGAAGGAAACAAGGAGAAGTAGAGGAAAATACAAAGGGTTTCAGTGAGATATGCTCGTGGTGCAACGACATTGAATCATGTTTTTTGTTTCTTCTTTACAGATCATTTTTTGGTTCACAGGGTAGTATTTTATTGTGGAACAATGGATAGATATAGCTCTTGTTCTAACTAACCACCTCTTAGGAAATCTCATTCAATTAAAGTGCTTAACAATGAATTTGAGTATGGTCGTATAACTTCCATAATTTGGTTGCTCCATTAAAGCTTCTGAAGCCTCTTCTAAATCATGTTCAAGAATCAAACATAAAAGGAAGAAGATGTTATACAAAGTTTTGAATCACTAGATACAGTCTTGAGTAAAGCCAAGGAACTTGTAATGAGATATGGTCCAACATGTAGCAGTGTGAAGGCACTTATTAAAAAATTGGTGCATGTCTCACAATGTTCCGCTTCTTGAGCTCAAAAAGATATTTTTCCATACTCCATTACTATGGTAACCATCTTAGTTTGTTCTAGAAAAAGATCATTCAAATGATAGTATATCTACAAAATTAAGTGCAGATGAAACTTCAGAATAGTGCATCATTTTCATAGGTCAAGCAAAATGAAGATACCATGTACCCAGGTGTTTTGAACAAAAAAAATAGAAGGGAACCCGCATGGGTTTTTTACAAACAGGTTGCAGATTCATCAAAAATGCATGCTATAGGAAACCCAAACAAGGGTTTTTCTCAAGACAAGAAATTGAAGTAGAAAATCATGAATACAAGAAGACCTAGTTTGCATAATGGAGGCCAAACCCACAATTGGTTCTTTTCTTTTTCTACATTCCAAGAAACCCATCTGGGTTGTTAGATTTGTTGATGCAAAGAGGGAAATCAAAAGAATACATGAGGGTTAAGAGAGAAATCAGCATAAACACACTTTTCTTGTTCATGGTCACGACCAGTGATGCTTTTTTTTCATAAGAACAACAGAAAAAACAATGAGGTTTCATTGTTCACAAATGCAAAGAAAAGGAAAATGAGCATTTGTTGTTATCTCAGAAAAATGAATAGCTCGAATGGCTTTTTGTTGATCAAAAGCAATGATGGAGTGGTTGATTGAACTTACCCGAAGTTTTGCTCATATAATCTCTACAATTTGCAAGATTTTTGCCACTCAAAAGCTTCATACAAGCTTCTCATGGCAGCTGTCAACAAAAGAGAGCAACACCATAAAACAAGAGAATGAAAAAAGTTCATCAAAATGCTACAGGCCGTAGCCTATAAGTCCAAAAATGTCCTCCAAGTTCACAAAAATGCAGATTTATGCCAAGTAAACACATTTACCTGAGTCTCCATGGTGTTTTCCTGTGATTTCATGTAGAAAATGTCAAAAAAATGACTGAAAGCCAGTGTCAACACTATTTTCCTGTATTTTCCAAACCCTCATGGCAGCAGAGCAACATTTTCCAGATTCTTCGAAGACCAAATGACGATGTTTTTTTTCATCATTTCGGTATTTTGTGATTAGGGTTTGACCTCTTTTGGCATTTCAATGGGATTTTTTTATCCCTTGTTTAAAAAATCAAACACATGGTAAATGTGATGGGGCCGAAACATATGTTCTCTCACTTAGGCATTTTATGCCTTAGGGTTCTTGCCCTTTATTTCTACTCATTGCTAAGTGTTTTTGAAACATACAACAATGGAGTGTGCAATGCAATATGGAGTGTGCAATGCAATATGGAGTATGCCATGTCACCTATGGGTGATGCCTTTTTTTACCAATATCATGTGGCTTGGAATATGCTTTCCAAGGGACTTGGAGGTCGACCATATTGGCCAAGTGGTATAATGCCTTTGCAAAACAATGTGTATGACGTGTGAGTAAAATGCAAAATATGGTGAGTTGGTGGTCAATGCCTTGGAAGCTTTTGAAAGCTTTTAGCCATAACATTATATGTTGCAATTTTTGAAATATCATATAAGAGCTTTGAAGGTCACTTTTAGTTACTTGAAATACAAATGTAATGCATTTTAGTGGTGGGGCCCTTTAATTTGTGCTTAATTGTAAAGTGATTTGTTAAGTGATGTTTTATGGATCACTTAACAAAATCACTATTTTTAATGTTTAAAATCCATGTGTTTTCAAAAAACACACATATTGCATGATGGGGAATGTGGTCAAATATTGTAGGAGGACCAATGATGACTTGCAGAGGTGTGAGAAGTGTGGGATGCTGTTTTGACTGATTTTGGTGGAGAAGAGGCCAGTTGGAGGCATTTTTGTCACACTTTTGGGGTGACTATTGACTTGGCCTATGTTTTTTTCATGTGGAGGACATTTTAGAAGGTTCTAGAAGGTTCTTTTGGGACATTTTCTATTTTATCCAACCAGAATCTTCTACAAACACTTGTGTGGGTGTTTTTGATGGTTTTGGCTTAAGTATGTTGATTTGGATCATTTGGAGGAGTTCTTTCTTTTTCCAGTAGGAGGATAGCTTACTTTCTGGGAGTTATTTTTCATGGAGTTGTATTGTAACTCAGACAGGCCTATTATACAGTAAGCGCTTTGAACTAATAGATTGGAGCATTTTTATCTTCTCTCTTCATGTTTATGGTATGTCATTAATGGTTGATCAGTCTTTTTTGTGAAAAGTCTTCTTTCCTTACAAACTTGTCACATGTTTCATGCATCCATTTGATAGAAAATGTATGTTTACAAGTTATAATCTGTGTTGTTTAATGGTGTAATTGACTGTGAAAATATTTTTTTCCTTTTGAAAGCACTGTTACAGACCTCTTTATAAATTATTGATGTGAACTGCATTGGAAAGGGAGTTGTGTGAGTTAGCTTTGAGATATTGATTTGAATGTGTAAGGCTATTAGCATGTCTAGGTTGTTTTGGTGTATCACCTTAGTTTCTTTCAACGTTAGGTTTATTTTATGCAAATCCTTACCCTTATCTCAGAAGTTTAATAGTTAGGTGGCATCAAACGGGGAAGCTGACCCATAATCCAGAGGTCTGCTTTCGAACAGGTTACCCACAACCTAAGAGTAGTCCCATGTTAGTCCAAATCTGCTAAGTTTTCTCAAGGCTTAGTAAACAGGGTTAATATTTGGGGAGCTAACATTTTTGGCATGCCCGATGGGATAAGTGAACTGCTTCTTAGTTCATTTTATGCATTTTGTTACTGGTGTTTGGTGTGTGCAACAATAGTTTCAGCCTTTTAGAGGAATTTTCTTTAGATACTTGGTGACTCTGAGAAGTTTTACTGGTTTCAGTATGACCAAGTGCTGGTTAGTTTTAATTAAATTTGATTTTGTCTCATGTTCTAGTTTTTGAATGAACAAATATGTCTACATTTCATGGAAATATGTCATATTACCCACCATTCCATGAAAACCATGCATGTATACCCTCTTACCAACCATCTCACTTAGAGTAGCTTGCTGGTCTTATACCAAATGTCCCTGTAACAACAGACTACCAATAGTCCTATCATGTTTTCCACCCTCCCATCCCTGCTCAATCTCAATATCAACCAATCTATGATCAAAATCAACCCCATGTAGAGGTCTTTGATGCCATCCAACATGATTATTCGCATAATCAGCCTCAAGAGCACCCTTACTAGAATGTATTGGATCTGATCCAAAAGCTTGACCGTGTGTTGTGGGCTTTGAGCCAAAAGCTTGAACATATGAAGATTAGTGATGCTAGTAAGGTGTTCTCAAATATGTATTGGATGTTGGTTGACATCAAGAAGCAGAAAAGGATTATCTTATAGCAGCAAGAGTTGGCTGATCAATCCTTTGTTTATGATCAAGAACGAGTGACAAAAAGTAGGCAGTTTGAGGAAAGCCTGGAAGGAGAGATAGCTGCTAAAGAGGAGCAAATCAAGTCTTTGTCTGCTTAGGTGCAAAATAGTTAAGCTTATTTTGATTATCAATGCCAAATAAGGTATGAAACTTCCATTCCTAGTTTTAGCTCAGCTCATCTTGTAATATTAAATAATCCCATCAATAAAGGAGTTCCCAAGTCCAATTTTCCAAGCTTCAAGCAATGT